>CM077185.1:2619350-3219350 GCA_039654105.1 Coreius guichenoti
TGAAGCTGGTAATGCTGTTTGTGGAGTTGTTTAATCCTCCTCTGAGGAGATCTTGAGAGATTTAATGTCTTTTATCTTCAGTTGATTTAATCTAAGGCTGTGGCTGAAGTCAGCTGTAGTTCTTGTTTCTCTTTTCTTCAGTGATTCTGCTTGTTAACAGCAGGTGTTCATCACTAACGCTCAATTATCACTTAATTATATAATTAATATCCAATTATCATGCTGGGAACTAGAAATGTTCTATAACTCATTCAGTTTGAGTTCTTTTTCAGTCATTGTGTCCACATAACTTTCAGTAATATTTGAGTGCAATGAACAGTACAGATAACTGTTACACCTACAGAGGAGGACAAATCTGCGGAAATTAAAAAGAAGGGAAAAAATCTCCCACGCTTTGTTTAGATTCAATCTCTGCACACTCTGGACTTTCATTTGACTTCATCAGATGCATCCTGGGATGATTTTTAAACGCTATTGAAGGAGTTCCCTTGTGTGCTGTACTCTTGTTGGCTGCTTTTAAAAAATATATAAAAATTAAAATATGAATGAAAATAAAAATAGAAATTAGCATAAGAATAATTAAAAGTAATACATAATTACAGAACGGAATGAACTAACCCTCAATTGTTAATTCTTGCTCTGTCAGTGAAAAACAAGATGCTGTACCGAGCCACAGCCTGTATCCAGATGCAGAAGACCGTTCGCATGTGGCTGTGCAGGAGGAAACACAAACCACGGTGGGCGGCACCTTCTCTCCTCTTCACTGTTTTTTAGCAACAGAAGATCTTGGTCATGCTTTCAGTTGCTACAGCAAATCATTTCAGCTCATGTGGTTCATGTGTTTACAGGGAGGTCTACAAGGCAACTTTGTAAATAAATATTTGCACTAAGTGCAAATAGCCCCCCTTTTTGGCAAATGCTATTTACACTAACTTCACCCACTGGTTGGGCCAGACAAAATTACGGAAGACACTAGATTGTTTACAGTAGCAATGGTGTAGGGGTAAGGCGTATGGCATGAAGTTTTGATGCAAATCGATCCGAGGTTCGAATCCGCCTTTTGCCGAGTTCTCTCTACTCCCTTTTCCCATCACACATCAGATCAGAAAGGCATTTATTTTCAATACAAATTAAGAAAATATTCAAAAAGTGGATATAAAGTGTCTAACGTGTGTTTAATAATAAAGTGTTTATCGGTTAGGGGTAGATTTAGGGAGGGCTTTATTGTCCCAGTAAGGCGGCATCCATTTAATACTTTTAATAAATATAATCATTTACACTGTTATTATTGCATACCGTTTAATGTACAACAACACTGAGGTGCAAATAGTATCTGTCACTATTTATAAGTATAAACTATTACACTTATTGCAAAGTACTGCTATTTTTACATAGTGTAAATAGAATATATCACTATTTTCACTTAGTGTAAATAGCAGATTGCTAAGAAATGCTGCTATTTTCAACTTGTGAAATTACACACAGCAGCATTAAACATTTGCCAGCACTGATGTAATTGTGTGTGTGTGTGTGTGTGTGTGTGTGTGTGTGTGTGTGTTAGGATCGATGGGCTGGTGAAGGCACGTAACCTAAAGAAGAGTATGGAGAAGTTGAATCAGGTGGTGTCTGGACTCAAGGAGGGAAAACTGGAAATGAGCAAACACATGCAGGAACTAGATTCCTCCATCAACGCCCACATACTCAAGATAAAGGTGTGTGTCAGAGAGAAGGAGCTAACTTCAACATGTCCTGCAGATAAAGAGCTGTATCCTGTACTTTGTCTCTCCTCACACTCTAGAGCACTGTAATGAGCCGCATAGAGATCGACCATGAGCACCAGGCTCTGGTCAAGCGCTCGCAGGAGCTGCTCGGCACCATGCAGAAGAAGAAACAGGAGGAGGAGGAGATGGAGCGCCTGAGACGCATCCAAGAGGAAATGGAAAGGGAGAGGAAGAGACGTGAAGAAGAGGATCAGAAGCGCAAACAAGAGGAAGAGGATAGACGCCTGTGAGTACACAAATCACAGACGTCATTTATTCACCTTCATCCAAACCCGTATGACAAACGCAAAACTGCTCACTGGGCCATCACAGCATATACTAGGTATTTTCTCTATAGTAAGAAATGAGGACCATAAAACTGTCATAAAAGTTCATAAGACTCGTGTGCTACGTTTTGAAGTCACCTGATAGCTGAAGAAAAGACCCAAATTCTTATAAAGTTGAAGTGAACATCTATCCGCAGTAGCTGTCAGATCAAATGTTGGTTCCATTGCTGGCTTATGGAAGGAAGCTGTTTTCTTCTATATGAAAATGGCCTAATGGGGAAAAAAATCAGATTTTAATTGAAGTTGGCATGAAATTAAATTTATATCTATTTTCTTAATGTAAGTTTTAGATTTTATAGCGAACGATTCATATATGCATTTAATTTTTTTAAATTTACCTTATAATTTATAATCAGAATGCCATAACACAATCTTCCAGTGAAAGGACTTCTTTTTGGTGACTTCTCCAATCATTTAGTCTGCTTAAACCCTAAGATGGATAGAATCAAGTCCCTGCCCTGCATTTTTCTTTTCCTGTAAGTTTCCTTCTGATTGGCTGAGAGCCTTTTCCAGTCGTGCGATATTCCCCCAGTATCAGCACTGGTACCGTTTCACCGTGTGTATCACTCCGCTTGTGACGATTCTCATGGCGGTCGAGCAAACTCACCACATTTTTTATAAATACTACTATTGTGTCACGGAATGTAGTTTTGAAAGTTTTTTTTAGGCAAGAATGTAGTTATTTAGACCTAAAATATGAGACTCATGTATAAACATAGCACTGGTTTTACACTTGTTCAAAAGCTTTCGTCAGCAGCCGTTCAGCGCTCATGTACCCGCAGAGAACAGCTTCATCTCGGACAGTCCTTCAGGAATCTGCCGCTGGCTCTTACTGTATGTAGATAGTGGATAAACATGAGATATAATTCATTTGGGGTTTATCAAACAGGCAATCTTTGGTCTTATTAATCTATTACTTGTTCCAGAGCAAACCAATTTAAGTTAAGGGGAAAGTTAAGTATCATAACTTTATATTTAGGCTATATTTAACTTGAATCCTGTACTGGAGCGCTGCTTTTGTACGCTTGACTGAATTGTTTGCTTGTGTTTATTTCCTGTTGTCTTTTATAATGGCTATTGTTGTTCATTTAAATATTATTGTTCAATAATATTATTTTATATAAATAATATGCCATATTTGGCATTGAGAAAGGGTCCGTTAGTGATCGTGATATGGACTTCAGTGACAGTCACATTATTATACCATCAGATGGCGGCAAAGACTGTCTTTATGAGTGACTGGTTGTAAACAGGGAAGTTGTTTTAGCGCTGTCATGGGAAATCATTTAAAAGGACAAAGATACATGGACATTCAAACTGATTTTCTCATAATGGATATAATATTATGGACATCGACCTGAAGAATGAATGCTATATCAGATGCAGGTAATACACTCGTTTAGTCGATCTCTCTCTCATAACACAATAATCTTCAATGAAGCGACTCAGCGTTCCTTCATTTCTAGATCTAAAGTGATGTTTCAGAATCAGTAACAGAGGCTTGGGCTCGACTGTTAAACCGTCAACTTGAGATCTGAATCTGTGGCGGAAGGAAGTAGTTCTATGTATAAACACAATATCACACTCGTAGCCGTGCGATATGGCTGTATATCAGTGATTACCTACGACCCAATCACAATCTGATATACAACCATACTGCACGGCTACTCAAGTGATATTGCTCATATATACGTCACAATATGGATGGATCTGTCAGTACTTCTGTTTCATCGTTGAAAATCATTCTTGTCTCAGGCTCAGCTGAAGCTTGTATCGGTCTGTCTGTTTTAGGAAAGCGGAGATGGAGTTGAAGAGAAAACATGAAGAGGAGGAGCGTAAGAAAAGAGAGGAGGAGGAGAAGAGACTGCAGGTGACCTCAGCGTTATATTTCACATTATTTCTTCTGCATTTTGTCCTTCCTGTAGCTGGGTCTAAAACCTTAAAGTGTGACTTTGCCAATTTTCAACCCATTTTGTATCGTTAGTGTCGGTAGTATATGTAAATGAACAGTGTTTACTCATTCTCCGAGTTACCTGGACCAAGAAATTTACATTTATTCGTCAGCAAAAAGACTTTTAACAGCTCCAGGGCTTTCGTGAAAACTACAGATTATATTTCTGCATTTTTGTATCCCCGCCCACAGTCGGATCAGCAAAGGGTTATTAACAGAACAGTTATTTTAAGAATAGGTTTGTCACTGAACATTGCGTCATACTATGTCTACTCTTTAAAAAGCATTATGGTAAAAATGAAACACTATAGCAACAACTTTCTTACCTGTAGGCTACGCGGTGGTGGTTTGCTTCGGGCAGAAATGACGGAATGGGATTTTCTTTCAGTTTTTCTGCTTCGTTTGGCCTAAAACACTGTGTTCAAATATGAAATATTGACTACAAATATACTTTCCGTCATGCCGTTCTGTTTGTATTTACGATTCTTTGCAGCCTTTAGATGGCAACATGCCCAGTGCATTATGGGTGTTGAAGATTTCCTAACTATTTGGCATAAGTATAGGCTGTACTACTGTATAGGCAGCCAAGTTTTATTGAAAGCTCATTTTGCCAGCTGTGAAGTACCCCTTTAACCTTTGGTCGCACCTGCCAATAGGTCAAAATTTCCTTATTAAAAATAAGTATTTGTGCCTATGACTGTAGGGGGATTGACGTCACTTTCCCGCCGGAACACGCCCCCTCAGCCGGACTGAGTGGCAGTAGAGCTGCTGTATGACTGGAGTCAATTGGGGAAACTGCGAAACCGCGAGTAAAACAAACGATTGTCAGTTTAAACTAAAGGTTAGACTCGATATAGTGTTCCTTACAACTTACCAAAGATCCAGTGATCCATGGATTTTTAATGCCTGGGAAATACAAAAAGCAAATTTGCCTGTGAACGCTTTATGTAAATACAATATAGGTAGGTCTAAATCCGGGTGATCACTTATATCAATGTTATATATAGATTCATATCATCCAGCCCTAAAACATGTATAGTTTTGTCAGTGTTTATTTAAAAACATTCAATCATGCAGAATATACAATGTTTAATTGAGTTGTCAATACAGTATATAACAATACAATATATAGGGTATGATTTTTACCCCAAAATTCAACATATTGACACAAAATGATAACTGTATATCCACTGCCTAGAGTCCAGTTGTTTCTGTGAATTGCAGATCCATTTGTTTCTCTTTTCTGTAGCTTTCGGCAGTCTGTAAAAATATACCTCAGATTTCTTGTCAAATCTGTTTATACAGTCAATCTCAAAGCTCTTTCCTGCTTTAGACGTGTTTTGTGTGTTTCTCGCAGCATTCACGCTGTAAACCAATGCTGCCACTCAGTCTGTCTGCCACTCAGTGGGCGTAACTGCAGTCGCTCGGGCCGACGGTGACGTCACATGCATACCCTCTATAAGATTTTTTTGACTGTTATTTCCTTGCATATTTGTGGCAAACAAATATATTTGATTTGTCATCACTCTATATGATGTAATTTCCAGCATCATATAGCCTATCTCACACTTTCATAAAAATATCTGAGAGCATTTAGGTTGCGCACCAGTTTCTAATACTGTAAATGTACTGGTCACTGGTGAGTACCTGGTTTATTCACACGCCAGTTAGAGCTTAGATCGGGCCCAAAAAATCAAGCCCGACCCTACCCGAGCCCGTGAACGTTGTGTCCGAGCCCGGCCCGGCCAACACATTAACTGTAATTATGAGCCTGAGCCCGATTTAAACCTGACCATTTTTTAATATGTGGGCCGTTATAACTGACGTTCTCAACTACAATTCCGAGTTGTTTGAACTACAGAAATCTGTTTAGATTCATCTTAAAGGGATAGTTCACCCTGAAATGAAAATAAAGCCATCTTTTACTCACCCTGCTGTTGTTCCAGTGCCCTATGTCCTTCTGTCTTTTTTGGACCTCAAAAGCAGAAATTTTAAAAAAACGTCCTGCTCCTCCATGTAATGGCAGTGAATGGCGACCAGGCTAAAACTTTACGAAAAGGATACAAAAGTATCACGCAATGATACAGTGAGACGCGCGCCATATATGGAAAGTGTTCAGGAGGCATACTATAAGGTTTTGCAAGAAATAAACCTTATTATTCAGTCAAAATACTGAGCTCGGCCGTTACTCTGTGCGCGTTCCTGTGTGTGCGTGCGAGCCGTCAGCAGCCGCTCATGCTTACTATAACTCGCACTGTTGTCCCAGGATAAGCACAGATGCACCGTTTTGAGAAATCAGGCTCAATAGAAACAAATGCGACTCTCGTCTTCTCTATAAGGTATATGATAAGAAATAATACTATAATGAGGTAAACCTCCTGAAGTGAATGTTGTGTACCGGTTGTCATGACAACATTGCGTGAGCGGCTGCTGACGGCTCGCACGCACTCACAGGAGCGTGCACAGAGTAACGGCCGAGCTCAGTATTTTGACTGAATAATAAGGTTTATTTCTCGGAAAACCTTATAGTATGCCTCCTGAACACTTTCCATAGAGATAGAAGGACATAGGGCATTGGAACAACAGCAGGGTGAGTAAAAGATGGCTTTATTTTCATTTCAGGGTGAACTATCCCTTTAATGAATAATTCAACAAGGACGAAGCATGTAAACTGCGTTGTTTGTTTATTCAGAATGGAATGGATCGCAAATGATTCCGAATCAAGAAATGTAACTTTGTACACATTTGTTACTTAGGCCTACTTTGCTAAAAATATATATAATATTTCTGATTATGGCATAGCTTTCTCCCCACCCAATTAGGCTAATAAAGTAATGATTAAAAAAACACAAATGCTTGATCAAGGGCCCCGCCCGGCCCGAGGATAGTGGCGGGAAATATCGGCCCGACCCGCGGGTTGGGTCGGGTCAAGTTCGGGCTCGGGCTCGCGCAGAGAATCTAAACTCTAACGCCAGTGCCATTTTTCCTTGCGTTTGGTGCTAGGCCAGTGTTCGTTTCGGACCATGTCCCTTAAAGCCTGTTCACACCAAGAATAATATTTAATGTGAAATTTGGTGCTCTAAACATTTTAATTTGAATAAACGGCTGTTTTTTATGGATAGGGTTCTAATCTCTTTTCCATTGCACTGCAAAGAAGACTGGCAAACCAATAAGATTCACGCTTTTAGTCACATACCTGCTGTTACATGAAACTGTGTCTTGGTGGTGCTCACACACTGTCCGCCACAGTGAATAAAGTGCTGCAGTGATGATGTATTTTGTAGGCCAACCCGGAAGCTCGCATCACCCTGGTTCCCTCAACAAAAACCCAATAGGATTTTTCCATTGGCTTTTGGATTATTGCAGAAAATAGTCTCTGTGACTAACAAAAGCTTATGGTTCTTACATATTTTGTTCATCGGGATAATCTTTCCCTGAAAGTTGGAGTTATAATAGTTTGCAAGAGCGTGATTATAAACAGAATGAGGCTGTGAAAGTGAACTAGTGAGTAGATGAGTTTCCTGTTAGGTAAGGACAACCTCTGTAGTCACACATACTTGTTAGCACAAGAGGTTATTACTGATGTTTTTTGTGTTGTAGAATAAAACTCGACAATATGTTGAGCTTGTGTTCAGCGCCTTACTTCAGGCATTTAACCAAAAGCCCATTGACTTTAGGACGATGGAACAGGAAGTGATAAAACTCATTTCCAGGGAGACATGATTTCGAGGGAGGACCCGATTTGTCATAACAGTGGCTCTCTAGAGTCTGTACTCTTGTATTTGGTGTTGACTGATAAACACCATTGCAAATACAATAAAAGCGTGTGTCAGATATGTGAAGTTGCACAGCGCTGTGTGTACCAGTGTAATCAGAGTATTTCTACTTTTCTAAAAGAGCCACCTGCTTTCAGACAGTGATTTTTGCATTTTCATTCAGCCCATCTTGTAATTTCTTATGCATTGATCTGAACTGACAAATCGCATGAGGAAAAAACGACTGTGTAGTGAAGTGACAGAGCAGCTGAATGTGACGCGTGTTCCTCAGGAGGAGATGGAGCTGCAGCTGGAGGCAGAGCGGGAGCAGGACACGGCCCGACAGGCGGTGCTGGAACAAGAGCGGCGGGACAGAGAGCTGGCCCTACGGATCGCTCAGAGCGAGGCCGAACTCATCCCCGAGGAGACGCCTGTGGAAGCCGGATTGCGCAGGTATTCGCATCTCTCTGAAGCCCAGAAAATGCATTCCATCTCAAAACCTTTACCCAGTACACCCTACAGCTAAACATGCCCCATAGGACAATCTTACATCACACTGGGCCAAATAAAACACCCATTATATTCAAATGACTTACAGTACTTGACACATGCATTTAAATATTAGACTGTTTCTTTTCATACAAACAGTCAATCATACAGCTGCAGGTTAAAGGATTGTTCCAGGTTCAATGCAAGTTGAGCTTCCGTGAGTAAAAACAAACAAACATCGCATTTACTGTAATGTAATGGAAGTCAGTGGGACAGAACCAGGGCTTCATTTGTGCCGGAACAAGCCGGATCCGGCACCTCATTTGGGGATCCCCATCTCATCCCATACATCTCAAATTAAGTATAATAATGATAATGTTGTCAATAACTTGCTAAATCCATGTTAAATGTATAAAAATCATTAATAAGTGGAAAAAATGCAGCTACAAAGTTGTCCATGCCATGTTTTGGTGATGATCTATTGGATTTGACCACTTCGCAATATTGAATAAATAAATTTTGATGCACTTCGGTTATTTTTTAAGCGGTTTTCTGAAACTTGCGCGTAATTATCATAGTATATTACTGGGTCGCATTTCACATAAAACAACCAAAGATGTGTATAAGTATTGATTATAGCATTATATTTAGATCTATGGCATTATATTTAGATCTATGGCATTATTTAGATCTATGGCATTATATTCAGATCTATGGCATTATATTTAGATCTGTGGCATTATATTCCGATCTATGGCATTATATTCAGATCTGTGGCATTATATTCAGAGCTATGGCATTATATTCAGATCTATGGCATTATATTCAGAGCTATGGCATTATATTGAGATCTATGGCATTATATTCAGATCTATGGCATTATATTTAGCTCTGGCATTATATTCAGATCTATGGCATTATATTCAGATCTATGGCATTATATTCAGATCTATGGCATTATATTCAGCTCTATGGCATTATATTTATCTCTATGGCATTATATTTATCTCTATGGCATTATATTCAGATCTATGGCATTATATTCAGATCTATGGCATTATATTCAGAGCTATGGCATTATATTCAGATCTATGGCATTATATTTAGATCTATGGCATTATATTCAGATCTATGGCATTATATTTAGAGCTATGGCATTATATTCAGATCTATGGCATTATATTTAGAGCTATGGCATTATATTCAGATCTATGGCATTATATTTAGCTCTGGCATTATATTCAGATCTATGGCATTATATTCAGATCTATGGCATTATATTCAGATCTATGGCATTATATTCAGCTCTATGGCATTATATTTATCTCTATGGCATTATATTCAGATCTATGGCATTATATTCAGATCTATGGCATTATATTCAGAGCTATGGCATTATATTCAGATCTATGGCATTATATTTAGATCTATGGCATTATATTCAGATCTATGGCATTATATTTAGCTCTATGGCATTATATTCAGATCTATGGCATTATATTTAGAGCTATGGCATTATATTCAGATCTATGGCATTATATTCAGATCTATGGCATTATATTTAGATCTATGGCATTATATTCAGATCTATGGCATTATATTCAGATCTATGGCATTATATTCAGATCTATGGCATTATATTTAGATCTATGGCATTATATTCAGATCTATGGCATTATATTTAGCTCTATGGCATTATATTCAGATCTATGGCATTATATTTAGAGCTATGGCATTATATTCAGATCTATGGCATTATATTCAGATCTATGGCATTATATTCAGAGCTATGGCATTATATTCAGATCTATGGCATTATATTCAGATCTATGGCATTATATTCAGATCTATGGCATTATATTTAGATCTATGGCATTATATTCAGATCTATGGCATTATATTCAGATCTATGGCATTATATTTAGCTCTATGGCATTATATTCAGATCTATGGCATTATATTTAGAGCTATGGCATTATATTCAGATCTATGGCATTATATTCAGATCTATGGCATTATATTCAGATCTATGGCATTATATTCAGATCTATGGCATTATATTCAGATCTATGGCATTATATTCAGATCTATGGCATTATATTTAGCTCTATGGCATTATATTCAGATCTATGGCATTATATTTAGAGCTATGGCATTATATTCAGATCTATGGCATTATATTCAGATCTATGGCATTATATTCAGAGCTATGGCATTATATTCAGAGCTATGGCATTATATTCAGATCTATGGCATTATATTCAGATCTATGGCATTATATTCAGATCTATGGCATTATATTCAGATCTATGGCATTATATTCAGATCTATGGCATTATATTCAGATCTATGGCATTATATTCAGATCTATGGCATTATATTCAGATCTATGGCATTATATTCAGATCTATGGCATTATATTTAGATCTATGGCATTATATTCAGATCTATGGCATTATATTTAGCTCTATGGCATTATATTCAGATCTATGGCATTATATTTAGATCTATGGCATTATATTCAGATCTATGGCATTATATTCAGATCTATGGCATTATATTCAGATCTATGGCATTATATTTAGCTCTATGGCATTATATTCAGATCTATGGCATTATATTTAGAGCTATGGCATTATATTTAGAGCTATGGCATTATATTCAGATCTATGGCATTATATTCAGATCTATGGCATTATATTCAGATCTATGGCATTATATTCAGATCTATGGCATTATATTCAGATCTATGGCATTATATTTAGATCTATGGCATTATATTCAGATCTATGGCATTATATTTAGCTCTATGGCATTATATTCAGATCTATGGCATTATATTTAGATCTATGGCATTATATTCAGATCTATGGCATTATATTCAGATCTATGGCATTATATTCAGATCTATGGCATTATATTTAGATCTATGGCATTATATTCAGATCTATGGCATTATATTTAGATCTATGGCATTATATTCAGATCTATGGCATTATATTCAGATCTATGGCATTATATTCAGATCTATGGCATTATATTTAGATCTATGGCATTATATTCAGATCTATGGCATTATATTTAGCTCTATGGCATTATATTCAGATCTATGGCATTATATTTAGAGCTATGGCATTATATTCAGATCTATGGCATTATATTCAGATCTATGGCATTATATTCAGATCTATGGCATTATATTCAGAGCTATGGCATTATATTCAGATCTATGGCATTATATTTAGCTCTATGGCATTATATTCAGATCTATGGCATTATATTCAGATCTATGGCATTACATTTAGATCTATGGCATTATATTCAGATCTATGGCATTATATTCAGATCGTGGCATGAAAGGTTGCAGTGATGAGCATTGTAGCCGATCACAGACATGTTGAGCGCATGAATGCAGGATCTCGTCATTGCAACTCGATTTCTGCACATTAACGAATGCTTTCATCATAACTAACAGTGCAAACACAATGTAAATAAGAGATTTGTTGATTATTACGGGAGTTTTGGCGTGAGTCCAGAACTCAGTCACTGATAAACTCACGCTGTTTGATTGACAGCTCCAGTGATTGTAAAGGGAGCGTTCTTTGATTGCTTTCTATATATAATATAATCACAGTTTATATAACAAATTATTTTCATCCTAAGAGAAACGATGTGAAGTTGAGCGTTTAGTCACTGGTTTGATTCGTTGTTTTCCGGTAATTTACAAATTAAGCAAATTTAGATAACTTTAGCTCAAATAATAATAAATATGTTTGCTGAAGAATGAATGTAGGCATTTGCTTTATAGCCATCGCTATGATTTTTGCTGTTTTAAAAGAAAAAACTGAGGGACAAGGCTTAATTATTTTCTGTGGTTTGTTTTTTTTTACTAAGAAATTAATACTTTCAGTCATCAAATGCACATTCAATTAATCAAAAGTTTATACAATATACACAATATATTTGAATAATGCAATAAACTCGAATATAGTTAAAGATCAAGCAGGATTAGTTTCCTCCTTCAGCTTGTCTTGAACCTGGGACGTTCTTCTAAAGCATTGATGGTGGTGGGATTTTGAGTCTTTGGACACTTTGGTTGGTCTCTCCATCACTCTATTAATGCTCTTCCTGTCTGTTTTTACAGTGTGGCACCACCACAAAAGCTCAAGAGCTTGACCATGTAGGTTACATTTTCACTACGTCTCCTATTGAAATCTTGATTGTTTGCTGCCAATTATTAGATTAGTTTAAAAGCAGCTCTTTGGTACTTTTGTAAACATGTATTTTCACAGTATCACCATTTAAAGCTACACTTAAAGTAGGTCCAACTGGGAGTCTTGTTGGTAAAATGCACAAATGGAGGGAATATTATTTTAGCGGGTCACTGCTGACGTCATATACTAACATACGTACGGTCCAATAATCATGTCCTTTAGGGAGGAAATGGCCAAGGAAATGTCTGATCTTCTGGCTCGGTGGGTAGAAGGGTTTGTTATCACTACAGATACACACAACCAAAAATCCAAACCTTATCCACTGAAAAACAAACAAAATGACCTTGATAAAGAGCCTAAAATTATACGCAATCTTCAGTCCAATCATTTTGTTAATCAAATGAATCCAGAGTCACTTCTAGTTTTATTACTTCTGTCCATGAATGAATATGTTTCCTGCTTATACTTTGATTAATGCTGATTTGTCCATTTTTCTGAAATTGATCTTCCTGTTATTGGTGTTGTGATGTTGTCTTTAACTGATCTCTGATGCTTTCACAATATTGTTTATTACCATGAATTTGATTTAATTATACATATTAGAGTTAGTAAGTGTTATGTATTGTATGTAGTGTAAATATATCTTGTTGAGATCCTCATGGTTTTTGTACAGCTTGTAGATCCACAGCACTTTAAGTAGCTCTAGTTTCAACATAAGGAGAATGCATCAGTATGTCTTGTTCATTTGGTTTTGTTTGTGTTGTTTCCATGGATTCAGAGCTCCACAGGTGACCGCCACAAATGCCCAAGCCGATGTCAAGAAATATGAGCTCAGCAAGTGGAAATATGCTGAATTACGGGATGCCATCAATACATCCTGTGGTAGGAAAGCTTTTAGTTGATTTCATCAGTAAATCTGCATTTCAATAGAAAAATGTTTATGACAGTATACATTAAATTTGCATCCTTAGCCAATTTCATACAGATTTTCTCTTTACAAATCATATTATCAGCATAACAAGTCAAGTAAATAGAGTATTTATTTTTGGTATGTCCCCCTTTGGCACTCAATCTGCCCTAGACCCGACGTTCATGTGATCCAGCATCATTCGACATCTTGGGCCCTATCATATACCCGGCGCAATGTAACGCCAGTTTTTTGGTAGTTTCAGCCCGACGCAGTTCTCATTTTCACGTCCAGCTCCACGCTGTTTAAATATCAAATGCACTGGCGCATCTGTTCACCCATGGGCGTCTGGTCTAAACCAGGTGTGTTCAGGAGCATTGTTGGAGCGTTGCTATTTGAGGAACTGAAAACGACTGCGCCATTGACCAACACAAACCTGCTCTAAAGTCAATAGTGCAGTATTTTTTGTGTTATTTAAAGGGTGCGTAAGTAATTTAAGCTTATAGACGCGCATAGACTGCTTATTACACACACAGGGACGCGCAGCAGCACACACACATGCCAAATATTTCAGTCTTCGTTCAGTCTTTCCACTCACAAATTCCTCCATGTAAATAGTGAATCCGCCATGATGCGAGCACAACTGGCTTTTAAAGGGAATGGGAGATGAGTTAAACTAGTAAAAGTGGATTCGGACACGCCCTAAGTGCACTTGCGCCATGCGCTCAGATCGTAAAAATAGGGCCCCTTGTGTTACTTAATGTCACACATTTAATTAGTAACCTTAACATTTGAGAGTGTCATTTTAGATTATATAATCTGTAGTGCTGTCAAAATGGGGATGTGAATAATTTATTCATTTTAACGCAGCATCCGTTTTATCTGTCATCCTTTGGCTAGCATTATATGATCACGCTCTTATTCATGCAAATGCTTTAAACCATTTAAGCACGACAAGACAAAAGAGACTGTCTGTGAATGTCCTGACTATGACACACACACACGACGCTCAGAAAGACAGAAGAGAACGCGCTGTCTGTGAATGTCCTGACTATGACACACACACACGGCGCTCAGAAAGACAGAAGAGAACGCGCTGTCTGTGAATGTCCTGACTGACACACACACGACGCTCAGAAAGACAGAAGAGAACGCGCTGTCTGTGAATGTCCTGACTGACACACACACGACGCTCAGAAAGACAGAAGAGAACGCTCTGTCTGTGAATGTCCTGACTATGACACACACACACGACGCTCAGAAAGACAGAAGAGAACGCGCTGTCTGTGAATGTCCTGACTATGACACACACACACGATGCTCAGAAAGACAGAAGAGAACGCGCTGTCTGTGAATGTCCTGACTATGACACACACACACGACGCTCAGAAAGACAGAAGAGAACGCGCTGTCTGTGAATGTCCTGACTATGACACACACACATGACGCTCAGAAAGACAGAAGAGAACGCTCTGTTGCTGCTCTGGAAAAACAAACTCCATCCACTGTCCCCTTAACGCTGGGTTCTTTGGGAAGCTGAACAGGGTTGTCTTGCCCTGACAACCAAAAACACACTTCTTTGGTGACATTGTTGATTTCGTGAAGTCCTGTGACCTGTGCAGCGCAGCTGACGACTTCCCTAAAGCCGAGCAAAGCGCTTTGATGGGCTCTGGTCGACGTGTGCGCACGCACCCTTCCGGGAATAGTGCCCGTACAAGGAAATTCCGCCCTTGTTGACATCACATAGGCCCATACTCGAAAAAAACTGAGCATTTTTGGCACAGAAGTACTCCATCAAACGTCCAACTTATTTTAGCATTGGAATCCAAGTCTTCAACGGTGTAAAAAACTCATGCATGAAATAGCATTATACCCCCCTTTAATGTTCATCAAAGAACAAAGAGAACAGAGAAAATTGTAGCTTTAATAAGATTTAATCTATATTTATTATTTATGCAGTTAAGACTGTAAAGTGTTTGATTAACTTTATTCAGTTTCTGTATATTGATTTATATATGAAGGGCACAGGTAAATATGACATTTATTATAAAGGGTTTATGCGAAGATTGTTTTAAGTTCACTTAAATTAAAAGTTGTTATTTTTTAAAGCCTAATAAATGTTGAAATCATTAATGTTTCATAGAGACATCAGTATCAGTGACACTGGCCTTCATTCATAAAAACATGCCATTACAACAAATATTTAAAATATACTGTCTTTAAGTTGTTTCTACATTCATTTGGAGAGTAACTATAAAATTATTACAATATGAATTGTAATTAAAATCGCAACTTATTATTTAAAATTTAAAATGAACTGAATTCTGTGTTGATGGGTAAAACTGTGGATAATGTAAATGTCCATTTTATTTCAGTTTCCAACTCTCTTTTCACACTATCCATGTAGATATCGAGTTGTTAGCCGCGTGCCGTGAGGAGTTTCACCGCAGACTGAAGGTGTATCACGCGTGGAAGTCAAAGAACAAGAAACGCAACACTCAGGATGAGCAGAGGGCACCGAAAGCCATCACAGACTACGGTGAGAAATCCCACAAATCCCACTGGAGGTCAGGATGAAACGCATATTACACACTGCAGGCACAAATCATTTTTTGTGGTGGTGTTTTTTTGTGTTTTGTAATAGTTGACATAATTGAAAGCAGTTGCTTCATCGGTAAGTATGGACAAAATAATAAATTAACAGATGTCTAACTCCACAAAACACAACTAAAAGACCTAATCAAATGAAAAGAGAGAAAATATAATAATTAGCCTAACTCACTTATTTAACAAAGCCAACAGAAAACAATATTTACAATAAATAAAATATCCCTCTTTCCCTGCTGCTTTCCTAACGATTATAATATATATTTACACTACTGTTCAAAAGTTTTGAAAGGTCTCACCAAATCTGCATCAAAATACAGTAAAAACTGAAATATTGTGAAAAATTATTACAATATAAAATGTTTTCTATGTGAAATATATTTTTGAATGTAATTTATTCCTGTGATCAAAGCTGAATCATCATCATTTCTCCAGTCTTCAGTGTCACATGATCCTTCAGAAATCATTCTGATATGAGGATTTGATGCTCATCAATGTTGTGCTGCTTCATATTTTTTGTGAAAACGTAATACATTTTTCAGGATTGTTTTAATAAGTTCAAAAGAACATTGATTTGAAAGACTTTTTTTTGTAACAAACTTTATTAATGTCTTTAACTTTTGATTAGTTTAATGCATCCTCAAAAGTATTAATTTCCCACCCCCCAAAAGAAAAAACTATCTGACCGGTAGTGTATATCTGCCATTGATATGAATTTAGGTGAATATGAAGGAATGCTAATGTTTGGCTTTGTTTTGGTAATATATTGATATATACAGTCCCCCCACTTTCAATTGTTTTACTTCAACGGTAAGTAGACTTATATAATATTGCTAGATCTCCAGGTCTGAAGTTTCTTTTGTTCATTTGATGTTCCATTCCATTCTACTTTTATTTATTTTTTTAGCTGACCATTCATAATGCTTTTGAATGAATCAGATCCACACATGCACAGTCCAGTAATAACATATCAAATATTTCATGATGAGCACATATGCAGTAGCCAAGGTTTTAGATGAAGAACATTTAAAGCTTTTATCAGTCAATATAGCCTGTATAATTGCTATAAAAGCTTCATGTAGAAGGTCAGCATTGGGATTTTTGGACCAATGAGATTACACTGTGGGCGGAGCTTAACTAATGCATCATAATAGAAACCAAATGACATCACTTGTCTGGTTGTGGCCAAGATTTACACGGACACTTTATCTTGTCCCAACTGGCTAGGCGATGTTAGGAGAATTAGATGATTGTGTTTTTCTAACACTAACGGAGTTGTCGTCCCATCATCCTCCAGCCCAACAGAACCCGGTTGTGCCTGTAATGCCTCGGCAGCAAGAGATCGTCATGAACAGACAGCAGCGCTTCTTTCGCATTCCCTTCATCCGACCCGGAGACCAATACAAAGACCCGAACAACAAGAAGAAAGGATGGTGGTACGCCCACTTCGACGGGCCTTGGATTGCCAGACAGATGGAGCTGCACCCGGATAAACACCCCATCCTGCTGGTGGCAGGTGCCGTTACCTTTCATGTTCTCATTTACTGGTAGTCATCATACTCAGATGCTACCAACATCCGTACATGGTTTATTTTATTAAATACATTTGGTAACACTTTATTTTAGGGTTCAATTCTCGCTATTAACTAGTTGCTTATTATCATGCATATTACTAGGATATTGGCTGTTTATTAGTACTTATAAAGCACATATTAATGCCTTATTCTGCATGACCTTATTCTACATCCCTTAATCAAACCCCATACCTAAACACTACAAAAACTACCTTACTAACTATTAATAATCAGTAAATTAGGAGTTTATTGAGGCAAAAGTCGTAGTTAATAGTGAATATGTGTTCCCTAAAGTGTTACCATACATTTTTATGGGTTTATTACTTGCATACATCATGGCTGAAAATGCTGCTCTCCATATCCAGTATGCTAACAAAACTGCATGCATTTTGCGGAAGAACATAGTTTTGGTTGTGCTTTGGCTCTGTGTGACTGTGGGGATGAATATAACTCTTCACAATAGATAATGCTTTTCAGTGAACTCTGTTAGAGCAGCATATGGCAGTTTATCTGTACAATAAAACACCTTACTCACCTGTTGAGTAATAAAAACGCCATCATCTCCGTGTCGCTTTTACAACATTTCAAATCCCTTAGTTCTTGCCATCTCTGAAAAACCAAGCCGATGTTGATTCTTGTTTTATTACGAGCTCTGTCGCATTCTCTTTTCTCCAGCAGACTTTTTGTGTTCACATAGCAAGTGCCAAAACCTTTACCAAGTTTCGTACCATTATGATGAAGTAAAAAATTCTAAAAAAAAACAAAACTAATTTTTTCGGTCAAAAAATGTACCAAATTTTGTTTTATTTCAATGAAATAAATGCACTATATTTTAGTTCGATAATGTTTTTCATTTTATATTTTGCCTTTTTAGGGGATTTTATGGTACCAAATTATATTTATGCTGTAGTTGTAATCCATTTATTCACATTTTGAGCATAGACCTGAAAATTAAAGGTCCCATATTGTCAAAACTGAAATTTCCTGGCTTTTTTCATGATAGCCCCTAGACCGGAGTTATGTAAATACCATATTGGTTTCAAAACAGTCAATCCACAGTCAAATGCACACAGCCTGCATAAAGTAGCTGTGCCTTTTCACGAGCTGTTGAGACTTCTGTAAGAATGTGATGTCACAACTACTCAGTCTCCGCCTTCAGTCACCACCCCGAGCACTGCCCACTGTCCCGCCTGCCTCATCGCATCGCTGTCCCCGCCCACTGATGTTCAGTCGATGAGAAGCAAGTGGATCTAAAGTAGTTGTTTACAAGATTGTGATGCTGTTCCTGGCTGTGGAAAAACATCATCTTTGCATAAGCTGCTGAAGGATCCTGATGTCAGAGAAAAATGGATTGTTTATTTTGACATTTCACTGTGGATTATTTGGTAATTCAGTTGCAATGTCAGCACAGGCTTTACAAACAGACCACCACAAACATGTCAGTAACCGTGTTCATTCTAATGCCTGATCTGTGATTTCTGATGTGTAGCTAATTATTCAAGTTCAGACAGATTTTCTTTCTAAATCGTTTAATACTGTTTATGCATCAGTGAATCATGCCAGTGACTAAACGATCAACTTCACGTTGTTTCTCTTAGTAGCATGAAAAAATCTACAGAAAGAAATGATTAAACTACAGAAAGCGAACAAAGAACGCTCCCTTTATAATGCCAATCACAGCAGTGGGCGTTTACACTGAAGTCTCACAGCAGCCAATCACAGCAGTGGGCGTTTACACTGAAGTCTCACAGCAGCCAATCACAGCAGTGGGCGTTTACACTGAAGTCTCACAGCAGCCAATCACAGCAGTGGGCGTTTACACTGAAGTCTCACAGCAGCCAATCACAGCAGTGGGCGTTAACAGTAAAGTCTCACGGCAGCCAATCACAGCAGTGGGCGTTTACACTGAAGTCTCACAGCAGACACGCCCCTTCAAACAGAGCGTTCAAATCAGAGGCTAAAATCAGGGTAGGAAAAATGCCTTTTATTTCTAAATTATGACAATTTATGATGTAAAAATCATAGACTGAAGTTTGTACTTTTCAAAGACGATACTTGGCAGATTATTCCTGAAGTGAAAAAAGTATAAAAAAGTGAATTTAAAGTTACAGAATTTTACGTTTATTGTCATGAAAAATGCACAAAAATACTATTTTCAATTTTCAGTTTTACTCTAAAATTGCAAGAAAATCAAAGCCATAAATCTAAATAAGTTGTGTTCCAAATTTCAGCTTGATATCTCAAATAATGAGCTTTCAGTCAGATTTTGTTTGGGCGCAGTGCCAAAAGTTTCCACTAGATTAAATTCGTCTCTCATTCATTTCCAATGCACTCATTTTTGACCATGAGGTGTGACTACTTTTTTCAGGACCATTTAACATTTTCGAATCATGTCCATGATTTTGGTGTGTGTGTGTTCACATAGCAAGTGCCAAAACCTTTACCAAGTTTCGTACCATTCCGATAAAGTAAAAAATTCTAAAAAAACTAAACGTAAACGTTTTCGGTCACAAATGACTGAAGAGCACCAGAGGATTAAAACGGGTGATTCCCTGGAGGTTGGAGATTTAGCGGCTCCATGTCAACCTTTCTCGCTCGTTGTGACAGCTAACCTCTGACACACACTTGTTTAGTTCTGACCGTAGTCTCTGTTTGTGTTCATAGGTAAGGATGACATGGAGATGTGTGAGTTGAGTCTGGAGGAGACCGGTTTGACACGGAAGCGTGGTGCCGAGATTCTGCCCCGCCAGTTTGAGGAAATCTGGGAGCGCTGCGGAGGCATTCAGTACCTCAGAAGCGCCATCGAGAGCAGGCAGGCCCGACCCACATACGCCACCGCCATGCTGCAGAGCATGCTCAAATAAACACACACACACACAGCTCTTTACTGTAATGAGGGAAGACTGCCAACTCTTACATAACCAGCACTGACTTTCACTTAGTTCTTTTTTTTTTTTAGTCTTTTAATATTCTTTTTTGTTTTTTTTAGTCTTTTGTCAGTCGTTTTGTTTTTTTAAGAGCTTCTTTTTAGTTTTCGTTCTGTTTTTTCTTTGAGTTTCTGGTGCGTTGAATCATCTCATTGATCTTTAATTACTGTTCTTGACAGTGTAATTGCCTCTAAACTGCCTCTTAATATAATTTACTTCATGTAATATTTTTGGTATGATATATGATCAGTAATCCATAAATTCTTCACTGGGAAAGTTCAAGTGTGTCTTTTCCTAACATTGAAATCAGTCTCACATTGAAATAAAGCTCCTCTTTGACTCGCAGATGTAAATACTGATATTGTTCAGCACTTTACTCGATTCTGAGTTTTGTTATTCACTGTGAGTTGAACTGCTTGCAAAAAGTATTTACGAAACCTGCAAAACAGTAAATACAATAACTCTGGTAAGTAATGACGACTAAATTATGACTTTTGAATGGAAAATGTTTAATAAAAAATAATGATTTTAATAATATAATTTAGTCATTCTTGTGATATTGCTATTGTGCCTAATTTTGTAATGCTGTGATTTAGCAAATTATGCAATAAGATAGACGAAGCATAGTCTGTAATTGTGATATCTGACCAAATATGTATAACAGCAATAAGCAAATGAGATTTATTTCTATATACAAAATGAAGATTTGTATCAAACTAAACAAGGTACCGGTGTAGGCATGATATTTCCAGCTAAATAAAGTTTTCTTCCAACAAATACAGTGAGATTGTATATAGATATAAACGAGCACAATTATGTCATGTAAGTGACCAATGGTGTAAAAAAAAATAGTTATGAGAACCTCATTTTTTTTCTTTAACGTTTGACATTACAATTACAATGGGAATATACACTATATTGCCAAAAGTATTGGGACACCCCTCCAAATCATTGAATTCAGGTGTTCAATCACGTCTGTGGCCACAGGTGTATAAAATCAAGCACTAGGCATGCAGACGCTTCTACAAACATTTGTGAAAGAATGGGTCGCTCTCAGGAGCTCAGTGAACTCAAGCGTATTACCGTGATAGGTTGCCACCTGTGCAATAAGTCCATTTGTGAAATTTCCTCACTACTAAATATTCCACGCTCAACTGTTAGTGGTATTATAACAAAGTAGAAGCAATTGGGAACAACAGCAACTCAGCCACGAAGTGGTAGGCCACGTAAAATCACAGAGCAGGGTCAGCACATGCTGAGGGTCACAGTGCGCAGAAGTCGCCAACTTTCTGCAGAGTCAATAGCTACAGACCTCCAAACTTCACGTGGCCTTCAGATTAGCTCAAGAACAGTGTGTAGAGAGCTTCATGGAATGGGTTTCCATGGCCGAGCAGCTCATCCAAGCCTTACATCACCAAGTGCAATGCAAAGCGTGGGATGCAGTGGTGTAAAGCACGCCGCCACTGGACTCTAGAGCAGTGGAGACGTGTTCTCTGGAGTGACCAATCACGCTTCTCTGTCTGGCAATCCCATGGACGAGTCTGGGTTTGGCAGTTGCCAGGAGAACGGTACTTGCCTTGTGCCGGTACTGCATTGTGCCAAGTGTAAAGTTTGGGGGATTATGGTGTGGGGTTGTTTTTTAGGGGTTGGGCTTGGCCCCTTAGTTCCAGTGAAAGGAACTCTTAATGCTTCAGCATACCAAGACATTTTGGACAATTTCATGCTCCCAACTTTGTGGGAACAGTTTGGGGATGGCCCCTTCCTGTTCCAACATGACTGCGCACCAGTGCACAAAGCAAGGTCCATAAAGACATGGATGAGCGAGTTTGGTGTGGAGGAACTTGACTGGCCTGCACAGAGTCCTGACCTCAACCCGATAGAACACCTTTGGGATGAATTAGAGAGACTGCAAGCCGGGCCTTCTCGTCCAACATCAGTGCCTGACCTCACAAATGCGCTTCTAGAAGAATGGTCAAAGATTCCCCTAAACCTTGTGGAAAGCCTTCCCAGAAGAGTTGAAGCTGTTATAGCTGCAAAGGGCGGGTCAACTCCATATTAAACCCTAAGGATTAAGAATAGGATGTCATTAAAGTTCATGTGCATGTAAAGGCAGACGTCCCAAAACTTTTGGCAATATAGTGTATACAGTGGGGAGAACAAGTATTTGATACACTGCCGATTTTGCAGGTTTTCCTACTTACAAAGCATGTAGAGGTCTGTCATTTTTATCATAGGTACTCTTCAACTGTGAGAGACGGAATCTAAAACAAAAATCCAGAAAATCATTGTATGATTTTTAAATAATTAATTTGCATTTTATTGCATGACATAAGTATTTGATCACCTACCAACCAGTAAGAATTCCGGCTCTCACAGACCTGTTAGTTTTCTTAAAGAAGCCTCCTGTTCTCCACTCATTACCTGTATTAACTGCACCTGTTTGAACTTGTTACCTGTATAAAAGACACCTGTCCACACACTCAATCAAACAGACTCCAACCTCTCCACAATGGCCAAGACCAGAGAGCTGTGTAAGGACATCAGGGATAAAATTGTAGACCTGCACAAGGCTGGGATGGGCTACAGGACAATAGGCAAGCAGCTTGGTGAGAAGGCAACAACTGTTGGCGCAATTATTAGAAAATGGAAGAAGTTCAAGATGATGGTCAATCTCCCTCGGTCTGGGGCACCATGCAAGATCTCACCTCGTGGGGCATCAACGATCATGAGGAAGGTGAGGGATCAGCCCAGAACTACACGGCAGGACCTGGTCAATGACCTGAAGAGAGCTGGGACCACAGTCTCAAAGAAAATCATTAGTAACACACTACGCCGTCATGGATTAAAATCCTGCAGCGCACGCAAGGTCCCCCTGCTCAAGCCAGCGCATGTCCAGGCCCATCTGAAGTTTGCCAATGACCATCTGGATGATCCAGAGGAGGAATGGGAGAAGGTCATGTGGTCTGATGAGACAAAAATAGAGCTTTTTGGTCTAAGCTCCACTCGCCGTGTTTGGAGAAAGAAGGATGAGTACAACCCCAAGAACACCTTCCCAACCGTGAAGCATGGAGGTGGAAACATCATTCTTTGGGGATGCTTTTCTGCAAAGGGGACAGGACGACTGCACCGTATTGAGGGGAGGATGGATGGGGCCATGTATCGTGAGATCTTGGCCAACAACCTCCTTCCCTCAGTAAGAGCATTGAAGATGGGTCGTGGCTGGGTCTTCCAGCATGACAACGACCTCAAACACACAGCCAGGGCAACTAAGGAGTGGCTCCGTAAGAAGCATCTCAAGGTCCTGGAGTGGCCTAGCCAGTCTCCAGATCTGAACCCAATAGAAAATCTTTGGAGGGAGCTGAAAGTCCGTATTGCCCAGCGACAGCCCCGAAACCTGAAGGATCTGGAGAAGGTCTGTATGGAGGAGTGGGCCAAAATCCCTGCTGCAGTGTGTGCAAACCTGGTCAAGAACTACAGGAAACGTATGATCTCTGTAATTGCAAACAAAGGTTTCTGTACCAAATATTAAGTTCTGCTTTTCTGATGTATCAAATACTTATGTCATGCAATAAAATGCAAATTAATTACTTAAAAATCATACAATGTGATTTTCTGGATTTTTGTTTTAGATTCCGTCTCTCACAGTTGAAGAGTACCTATGATAAAAATTACAGACTTCTACATGCTTTGTAAGTGGGCAAACCTGCAAAATCGGCAGTGTATCAAATACTTGTTCTCCCCACTGTAAATGCAAGGCCAATTCTCACTATTAACTATGACTTTTGCCTCAATAAACTCCTAATTACTGCTTATTAATAGCTAGTAGGTAGTTAAGTTTAGGTATTGGGTTTGATTAAGGGATGTAGAATAAGGTCATGCAGAATAAGGCATTAATATGTGCTTTATAAGTACTAATAAACAGCCAATATCCTAGTGATATGCATGCAAATAAGCAACTAGTTCATAGTGAGAATTGGACCCTAAACTAAGTGTAAACCAAATGCAAATTAGTGATTCTGTCTGCACAGAATCACTAATTCTGCACAGCTCTATTTTTACTTTTATATCTAAGAATTACATTTACATTTTGCAATTTCAGTGCCTTAGGTACATTTGACAAAATTGGTCTTTTTTTTTTTTTTAACGTTTGGTGCTATATAACATTCAATCAAAGAATTTTTGCAACAAAGTTCTCTTTTTTTCCAAGACAACCATTCTAAAAGACAAAGAAAAAAACTTCACTATGCATGTAAGACAATTATTATACACCAAAACACAATTATGTTCCCAACTAAGAGAACATTTTAACAGTGTATTCTTTATGATCAAACAAGAAAAATTGGTAACACTTTAATTTAAGGTGACGTAGTTACACATTACTACATGTACTTACTATAGTAATAACAGTAAATTATGCAGTAAAATAAGTAACTAACCCTAAAACAAACACTAACGTGACTCTGTAGTAAGTACATGTAGTTAATTAATATTACTCTGCACTTATCTGATTATGTACAATGTAAAATAAAGTGTAACCGAAAAATGTCCTCATTGTGAGAAAACCCTTAATCATTTCTGCCTTGTGAAAACATTCTACCTGAAATCCAGTGCGTTCTTAACGTTCTCATGAGAACGACAGGTAACATATTAACCAATAGCAACTCATCTTGGCTGTCCATCTGTTCAGGATGTTTAGCCACTCATTCTACAGTCTTCATGAGTTGTGGGATCATGGGAAAAACATCTTTTAATGGCTGGACAAGCACCATTGGAAGACAGCATGATGTGGCGTCCCACCTGTTACAAGAGAAACAAGTTATTTTGCGTTGATGTTGTGCAATTGATATAACTATATAAAATTTATACAGCTATATAAATTGTTGAATGTTTGTTTATCATTATATACATTATGAAAGCATATAAAAAGTTTTGCTTATAGAAGTTATATAATGTAATATCCATTAAAAAAATATTACAATTACTTGGTTTTAGGGCCTGTTCACACAAGGTCACTACATAGTAAAAGTTTTTAAATACAAAATTGTCTGGCTTTTAGCAATGATTATAATTATTTTATGATTTATATAATTATTATACCCCTAATCCATTACACATGAGCAATTTTAGTTTAACAATTTGTATTAAACATTTGGTTTAAATGAACAATTATACAAATATGTAATATACATACAATTTTGAATCGGTAGATAAAGCTTTAAAATGACTACATGTGAGCTTACATGTCAGAGTCTCTGTATACATAGGCTATATACTCCGATCAGGCATAACATTATGACCACTGACAGGTGAAGTGAATAGTCAGGGTGCCCGTGCTGACCCCTGTCCACCGCCGAAAACGCCAACAGTGGGCACGTGAGCATCAGAACTGGACCACAGAGCAATGGAAGAAGGTGGCCTGGTCTGATGAATCATGTTTTCTTTTACATCACGTGGATGGCCGGGTGTGTGTGCGTGGCTTACCTGGGGAACACATGGCACCAGGATGCACTATGGGAAGAAGGCAAGCCGGCGGAGGCAGTGTGATGCTTTGGGCAATGTTCTGCTGGGAAACCTTGGGTCCTGCCATCCATGTGGATGTTACTTTGACACGTACCACCTACCTAAGCATTGTTGCAGATCATGTACACCCTTTCATGGAAACGGTATTCCCTGGTGGCTATGGCTCTTTCAGCAGGATAATGCGCCCTGCCACAAAGCAAAAATGGTTCAGGAATGGTTTGAGAAGCACAACAACGAGTTTGACGTGTTGACTTGGCCTCCAAATTCCCCAGATCTCAATCCAATCGAGCATCTGTGGGATGTGCTGAACAAACAAGTCCGATCCATGGAGGCCCCACCTTGCAAATTAAAGTACTTAAAGGATCTGCTGCTAACATCTTGGTGCCAGATACCACAGCACACCTTCAGGGGTCTAGTGGAGTCCATGCCTCGACGGGTCAGGGCTGTTTTGGCAGCAAAAGAGGGACCAACACAATATTAGGAAGGTGGTCATAATGTTATGCCTGATCGATGTGTGTGTGTATATTTTTTATATATATATATATATATATATATATATATACACTCACCTAAAGGATTATTAGGAACACCATACTAATACTGTGTTTGACCCCCTTTCGTCTTAATTCTACGTGGCATTGATTCAACAAGGTGCTGAAAGCATTCTTTAGAAATGTTGGCCCATATTGATAGGATAGCATCTTGCAGTTGATGGAGATTTGTGGGATGCACATCCAGGGCACGAAGCTCCCGTTCCACCACATCCCAAAGATGCTCTATTGGGTTGAGATCTGGTGACTGTGGGGGCCATTTTAGTACAGTGAACTCATTGTCATGTTCAAGAAACCAATTTGAAATGATTCGAGCTTTGTGACATGGTGCATTATCCTGCTGGAAGTAGCCATCAGAGGATGGGTACATGGTGGTCATAAAGGGATGGACATGGTCAGAAACAATGCTCAGGTAGGCCGTGGCATTTAAACGATGCCCAATTGGCACTAAGGGGCCTAAAGTGTGCCAAGAAAACATCCCCCACACCATTACACCACCACCACCAGCCTGCACAGTGGTAACAAGGCATGATGGATCCATGTTCTCATTCTGTTTACGCCAAATTCTGACTCTACCATCTGAATGTCTCAACAGAAATCGAGACTCATCAGACCAGGCAACATTTTTCCAGTCTTCAACTGTCCAATTTTGGTGAGCTCGTGCAAATTGTAGCCTCTTTTTCCTATTTGTAGTGGAGATGAGTGGTACCCGGTGGGGTCTTCTGCTGTTGTAGCCCATCCGCCTCAAGGTTGTGCGTGTTGTGGCTTCACAAATGCTTTGCTGCATACCTCGGTTGTAACGAGTGGTTATTTCAGTCAAAGTTGCTCTTCTATCAGCTTGAATCAGTCGGCCCATTCTCCTCTGACCTCTAGCATCAACAAGGCATTTTCGCCCACAGGACTGCCGCATACTGGATGTTTTTCCCTTTTCACACCATTCTTTGTAAACTCTAGAAATGGTTGTGCGTGAAAATCCCAGTAACTGAGCAGATTGTGAAATACTCAGACCGGCCCGTCTGGCACCAACAACCATGCCACGCTCAAAATTGCTTAAATCACCTTTCTTTCCCATTCTGACATTCAGTTTGGAGTTCAGGAGATTGTCTTGACCAGGACCACACCCCTAAATGCATTGAAGCAACTGCCATGTGATTGGTTGATTAGATAATTGCATTAATGAGAAATTGAACAGGTGTTCCTAATAATCCTTTAGGTGAGTGTATGTGTATATATATATATATATATATATATATATATATATATATATATAATATATAACTAACTTCATGACTTTTACTTGCACTGATATAGCAAGATATTTTCTTCTTGCTGTTTAAATGCATTTATGTACTTCATATTCTTCAATCTCTTAATCTTCGGCTGAAGAGAGAAAAGAATCTTGCTGACTGTCTCGCGAGAAGTGAATCACAGTTTCTCTAAAGCCGCATTTCCACAGCAGGAACCTTCCCCATGAACTAGGGACTTTGGGGTGGTACTCGGTGTGTTTTGACTGCTATTCAAATCAACAATGGAGTTTAAAAAATATACGACCGATGGACCGTCGACGAGGTTCAGGCTTTATTAAGCTTATATGAGGGGGACGAAATCCAGCGGGAACTGGAAAGTCGTGCGCAGTCCTACGTCACTGGACTAATGGAAACACAGACAGCAACAGGTCTAGGGGAAACAGCTCCTGGGATGAATTGTTCCAGGGTTATTTTGGTGGAAACACGGCTTATGTTTCAAGGCATGTGATCGGCTGTTCGCTACTGATGTCACACTTTTATGTGCACACGCTTCATGAGTTCAGGATCAAAGTCTGAGCTGACAGAGAAAGTTTATGATGGTAGCAACAAAGCCTGACTGAATTGGTTTGGTTTTGTCAATTTGAATCCTGTAACCCTGAGTTTGTTCAACTATTATCATGGCATAGACCCCTGGTATTAAGATCCGTTTTAGTCGATCGGATCACAAGTGGACAACACTAAATAAAAACGTTTTGAGCTTGTCCACTTTTGACCACTTCCAGAGGTAGTCAGAAACACATTTGACTGGATTGCTTTTGTAGTGACGCTCATGTGGTCAAATGCACTGGAACAGCCTCTAAAAGATGCCCTACTCTTTTCTACTGACCTAATGAGTGAACATTATGGGACGCGCGCTAGCCAGACGGGATTTAAACTAGCTGGAGACCCGTTTGGTTTGAAGATGAAAAATGTACGAAGCACAATGTTCTCTCTCCATCCCTGATTTCTAACACACACTCACAGCGTTCGGCTGGTCTTGTGTCTGTCAGAGCAGAAACTAAAGCTGATGCTCTCTGTATGTTTTTCTGTCGTCTCCAGTCGTGTTCATATGTAAATTGCGTAAGCTTATTTTGTCCATTAGATCGAAAGATCTGAAAAAACCCATAGACCGTCCCCTCGAAGAAATCAGGACAGAAGTGGTTGAAAATGGACAAAAGAGATGGAATAAAACACCAGGTGTAAACGGGAATGTGTCTCCCTCGTCTACTTGTGATCCGCAACGCATCCCAATACCAGGTGTAAACCGGGCCATATTTTTAAAGCGGATTCAATTGTGCTGAAGTGCAGTCCAGCTACTAACCCAACAACAAATTTAGTCTGGTTTAATTAACCTCCAACATGACAGACCTAGTCTAATAGTTTGGAATTTGATTTGAACCACCACAACACAAGGTGATATGAGATCTGATCTTACCTCAGTCACAGTATTATAATGTGGAAATCATCTGTGATTAACTCGTCAGGCCTGGTATGGTGGTCTGGTCTCGGCCTCTATAAAACAGGACAACATATGCAACAATATGAAGCCCAGGTTTCAAACGGCAAAGAAATGCATAAAGATCAGCTGAAGGGAAAAAAGAAAACGTCATATCCAGAATTCAAAGGGGTGTAAGGCATCACATTTTCTGTAAAAAAAGACACATTAGTAAAAGTTTCTTATGTACAACAGAGGCTGTTTTTTTAGAACATTCTGGAAATCATTTCATTTGGATTCCTTGAGTAAAGTCCTGTTTTATGGGAAAAGTGGTAGCAAATATTTTCTATTAAATTATATAACTACAACAAAAAAGAGGTTTAACTAGAATTTGTCCTGAAAGTGCTTGCAAGGCAGCAAAAAAGTAACTTTCACGAAATGGACGAATTAAAATGTAAGCATGAAGCTCTACCTCTAACATTAACTCGCATACAAGTGTATGAATGACATTGTAAATTAGACCCCAATGCATAAATTAGTAACAGTACCAATTGTCATGAGAGTGTGTTGAATATCAGTGTGCTCACAGATTCCCGAAAGTTGAAATCAAGCACCCAACAAAATGTTTTCACTCAATGGGTTCACAGACAAAACTTCTGAATGGAAGAAATACTTTTGTCATTTTGAGCCGTGGGACACTGTTCAATGATCTAGCAATCACCTAACAATTTGTAAAAACCTAACACTGTAAATGTAAGAGAGATTTTCAAACTAAGGATAAAGTAATTTATCACTAAGTAAAGTCAATAAAGACCAAAAAGAGCTGAAAATGTGTGTAAAAGTTTAAATGGAGTCTGTAAGTTGTACAAACCCGATTCCAAAAAAGTTGGGACACTGTACAAATTGTGAATAAAAACAGAATGCAATGATGTGGAAGTTTCAAATTTCAATATTTTATTCAGAATACAACATAGATGACATATCAAATGTTTAAACTGAGAAAATGTATCATTTTAAGGGAAAAATAAGTTGATTTTAAATTTCATGGCATCAACACATCTCAAAAAAGTTGGGACAAGGCCATGTTTACCACTGTGTGGCATCCCCTCTTCTTTTTATAACAGTCTGCAAACGTCTGGGGACTGAGGAGACAAGTTGCTCAAGTTTAGGAATAGGAATGTTGTCCCATTCTTGTCTAATACAGGCTTCTAGTTGCTCAACTGTCTTAGGTCTTCTTTGTCGCATCTTCCTCTTTATGATGCACCAAATGTTTTCTATGGGTGAAAGATCTGGACTGCAGGCTGGCCATTTCAGTACCCGGATCCTTCTTCTACGCAGCCATGATGTTGTAATTGATGCAGTATGTGGTCTGGCATTGTCATGTTGGAAAATGCAAGGTCTTCCCTGAAAGAGACGACGTCTGGATGGGAGCATATGTTGTTCTAGAACTTGGATATACCTTTCAGCATTGATGGTGCCTTTCCAGATGTGTAAGCTGCCCATGCCACACACACTCATGCAACCCCATACCATCAGAGATGCAGGCTTCTGAACTGAGTGCTGATAACAACTTGGGTTGTCCTTGTCCTCTTTAGTCCGGATGACATGGCGTCCCAGTTTTCCAAAAAGAACTTCAAATTTTGATTCGTCTGACCACAGAACAGTTTTCCACTTTGCCACAGTCCATTTTAAATGAGCCTTGGCCCAGAGAAAACGCCTGCGCTTCTGGATCATGTTTAGATATGGCTACTTTTTGGACCTATAGAGTTTTAGCCGGCAACGGCGAATGGCACAGTGGATTGTGTTCACCGACAATGTTTTCTGGAAGTATTCCTGAGCCATGTTGTGATTTCCATTACAGTAGCATTCCTGTATGTGATGCAGTGCCGTCTAAGGGCCCGAAGATCACGGGCATCCAGTATGGTTTTCCGGCCTTGACCCTTACGCACAGAGATTGTTCCAGATTCTCTGAATCTTTGGATGATATTATGCACTGTAGATGATGATAACTTCAAACTCTTTGCAATTTTTCTCTGAGAAACTCCTTTCTGATATTGCTCCACTATTTTTCGCCGCAGCATTGGGGGAATTGGTGATCCTCTGCCCATCTTGACTTCTGAGAGACACTGCCACTCTGAGAGGCTCTTTTTATACCCAATCATGTTGCCAATTGACCTAATAAGTTGCAAATTGGTCCTCCATGTACATTTAACTTTTCCGGCCTCTTATTGCTACCTGTCCCAACTTTTTTGGAATGTGTAGCTCTCATGAAATCCAAAATGAGCCAATATTTGGCATGACATTTCAAAATGTCTCACTTTCAGCATTTGATATGTTATCTATATTCCATTGTGAATAAAATATAAGTTTATGAGATTTGTAAATTGTTGCATTCCTTTTTTATTCACAATTTGTACAGTGTCCCAACTTTTTTGGAATCGGGTTTGTATAAGAAACCGTAATGGGAAATTTCAATACAGTTCTGCCTTGCAATCACTAATTCAATGTTCATAATCTTCAGTTTTGGTTAACATGAGTATGTGAAAACCACGTGTCCTAGTCAGAAAAGACACCAGCGGTTCAGCCCACTGTTGGAAGATCCAACTGGAAGATGCATATACACTCACAGGCCACTTTATTAGGTACATCTTGCTAGTACCGGGTTCAGAACTGCCGTTATTCTGTGGCTGCCATTGCATCATCCGAGTGCTTCACACTGGGGGTGGTTGAGGAGAGACCCCCTGATATGATTGTAAAGCACTTTGGGTGTACAGTAGTAGATTATAAAGCTCTATATAAATGCCTTATTCATTTAGATGCTCAGTTTGAACTTCAGCAGATCATCTTGACCAGGGCTGAATCCGAAATCACCCCCTATACCCTCAAATAGGGCATTATTTGAGGGGACAGCCATTTGTAGTGGTGTCCGAAACCATAGTGGACATTATCGAGTGCACTCATGCAATCCCACAATAACAAGTACACTCAACAGCTGTCCAAATTCACTTACTTGTTTTCATTCACTCCTTCAAGTGAACTGTATTAGTGGACTAACGTAGGGAATAGTGATTGAGGGTTTAGGGGGTGATTTCGGATTCAGTCCACATCTACATGAATTAATTCATCGAGTTACTGCCATGTGATTGGCTGATTAGATATTAGATAACAAGAAGCTGAACAGGTGTATCCAGTAAAGTGGCCGGTGAGTGTATATTGACTTTCAGTAAATTGGATACTGCAATCAATGAATGCTGGACTTTAGATTTTCATTTTTTTTGTCTTGAATAATTTTTACTTGTGGAGGCTTCAGTTGTTAATCCAGTTGGGCTGGAATGGAGACATCTGATTGTTCAGTCAACGAAAAGATACTATTCCACAGATAAAAGGCACAGAATGAGATGTATATGTAATGTACAAACCCGATTCCAAAAAAGTTGGGACACTGTACAAATTGTGAATAAAAAAGGAATGCAATAATTTACAAATCTCATAAACTTATATTTTATTCACAATGGAATATAGATAACATATCAAATGTTGAAAGTGAGACATTTTGAAATGTCATGCCAAATATTGGCTCATTTTGGATTTCATGAGAGCTACACATTCCAAAAGAGTTGGGACAGGTAGCAATAAGAGGCCGGAAAAGTTAAATGTACAGATAAGGAACAGCTGAAGGACCAATTTGCAACTTATTAGGTCAATTGGCAACATGATTGGGTATAAAAAGAGCCTCTCAGAGTGGCAGTGTCTCTCAGAAGTCAAGATGGGCAGAGGATCACCAATTCCCCCAATGCTGCGGCGAAAAATAGTGGAGCAATATCAGAAAGGAGTTTCTCAGAGAAAAATTGCAAAGAGTTTGAAGTTATCATCATCTACAGTGCATAATATCATCCAAAGATTCAGAGAATCTGGAACAATCTCTGTGCGTAAGGGTCAAGGCCGGAAAACCATACTGGATGCCCGTGATCTTCGGGCCCTTAGACGGCACTGCATCACATACAGGAATGCTACTGTAATGGAAATCACAACATGGGCTCAGGAATACTTCCAGAAAACATTGTCGGTGAACACAATCCACCGTGCCATTCGCCGTTGCCGGCTAAAACTCTATAGGTCAAAAAAGAAGCCATATCTAAACATGATCCAGAAGCGCAGGCGTTTTCTCTGGGCCAAGGCTCATTTAAAATGGACTGTGGCAAAGTGGAAAACTGTTCTGTGGTCAGACGAATCAAAATTTGAAGTTCTTTTTGGAAAACTGGGACGCCATGTCATCCGGACTAAAGAGGACAAGGACAACCCAAGTTGTTATCAGCGCTCAGTTCAGAAGCCTGCATCTCTGATGGTATGGGGTTGCATGAGTGCGTGTGGCATGGGCAGCTTACACATCTGGAAAGGCACCATCAATGCTGAAAGGTATATCCAAGTTCTAGAACAACATATGCTCCCATCCAGACGTCGTCTCTTTCAGGGAAGACCTTGCATTTTCCAACATGACAATGCCAGACCACATACTGCATCAATTACGACATCATGGCTGTGTAGAAGAAGGATCCGGGTACTGAAATGGCCAGCCTGCAGTCCAGATCTTTCACCCATAGAAAACATTTGGTGCATCATAAAGAGGAAGATGCAACAAAGAAGACCTAAGACAGTTGAGCAACTAGAAGCCTGTATTAGACAAGAATGGGACAACATTCCTGTTCCTAAACTTGAGCAACTTGTCTCCTCAGTCCCCAGACGTTTGCAGACTGTTATAAAAAGAAGAGGGGATGCCACACAGTGGGAAACATGGCCTTGTCCCAACTTTTTTGAGATGTGTTGATGCCATGAAATTTAAAATCAACTTATTTTTCCCTTAAAATGATACATTTTCTCAGTTTAAACATTTGATATGTCATCTATGTTGTATTCTGAATAAAATATTGAAATTTGAAACTTCCACATCATTGCATTCTGTTTTTATTCACAATTTGTACAGTGTCCCAACTTTTTTGGAATCGGGTTTGTATATCTAATGAGGGTTAAAAAGCGTGTTCATAAATGTGTTTAGAACAGAAGGACATGAAGAATAGCAAGTAAAGATATAAATGTTAAACAATTTTGTAAATAACTTGTATTTCTAATTCACTGTGAATAGTTAGCTTAAGAAAGATATTATATAAGACACGTCAAATTAATGCATATGCTTTTTCGCAGCAATATGTCATTGAAGGAATTTCATCTCTTAGTTTGCAAAAACAGACAAAAATTGTGCCGTTAGCATGGAACTCAAACACACAACAGAATTTTTGTTTGTTCTTACAAACTGAAGAACTTGGAACATTTCTAACATAAGAAATAAAGGTCACACTTTAGTTTAGGGTCCAATTCTCACTATTAACTATGACTCTTGCCTCAGTAAACTCCTAATTACTGATTATTAACAGTTAGTAAGGTAGTTGTTAGTTTAGGTATTGGGTTTGATTAAGGGATGTAGAATAAGGTCATGCAGAATAAGGCATTAATATGTGCTTTATAAGTACTAATAAACAGCCAATATACTAGTAATATGCATGCTAATAAGCAACTAGTTAATAGTGAGAATTGAACCCTAAAGTGTTACCGAAATAATACAGACTAACAAATTTGCATTTGGTATGTTGCTTACATTTGTATATCTCTTCGTCTAGTCAAAATTTCAAAGATATATTTAACTGTATGTCTTGTCTTTAGTATCTTTGTTAACACAACAAATGCTTTAACCGCAAAAATTTCAGAAAATCTGACGAAAAAAGACCTGCTTACACTAGAGTTAGTGTCTTTCTGGTCCGTACACATTTCCTGCACATAGATAACAAGACAGAAATGATGGTATAAAGAAAGGTGAGCGCCCCCACGAGGCACACTAGGGAAAGAAAGGGGTCTAGTGGCACGGAGATCAGCTCTGCACATCTCTCCCCGATAAAATGCCAGAATTTACCTACAGGACATCTAAAAGGGTCAAGAGAGACAGTTAGAACATGTACAATGGAGGTTTTATCCTTAAAAAGATCCTTTACAGCTATACAGCAGCATCATTGAGCTTACATATTCAATTTTTTGAAGAAGTTACCACAAAGCATAAGCAAACCTATTGGAGTGCTGGCAAAAATGTCCCACTATAAACAAGTTAGCCAGCATAGAGTCAGAAACTTGATTTACCTACTTGATTTTAAGGTAAAAACAAGCATTTTATTCTATTCTGCAACAGAATTGAGTTGAATTTATATTGTAGAATTTAACTGTTCACAGCTATATGTAATAGTTCGCCGAGGTACCTGCAAGCGGCACCATGCCCTGGTACAATCTCACACTCTCCTCCATTGAGACAGAAATCAGGCTGGACCGCACAGAGGCTCTGACATGGCAGTCCATCCAGTGTTACGTAGCCTGGGTCACATAAACATTGTGCTTCCTTTGTCCAGAGGTTCACCACGCATTTCGAAAACTCGTTGCAGGCAAGAAACTTGCAAGGGTCACCTTGATCAGCTAAAACGAAAGAACAAATTGGACTCATCTCATTTGTAGCAATTCTTGACCTTCTGTGAGAAATTACGTCCATGTTTATTCTTTCCAGACAGACTGATCCAGTTTGAAATCAATAGTAATGGATGCTTACCAGGCAAGACTCTTACCTGGTTCTATGTCTAGGGAATGGCTGTCAATCCTTATGTCCAAACGCTGGGCTGCAGCATCACAAAACTCCTCCAAGACATGCTGAACAGCCTGAGTAATATTGTACGGCACAGACTTGGCAAATTTCAGCTTGCTGTTGACCACCACACTTCCATTTCTGAAGTTTAGGATCTCTAACTGCTTAAAGCCTGTTAGGTTAGACTGTAGATATGGGAGTAGCTGTGCACATTGGAAACAAAAGCATAATTTATGTATGTTCACCATACAAAAATCACTGGACAATTACAGGAGTTGGCTTCTATTAGCCTAAGCGCTAACCTTTAAAAGAATACTACCATACTGCATAGTATGTATAAACTGTATACCGCTTCATGTTCTTAAAAGAATGCATATATAGAGTACGTAACGATAAACATTAAGATAAAGCTGCAATGTGCTACATTACTGTGACATGACCCAGCTACGTTGCATGTTAGTTCAGTAAGTGGTTTCCTGTAGTCATCTTTGAACAGATGAAAAAAATAGGACAAAAATATAGCTGCAAGCATGAATTATCGGGGGCCAAGTACAAAAAGAAACAATGTGATATGCAAGCATGGCTGGGAGCTTCAGAAAAATGTCAACAATAAGCAATTAAATGTGTTTTTAGATTATTTTAGTCAAAATGGCTGAAAAATCAAAAATATAATCACTGTAATATGATTAACTTGCTTATCACTTTTGACCAATAGGTGGCGCTGTTATCAAATTATTATGGTGTGGTCAGTGTGAAGTGACAATGACACATAAAAAGTTTGGTGTCAATATGCCAAAGCGTTGCAGAGTTACAACCCTAGAATCAGCTTTGCATCATGCCAACAAATTTGTTGATGCGTTACTAAGAGAACGGTTTGGTCTATCAAAAAGATAACTTTTTGCCGGCATGCTCTGAAGATGATCTGAGCTGATTTTGGTGAAAATTAGACACAACATTTTCAAAAGGTTTTCAAAGCAATTAAAAATGGCAGACAGCATGTTCGAGCAAATAATTGGTGTCATTGTTCTCAGCATGACACAAGGAATCTATCAAGACCAGTTTAATTAAAATAGTCAAAATTAATCAAAAGTTATTAGCATTTTTGGAAATTTCATTATAACTTTTTCTCGAAACTTTTTGAGTACCTTCAGGGCATGGTCCCGATGACGCATACCGAGTTTCGTAACGATATGTTAATACATTCTTAAAATACAACATTTTAGGACAAAATTCTAAATGGCCGACGCCCACAATAGCCAATATGGGAATTCGACTTGGCATGATGCACTGAATGAGAAGAGACTCGTTTTATTATTTTTTTGGGCAAACCGTTTAGAAGTTATAAGCAAAAAAGGCACATTTTCATATCTCATGACCAGTAGGTGGCGCTGTGCCGAAACGCTGCATGTAGCCTCAGGTCATGCTTGGGATGAAATGTACCAAGTTTGGTCTGAATACGATAAAGCGTTGCGGAAATATAGCCTCGCATCCAATTTGGCGTGCTCTTCGTCAAATTCGTATGCGTGTTATTTGAGAATGGTTGGGATTTTATTAAAAAGCTTTTGATAACTTTTTGCCAGCATGGTCTGAAGATGATCTGATTCGATTTTCATGAAAATCGGACAAACCGTCTAGGAGGAGTTCAAAAAAAGTAGTTTTTTGGCGGGAAAATTTTCAGTACGAAAAATAATGTCATAGGTACAACATCGAATTGTCTTGAGCCAAGGAATCAGAGGAAATAAATTTAATAAAGAGTTGTATGTTCTCTCACTGTAAAATTTCACTGTTAATGACAATCAACAGAAATCAACAGCTGAAATAGCTGCACTTACCAGTTCAACAAATCTGTTTTCCAATGATCTGTATTCTGTAGAGCTCTTATTGAAAAGATCATCAGAGAACATCATGTTTGTGACACGCAAACTGAAAAACACAATTAGTTCTTTGCCTTTGCTCGCTGTGGTCATTGAGGAAGTTGTGAAGTACGTTAGCGATGGTGCTTTTGTTGTCTCCAAGGGATATCCTTCATTTGGAAAAGAATATCCATTATTATAAGTCAAGAGGTCAATGGTCTCAGTACTTACTACATCTATTTGGTCTAACTCAGTGGCTAGGTCTTTTAAATGAATAAATGGGTCCTCAGTTTCCACATTCAGCACTTTGTCATTTTCAGACTCTTTAAGTACAACATCCTGGACAACAGTTGAATGTACATTTTCAGTTGGTGAATCATAATCCTTTTCCAGAGTTGTTGGAGTAACGACCGATACATCTGAAAATACTACTTCAAAAAGATCATGGTCTGCAGGTACAGTTGTCAAAGGTGTATCAGTTCCAAGTGTCTCCATGGGCAGTGATGCATTTTCTTTCTCTTGTTCTATAAGGACAACCTCTGTCTTAGTGTCTTCCTCTGGGAAATAAAAAAATGACAGGTTAGAAAGTATATGTGAAGTGGAAAATTGTTAATTTTGTGGATCAATATGACTGTCAAGCAATTTAATTCTCCTATCCCCAAATAAACGTAGCAGAAGACTTTCACCTAAAACAGCTCCCGTCACTTCTGCACTCAGCTATCTTATCCTCCTTTAGTCTCCTTTATCCTGTCTCAACTCCACTATCAAATTTAAAATATAGCTGCAAGCAGCAATTATCGGGGCCAAGTGCAAAGAAGGCACGACAAGTCATGCTATCATGGCTAGGACCATCAGACCAACTGTAACAACAAGCAATTAAAAGCATATTAAGATTTTAGGCAAAATGCCTGAAAAATCAAATACAATCACTAGTAATGTGATTTAATGGTTTATCACTTTTGTCAATCGACATGAAAACCATAACTTTTTCGGTACAGTATGAAGATCTGACTTGAATTTGGTGAAAAACGGTCTAGGAGGAGTTCGAAAAAGTAGGTTTTTAAAGAAAATCAAAATGCCGGATAGGAACTTTGGCGGACTATGGCAAAATTGGTATCTGTGTTCTCGGCATGACCCAAGGAATCTAAAGTTGATCCAAGTTTCATTACAATGGGCTAATTTAATCAAAAGTTATTAGCATTTTTGTAAATTTCATTATAACTGTTGACCACAAGGTGGCGCTGCCCCAAAACTTTTTGAGTACTGTCAGAGCATGGTGCCGAAGACACATATCGAGTTTCGTAACGATGCACCAATGCGTTCGTAAAATATTGCATTTTATGTCAAAATTCAAAATAGCAGATGCCCAAAATGGCTGATATGGGAAAATTGGGTAGACATTTTTCATATCTCCTGACCACTAGGTGCCACTGCACCGAAACTGTGCAGGTTGCCTCAGGTCATGGTTTTCATAACACACACCAAGTTTGATAAGAATATGCTAAAGCGTTGCGGAGATATAGCCTCACGTTCATTTTGGCGGGCACATCGTCAAATTTGTGTGTTATTGGATAATTCCATAACTTTTTGTTGGCATAGTCTGTAGATGATCAGTTTCAATTTCGTGATAATCGGAGCAACGGCCTAGGAGGAGTTTGAAAAAGTAGTTTTTTAGAAAGTTCAAAATGGCGGAAAAATTTTCATGACGGAAAATGACTCGAATCGTCTTTAGCCAAGGAATCAGAGGAAAAAGGTTATTAGCACAAATGTAAGTGAAACTTTGGACAGTTGATGACACTAGAGGGATTAAGTTAGAGACTCCAAATTTGCTATGGTGACAGTTCAGACTGTCCTCTATCAGTGTGCCAAATTCCATAACTTTTCCGCAAGTGGTTCTATGGGCTGCCATAGACTCAAGAGCGAAAGAACAACTTTCACTGCTTGGCCACTAATTAAAGACCCTGTAATCAGATCTGTTATTGGAAACTATATGGATGTCTCCAGTGTTTCAGATGATAGCCAAAACTTCAAAGGTAATTCTAAAAATCTGATTGCCCAAACATTTTATTGAGAAACACACATAGCACATCTCTCTCACCTATATCCGTGAGATGTAGCTCCTCAGTATCTCCAACAACAGATGGCAAGTCCTCATCTTTCTTAGAAGCTGATTCTGTGATCATTTCAGGTAGAGATTCTAAGGCATTTGATACAGTAGTGTGAACATCAGCCACATCTGGTTCTGAGGTGTTGTCCTCTATAACAATATCAGGTATCTCAAGAACTCCCTCGGGTTTGGAGTTTTGAACTTCAAGCCCAAAGTCTTCCACATGTTCAGGTTTACCAACGTCCACCCCGGGTTGAACACTGTCAACTGGTACAAAGGGCAAATTATCACCTCCTTCAGGATGGTAATAGTCAATGTTTTCAACAAGGTAAAATTCTGTCACAGAAATCTCTGGTTTAATCTTAATCATCTTTGCAAGAGGTTCTGTTGAACCTTCAGTAGGTTTAGGGACTTCACTTGCTATCTCCACATCAGGCTCTTCAGTTTTGATGCCTTCCTCATATTCTACAACATCAGAAAATTTGGATCCATCAGCTTCTCTCTCAGATTCCACCACCTCACCCTCTTCTTTAAATTCTGTTAAACGAGGTGGTTCCTCCTCAGGTTGTACTGCCTCAGTAACCTGAACACCATCCTCTTGTCTCACTTTAATCTCCTCATAAGTTTTATGTTCCTCAATGTTGTCTTTTGATTCTATAATGACCTCTGTTTCTTCCTCTAAAACCTTTACCTCTCGTTCTGCTACTTCATCCTGGTTAGTTGGTTTTCCAGTCCCATCTTCTTCTGGTTCTAGTACCGCAATCGTTCTCACAGGTTCTAATGTGCTATACTCCATATGAGTTTCTGTTACCATAGTCACTTCTTCAGGTCGTAATACCTGATTTTCTAAAACAACAGTATCTTCAGTTACATCCTCAGATCCTTCTACAGTTTCTGTTGTCACAACCTTTACCTTGGGTAAATTAACCTCAGATGTAGTCTCTTCTTCTGGTTCAACTGTCACCATTTTGGTATCTTCCTCCTTTACTACAATTCCTGTGTGAGGCTCCTCTGGAATTTCATTAGAATCTGTCACTTCAGTTATTGGATCAATTGGTTCAGTTGAAGGTTGTAGGGTGATGGTGAAGTCGGTTGTGACAGCCAACTTTGGTTGTTCAGACCCAGGACTAACCGTTGTTGCGGTGGTGAACGAAATGTGGGTGGTGGTTACAGGGTTAAACATAATGTCATCTTCTGGTATTGTGTTTAGATTAAAGTCAACATCTGGTGTAGGTTTCTCTGTAGCTCTAGGCTGTTCTGCACTCGAGGGTAATGCTGAGGTAGCAGATGAAGATATTGGAGCCAGATTGTTGTCTTTATCAACAATAACAACTGGTTTGCTCTCTTCCTCACCAGGAGCTTCCTCTACTGGTGGAACTTGAAAAATACCTTTTATGAGCTCACCAGTTTCCCCTTTAATAGTTTCAATCTGGTGTATGATGACTGCCTCGTTCTCAGGTTCAACTGTTGATTTTGTTGTTGTGGTGCTGTCTGTGTCTAAAGTTGGGTCTAAAATGGTCTCCAAAACATTCTCATCGCCATCTGATGAAAGATGAATTTCAACCTTGGTTTCTTTAGTTGGAAAACTGAGGTCACCATATGAATCTCGATCAGAGGACTGCAAATTAACAGGTGTACAATTATGTTGTTGCATTTAAAGATGTAATGCTAGTGTTATATATAAGTAACACAGAGTACAAAAGACTTGAAGGGGTCATGAACTGAGAAATCAAATATAAGACATATAAGAGGTCATCATACTATAAGAATATCCTGTAAGTTTCAGAACTGAAAACTTCCTTGTTAGTCCAAAAACAGCTTTTATTGTAACCAAGCCCAGAGAATGACTCGTTGTGGAATGAGCCTGTAATAGATGGAGAAAGACCGCCTCTGCAGAAGATCAGTGCCTACAGACTACAAACAACATTATCTTCCAAAGGATCCTAATGCTAGGAATGTGCTTATTTATTTTCAACAATGTGAATGTCTCAGTTGAGCATTATTTATTTGTATTCACTACATTTCACTGTGGATTCTTTGGTAAATCAGTCACAATTTCGGCGCAGGCTTTGCAAACAGACATTTACGATATGGACTCGACAGTAATGCCACAATATGTAAGTAACCGTGTTAATTCTGATGCATGATCTGGGACCAGTGATTTCTGATATGTAATGATTCATGTACAGTCAGATGTTCTTTGTCTGTGTCAGTAAATCAAACCAGTGACTAAACGCTCAACTTCACATTGCTTCTCTTAGGATGAAAATAATCTGAAGTACACTGAAGTCTCACAGCAGCCAATCACAGCAGTGGGCGTTTACACTGAAGTCTCACAGCAGCCAATCACAGCAGTGGGCGTTTACACTGAAGTCTCACAGCAGACACGCCCCTTCAAATCAGAGGCTAAAATCAGGGTAGGAAAAATGCCTTTTATTTCTAAATTATGACAATTTTTGATGTAAAAATCATACTAACATTATAAGTGCACCGCAGCAAACATTATAAATGTTTAAACAACAAAACAATGCAGTTCATGACCCCTTTAAGTTCTGGTTCTGGTGCTGGATGCCGATTGGCAGATACAACACTTCAGTCATGCTAAAACATATAACGTAGTAACAGCCAATGTGTTCACCAGCTGCTCTATATATTAGGATATATAACAGGATCAGTGGTGTGGCTGTTTAAGGCGGGTGGCGTTAGAGGAATTTATTTTTAATAAAAATTAAGAAAATATTCAGAAAGTGGAAATAAAGTGCTTAACGGGTATTTAATAGTGGAATTTAAAGCGTTTGTCAGGGCATAGGGCAGGGCTTTAGGGATAGTAATGTCCCAACAAGGCAGCAACAAAAGCATCTATTGCTATTTACACTTAGAGTAAATAACATTTAACGTAATCTGTGCAAAGAAAATACTTTTTGTTGCGATTGACACAGTGTAAATAGCATCTATTGCTTATTTGGTAGCTATTTTTAAAACAAAGCACTTGAGGATGTACTATATTGTCAATACAGAAGGTTTTTCATGCATTTTTTGTGAGTTATGCCCCTTTAGCCATGACTATATTGACGATATAGAATGGTCTCTTGTAGCTTATTGCTTAATTATATGACATTAGTCACCTCAGTTAATATGTCTTCAGAAACCTCAGGCCTTCTGGTTGAGGGTTGCTCTTTGCCTGATGAGAGAAATTGTAAAAACTGTGATGGACTTGTAAAATATTATCAAACAAGACTTTTTTATATATATAAATTGTTCATGTACCCGTCTCAAATGTCAGTGAATTAAGATCCAGAACTGAGGTCTTTTTGTTCAGTGCTTTAACTATCATTTCCTTTAGATTTGGTCCTGTAGATGAAACAACTGTGCCAAGACTTTCATCAGCAATGGTAGATCCAATAGTCTCAAAAACAGCTGAGTAGACTGCAGATACTCCTCCAGCCCTGGGGAAATAGAAGCAATATGCATTTACATTTATTTAAGTAGCAGATGCTTTTATCCAAGCAATAGATGGATGAAACTAAAGGTGATGTACACGGAGACTCCACACAGCACATTTTTAATACATATGTAACTTTTACCCTTTAGGCTCTTCCGCCTCGCTTGCATGTAGGAAAGGAAACAAAGATAAGTAAAATAAAATGCAACAAGAAATCACTTCCGTAGTGAAATATGAATAGCTAATGATAGAGATACAAACACAGATGTCATGATTTTCCCATTAGAAATACAGACCTCAGGCGATCAGTTGGTCACTGCTGTTGTTAAAGAAAGTGATGATGAATTCAGAAGTTTTTTTTTTTTTTTTTTTACTTACCTAATTCTTAACAAGTGGACATCCATAAATCCAGGTAGGTCTTTAAAAACATATTGCATCTGCAACAAACAGACAAGCATTTAGTTTAACACCTTATGTTGCACTGCTGCCTGTTTCCACCACCGCTACGTGATTAAAGATGCGACAGTTGAGTCCAACATCCCACACTTTGTTTTTTCGGTTAATTAAGTGCATCATCCGGGTATTTAAAGTGCACTTTTTCGGTTTGGAATTTTCAGAGTGAATTTTCACACTACTTGCACTATTTATACTGCAAAATGGCATAGAATAGTGCATAAATATCACTGGTCATTTTCACAAACCTGATCTTGAAGATGCTGTGACAGGTCATGATACTGAGGTGAATCGGCGTCTCTTAGTATCTCCTGATACCCATAGTCCATCAGTGTAACGCTGAACTCTATGACATGATGGACTGGCTGCTCTGGAACCACATTGTGAAGATCCAACTCCTGAAAATATAGCACAACAACTATTATATACTTACTGCAACAATGTATAGCCTGCATGATTCTTCCGCAAAAGGTTCAAGCAACTTTACAGGTTAAATAACCAACATTTTAACTGAAGAATTCATGCAAGTGCTGAAATAAGACAAATGAGAGAAACTTCTCACTTCTCATTTGTGCTATCATCATCCCTTCCCTGCACTAACCAATTCTGTTCACTTGATTGTCGACGTGCCACTGATAAACTTAATTTTAACATCTTGACTTGACACTATGGCACAAGTCAAAAGACCTAAGCAAGGTACCAGTCTCTCCTGACCTCTTTCTCTAATGTTTCTGCTGCCAAAGTCTCTTAGTGAAGTACAAAATCAACAACATTTCAAACATCTGCAAACTGTCCAGATCATTCTCCTCTCTAACAGGTCCTCTGCCACCTCCTTCCACTCAAGGTGTGGCATGTTACTTTGGGAGTGTTTGGAAGGCCTGCTAACCTTAAGACAGGCACTTGAAATCAACCTCAGAAGACTAGGTTTAACTCTGCAGTGCACTAGGAAGTTGGCAACCTTGGAGAGAAAAGGTACCAATCTTCTAACATCCTACTGTAGCTGCATCTTACCATATCCGTGGGCTTTGTAGAGCTAATTAAAACACTGACGTTGTTTTGGAGGCATTGGTTTGTGATAGTAATCACCAGTAACCAAGCTGCCAACCAGCATGTTAGAACTTAAGCCAGATATTTTATCATACACTATATTGCCAAAAGTTTTGGGACGCCTGCCTTTACATGCACATGAACTTTAATGACATCCCATTCTTAATCAGTAGGGTTTAATATGGAGTTGGCCCACCCTTTGCAGCTGTAACAGCTTCAACTCTTCTGGGAAGGCTTTCCACAAGGTTTATGAGTGTGTTTATAGGAATTTTTGACCATTCTTCTAGAAGCGCATTTGTGAGGTCAGGCACTGATGTTGGATGAGAAGGCCTGGCTCGCAGTCTCCGCTCTAATTCATCCCAAATGTGTTCTATCGGGTTGAGGTCAGGACTCTGTGCAGGCCAGTCAAGTTCCTCCACACCAAACTCGCTCATCCATGTCTTTATGGACCTTGCTTTGTGCACTGGTGCGCAGTCATGTTGGAACAGGAAGGGGCCATCCCCAAACTGTTCCCACAAAGTTGGGAGCATGAAATTGTCCAAAATGTCTTGGTATGCTGAAGCATTAAGAGTTCATTTCACTGGAACTAAGGGGCCAAGCCCAACCCCTGAAAAACAACCCCACACCATAATCCCCCCTCCACCAAACTTTACACTTGGCACAATGCAGTCAGGCAAGTACGGTTCTCCTGGCAACCGCCAAACTCAGACTCGTCCATGGGATTGCCAGGCAGAGAAGCGTGATTGGTCACTCCAGAGAACACGTCTCCACTGCTCTAGAGTCCAGTGGCGGCGTGCTTTACCCCACTGCATCCCACGCTTTGCATTGCACTTGGTGATGTAAGGCTTGGATGAGCTGCTCGGCCATGGAAACCCATTCCATGAAGCTCTCTACGCACTGTTCTTGAGCTAATCTGAAGGCCACAGAAGTTTGGAGGTCTGTAGCTGTTGACTCTGCAGGAAGTTGGCGACTTCTGTGACCCTCAGCATGTGCTGACCCCGCTCTGTGATTTTACGTGGCCTACCACTTCGTGGCTGAGTTGCTGTTGTTCCCAATTGCTTCCACTTTGTTATAACACCACTAACAGTTGAGCGTGGAATATTTAGTAGTGAGGAAATTTCACAGATGGACTACATGAATAGCACACATTATAAATTGCCATCCCCTGTCTTACCTAAAGTTAAAGAAGAGCTCAAGTGTAGACCTGTAATAAAGGGGTCTTAATAAAGCAGTCAAACATCAAAGATATTGCTCCAAAGTTATCGGGGCCACCTTTATCATTGCAATTAGGGGGATTTGAGGGCAAATTTACCAGTGTGATGGAAAGGTATTGGGGAAGATAAAGAAGGGTCACAGAGTGCACATTCTGTCAAGTGCACAAACCATCACTGGAAGAGAGCCCCTAATATGTACACTATTGCATCCAGCTCTGTGAACATAAACGTAAATCTATTTGGAGTTGTAGACCAGGGGTGTCCAATCCTGCTTCTGGAGGCCTATTGTCCTTGCCCCAACAACCTGCCATTCTAGGGCTGCGTTACAGATCAATTTTTTTATGCTTGCCAACTTCCCTCTTGTGCACTCGGAAGTACAGTACACCATTGCTTGTGTTGCACGAGTGCCGAGGTCAAAAAGCGAAGCGGAACACAACTCAGTATTCCTGAATACCTTTATTAGCTGGATCAGGTGTGTTTAATAGATGTTGGAGTTAAGCTCTGCACTACTAACACTGTAACATTAACCAGCACTCCTCATTTCCTGCAGACAGTTGAGAAATGATGTGATGTGCTATGAAGCTACACCTAATATAGCTACAGGGTGAATCCTGCACAATTTATGTTGCAAATCCGTACTACCTTATCTGTCTTAGAAGTTAAGCTTAAGCCAAGGCTTATCGACCTGGTGGCCGTGGCCCAAAATGACAACAGAGCAAAGGCTGCTTATAAACAACATTTTGTAATGAAATCAAGTATATGAAGTATGTTAGACGAATGTGCTGCAGACCTGTGAGGCAGTAGAGGTGTCTGCTGTAGTGTTGACAGTAGGAGATTCAGCTGTGGAAACAAATTCATCTACTGCTGCTTCTACTTCCTCTGAGCCTAAACAACAGAAATGAGCTTAGTTCAGCTTACCAACATGACGAAAACTTCTCACTGAAGACCAAAAACAATTCAACCATACCTTCCATTTCTTGTGCTTCATCAGTTGCTGGCTCTTCAGTTATATTTCTACAAATTTAAAATGAATATGTATCATGATATTAAAATAATCACAGTCCATAATTACTGTTATAGATGACTTGGAGCTGTTTTCAGCATATGAAATTATAGTCATGATTCTAAGTGCAGTCTCACCGTTCTACTTTTTCATTATTCATATTCAACCTCTGTAAAGAAAAGGAAAATCATTACAAGACAATTTTGATTAAACATATTTAATGGCCATTGGCTAAAAACACTCACCCATAGACAAAGATACACAAAAAAAATGGTAACCTAAAAATTTAAATTTACTGGTCTCATTGAAGTCAAAAAATTATTTGACCTAAATACATTCATTTATACAAACAAAACTCATTTTTATGGGTAAAATCAGGTAGAAATGGCTCTTTAAGGAAATAATTTCAGGTTACCACTTTTTAAAGTGTATTCACACACACAAAAAAAACGATGTATTGTGTGCATTTTTGATTCGTTTACCCTGTAGACCATGTCTGTGTGTTCCTGTGAATGGCTGAAATTCATGCCGAGATCTGAGATGCACAGGGAGTTGTGCTGGCATGTGTGGACCCATTTCTGGTACTCGGAGTTGCTGGGAATTCTGTCCAAAAAGATCCGGAAAGCCTCCCATACAGCCTCCTGGCAAACTGATAATGTCAATAAAAGGAAAAAGTGTTCAAATGATACATTTGACAGAATATTTCAATCTTTCTGGACCTGTTTTGTAGTTAAAGACCCCCTGTGGTGAAAATCAAGTTTTTAATGTTGTTGGTATGTCTATGCGGTGTTTTTAATATGCTTTAAGACAAACCATGTGCAAATTCATAAGTGCAAATATATTCTTCTGTATTGCTGAATAAAAAAACAAATCAAGACAGTCAACAGAGGTATTTCATTCATTAATTCATATTAGACAATTACTTATCAAATTTTGGCTAATTATGCCTGTTTATTCTCTGATTGATGTTGTGTATATTTTCTCTCAACAGTTGTGTCGCTTCACTACCATTCACAAATCCTCTCCCATGGCCTCATGGGATAGTAACGAGTCCATCGGATGCACACTTCAGAATCTCTTCAGAACTAGTAAGTCTTTTCGCCTACTGTTTTATGAATACTGTTAATTCAGATGCACACATACTGTTTTTCGCCTACTATATAGTATGGAAGTTGGCATATTTGAGCCGCGTTTCCACCGAACAATTTGTCTCAGGAACTTTGTCCCCCAGACCTGTTGCTGTCTGCATTTCCATCGTGGTCTAAAGTACCATGAAGATTAGGCAAATTAGTCCGGTGACGTAGGACTGCGCACGACTTTCCAGTTCCCGCTGGATTTCGTCCTCCTCATATAAGCTTAATAAAGCCTGAACCTCGTCGTCGGTCCATCGGTTCTATTTTTTAAACTCCATTGTTGATTCGAATAGCAAACGACTCTTACTGCACGCACCGCAACAGGCTTTTAAAAATGGTGCGTGAACTCAACCAATCAGCATGTTCAGCGCCCAAGCCCCACCCCCAAAAGTTCCTGAACTTTGAAAAAGTGCTACCTCGCGAGCTACCTTAGGCTGTGTGTCCACCAAAGCGTATCTTTTTTTAATTGTTTTCAATGGGAGCGCCGTGTTTTTAAAAAAGCAGAAGCGTAACAAGGCACTGAGCGTCTATTTCACACTCAAGCACTGAGCGCTCAGCGTTTTTTACTGGTCGCTGAGAGTTGAAGAATGTTCAACTTTGAGTAAAACACAGCGCTCATCACTGTCACTTTTCACCCAGCCGTCCAATCACAGTGGAGGAGGGGCGGGACATATACCACACCAACCAACCGCCACATCCTGCTTGTACAACGTCAAAAGATGACAACATCAAGCATAATAACGGAACAAAATAATTTAAAACAAGAGCCAGAGCAAATACTTTACATTGTATCGACATTTTTATATAGAAACAATACAGAAACCAACTATCTGTGAAATGAGATACTAGTAACACTTCTGCGGATATTCCGTATCATAGCAAGCAAAGCGTCTCAACTGAAAAAATGCTGCCAAAACGCTCTCAAGCGCCCACAGCGAGGCGTTTTCAGCTGGCTAAAAACGTTTGGTGGACACACGGCCTTAGACCCTGGTTCCTGCGGTCGAAACACACCGAGTACCACCCCAAAGTTTCTAGTTCCTGGGGAAAGTTCCTGCGGTGGAAACGCGGCTTTGGACACAGGTGCTGAATTCGGAACCACATACCACACTACTCTTACTATTTCTGCCATAGAACGATGTGGTAAAAGTAGTATGAGTAGTATACTAGGGTTGAAGTCTCTACTAATGAGCTGATGATCTCAATCAGGTGTGTTTGATTAGGGAGACATACAAATTGTGCAGAGTTGAGAAGGAGTGGCCTCTGTACTAAACACAACCATTGATGCATTTGAAAGGGTTAACCTTTCTAACAGAGATGTTTTTTGTACATAAAATTGACATTTACCTCTCAGTATGTAGAATGTTTGATGGCTCGCTATGATCTCTCTCATTGTCTCCTGTGGACAAACTTTCACCTCTGAGTGTAAGAAGTCTGACCTCTTGATGCGATGCTTTTCCATTTCAAATAAAGTTCTGACCCCTGAATTCTGCTTTGGTGCATTTGGCAGGTTTGTTAAGCTGTTAGCGTGAGGAGTCTCTACTGGATTTAGCCTGTTTCTGTCTGGGGAAAGAAATGTAATTTAAGTTAGTAACCATTGTAATTTGGCATATTTTTACTAAAATATCAGCTCTCAAAGTCCTCATGGACTCTCAACACAGTCATTTGCCAAAACTAGGATACTATGCAATGCTAAGATTTGTTTCTGCACTCATGCTTGAAGGACATTAATGTTTTTGGCAATCAAATTTACATTTTAAAAGTAAATCTGGAACTGTATGCTTCCACCTATATAAAATTCTGCCATTTTAATTTCCCAGACAGCAACATAGTGTCGGCCCAGATCCGGTACGCGTTGAATCCACATGTACCAGATGTGGCCCCGATCTGGGCCAACACTATTTGCTGTCTGGGTTCTAAGATATTTACTTTTTACTACAGATGCACGATATATCAGCCACTATATCGGTATCGACCAATATATGTTCATTTTGAATGTTATCGTTATCGGCCCGATAAGAAAATTAGGCCGATATATTAAAGCCGATAATTATTGGATTATTTCCTTCAGCTAAGACACTTCATATGCGCACTGTTCACCATGATGGTTTTGAATTGCTTGAAATATGATTGAAATCACTTCAAAAACAGCAGTTCAGTGCAACGTGTGTCATATAGAATACATAAAATTATAATGAGAACATCATAATCGTGTGCTTGGGAGTGGGACGTGGATTTAATGGAGAGACTTTTGTTTTTGTAATCAGGCTCGCAAAAATTATATAAAAATTTGGATTTAGATAGCGGCCAATATATCGGTTATCGGCTTTCAAATATGTAAAGGATAATCCATGGCTAGCTGTGCGTTAAATGATTTTAATGCACGACGTGGATGCAAAGAACCGCCTGACATGAAGCGGAGGGTGTTTGCCTCCGCGAAGTGCATAGCTAGCCGTGGATTATCCTGATTATACCATGGTCATTTGCAAACATTGACAACTTAAAGCTGTTATTGATGTTTGCAGCGCAATATTTGACCGGAAGTGTAAAATTGACGGTTATTTTCGTCAGTTACAGCTCATTAGATCTAGCATTCTGCCCGCTTTGAATCAGACACAGAGATAAAGTAGTGCGTAAGATTACATTTATTTGAATGCATGAATTATAGCATTTATTTTAACTAATTATCAAGAGAGAGAGAGAGAGAGAGAGAGAGAGAGAGAGAGAGAGCGAGAGAGAGATTCGTACCTGCGTCTGTTCAGCGTCTCTCTTAACAATGAAGATGTGCGTTTATTACTTAAAAATAGCGATGTAATCCCATCGTTGCTTAGAAATATAATGTAGTGATCCAGTAGCAAAGCTACTGTATTGCCAAAAGTCGCGGGGCAGTTTTGATAACAAGTTTCTGTGCTCCTGAATGTTTGTTAATCCGCTCTCTGTGCAAGTGCGCTTTCAATGAAAACTGCGCATGGAACTGACTGGAACTACCTGTCTATTAAACTGTTTAATTGCACACCTTCCAGCCAATCAGAATCGAGTATTCAGACAGACCATGGTATAAAAAGAATTATCGGTAATCGTATTGGCCAAAATTTTCATACTGGTGCATCCCTAATTTTTGTCACCAATTTGTAAAAAGAAAATCTGTATATGATATTGAAAAGCTAAAAGCAAAACCAGTGCATTTTTAATGCATGGCCCGTGATGACTTGACGTATCTTGTGAATAAACTTCTGAGAACACATTAGCACACAACTAAACAAAAACAAACATCTTTAACTCATTTGCCTCTATAGTCATTTGTGAATGACACATTGTTTGAAAAACACTTAACACAATTATATGTTCTTTATCAAAACAACATTTTGGTTGCACTCTATGCAATGAAAAACAATTTGCTTTTAGCTGTGTCCAGTGTCATATCTCTATTGAGTAAGTTACTAATCATAATACATCACGTGATAAAATTTGACTTAGTTACCTTGAATTCCTGTGACGGACAGTATAAAGAAGAAGAGTGTGAAGAGATGCCCACATTTCAAAGACATGCTGACTTCAAGTCTTACATCTAACCCCATGCTGTATTAAGACAGCACAAAACTTCAGGTTCTCAGTCCTTTTTCTTGAATATATCCGACAGAAGCAGGAAAAGCCATTATGGTCCCTGAAACCCAAAAATGAAGGAACCTGGAAATTGAGACAGACATTCAGTGTCTCACAGAAGACATTACTGTGAATGTAAAAAGCAGAAACGGAGAAAGCAGGTGGAGATAGATGATAGAGATGTAGTCTTGGTGTAGAGGCATGACATTGTGTGACAGATTACAGTGAAGTAGTTAAAAAAGCAAGATCTGTTTCTGGAATAATCTGATTATCTGATGCTCAGACATAATCCTGCTTTACCCGTGGCCCACCCACCTCATCCAATTAGTGGCTTTTCCATTCAAGCATCTATCAGCCGCAGTCCCAGATCAATCGCTCACTTCATGTTGGAAGCAGCAGCGTTCACCCCAGTACTGCTCGAATCATGTCAGTGCATGTGTGGAGAGAGCCGCTGACCTTCTTGCTGGGTTTAAAGAGGGTGTACATTCTCAAAAATGGCCGTCCATTCTTGGGATCACCTGTAATGGCTGTTTAAAGGCTGTTGAGTATGACTGCTTTTGAACTATGACCCCTGTGATAGGGATAAGTGGAGGAAAGTAATTACTGCTGCCATTGACGGACCAAAGACTTGGTCTATAAATACCAAAGCCTTGGCATCACATGAATTGCATGTTAATTCACTGCTGCTTTTCTTTAAAGTGCCCCATTATGGTTTCTCGAATATTCCCTTTCATCCAGTGTGTAATATTGCTGTTTGTGAATGTAAACATTCTGCAAAGTTGAAAGTGCACAAGTTATTGTCTAACAAAAGAAAGAATCGACTCTGAAACGCCTAAACGAGTCGTTTTTAATTCGAATCTCACTGTGTTATAGTTCTACGTCACTAGAAAAGACATTTGCATAATGTCCGCCTATGTTGTATGTCGTCCACCCGTGAACAATTTGACCCTTAAATGTCATTTTACTGACGACTGCTTCTCAAATCTCAGAGTTCAACGCGGGATTCACAAAACACTTGCTCTTTAAAGACGGGTCAGTACCACTTTATTTGGACCAGCTCCTCAGAATCACAACCTGTAAGTATGAATAATTATTGATGTATATATTTTCTAGCGGGTGTTCAAAATACGTAGTATTGTGTAAGTTTCCGGCTAACTCGCGTTATTACTGTCTTACTGAAATACTTCTGCTCATCAGCTGTGGGACACTATTACCTAAAACTGTCTATTAATGCAGATCGTCTGTCGTTCTTACTACTTTGAGTAAAGATAAAGGATGGAGCAAGATTTGTTTTACAAACGTCTGTTCCATCAGTCATTCACGTTAGTGCTGGGCTCACATATGCGCTGTTATTGATACAGTTCCCGCATGTGCACCGCAATAAATGACAAATACACACATGGGTTTGTTGATGGACACACACTTGTTAATGCTGATGGTGAGGAATTACAGCTGCAACATCTCATAATGAGTAGCGTATCACTGAGAAACTCCTGCTCAAGTCGTCCTTGTGATGGAGGTTCGGGTTGAATAACTTCTTCAATATTTCATCATTGGACTCGCGCTCGGATTGATATGTTAAAATCGTCGCCATCATTACTGTCTTTACAGTGTGTACAATCACTGAGCTTTAGGAAGCCTCCAGACGGAGCTGGAGTTTAGTTATGGTATCTGGCCATCTGGCCAATCAGAGCTAAACTAAAATAACTAGCTTCTGACAGACGGCCGTACGCATCAATTTACTGCAAAAGAGTAACCCTTGACCTGACGCATGACGTATTTATGAACATGGAAGCGCAGAGGATAGACCAAAACAAAACACCGTTCATGAATTAGAAGTCTAAAACGAGAGAAATGTTGGGGGATTTCGATATAAGAGAAGAGGGGCTTGAGTTTGTTGCCGAGCCCTATTTGTTTGAATCTACATTGCATCAGGCATTACACTTTTGAAGTAAGTCGACTTGTGTAGGCCGTCTGCTATATATTTTACTTTATAATGTGTTAAATATAGATATTTTTCTTACACAAACGCTTCGCTTCAGAAGGCCTTTAATAACCCCCGGAGCTGTGTGGAGTACGTTTATAATGGATGGATGCACTTTTTTGGGCTTCAAAATTTAATCCTCATTCACTGCCATTATAAAGCTTGGATTAGCCAGGACATTATTTAATATATCTCCGATTGCATTCGTCTGAAAGAAGAAAGTCATATACACCTAGGATGGCTTGAGGGTGAGTAAATTGGGGTAATTCATTTTTGGGTGAACTATCCCTTAAAACTATACTTTGGAAAAAAGAGTGAAATCACAAGTTAACGACTCTTCATGGCAGAGGTTGACATTGACATTGGGCGCTCTCTAAAATCTCAGCTGGGCACCAACAGAGCCTGGGATGACACTTTCATCAGAGCTGCAGACTGAGAGTATTTACAGGAACACTTCAGATGACGACAGAGAGGTTACGTCATCGGATGCTGAGGATGTCAGCGTGACTCAACGTTACACTGACTTTAATTGGCTCTGATGCTGTCCATTTCAGTCTCCATATATTGCTCAGTTTTTACACTGACTGCTTGAACTCAGAAAATGTATTAAAAAATGGTGTGTAATCTACAGCCCTGTCATAACCCCAATCATTTGTGCTTCATTAGTATAGCATAAAACTGAGTACATAATACTCTTGCAGTTCTCTGCAAACAAACAAACAAAATAATCTGTTGATTTAACCCCACCATGTAAACATAATTCCTGATAAAGGGCTTTTGTAAGGAAGTCTAATCCGATTGTCTTGTTTTGATGACTGTAAGAGCTGCTCACTGTCTGGTCAATGCTATATTGCTCAATCCACTTGAAAGTCCTTCGAGTAAAATGCATGAATTAGGTGTGGTATATCCACTACCATTCAAAAATGGGGAATCACTTTTTTTATGTTTTTGAAAGAAATTGATTCTTCTGTTGACCTATGCCACCAGCAACAGTAATATTGTGAATAATTAGTACTGTTTTCTTCAATTGTTATTTATGATGCCAAAAACCCCATTTTCAGCAGCCATGCAATCACTTTATCACCTTTAGAACAAAATGGACACAATTGTGCATAGGGGAACACATACATAAAGTTTTTTTGTTGTTGTTGTTGGTTTTTGCTATGAAATTATCTTTCTAGCTGATTGCACCTAATACAGAGTCAGTCACTGTTGCCAACAACTGCTAAAGCGACACACAAAACCGAATAATCTCCAATAAAAAAAAAATTCACACATTATTTAAGAATCCATTTTAAATGTTTTGTTAGTACTTCATTAATGATTAATTTAATTAGATAATTTTTTTAAGCATGTACTCATGTACGGTTTTGAATGCAAGTTATATAGTAACCCTTACCAGTCTAAAGACAGTTTAACAGGAGAAACAGCGCTAGTCATAGATTTCAATACCACTCGAAATGGAAATCAAAACGGTCTAAATAAATTCTTTAAAGGTCCACTGTGTATTATTTCAGAGGATATATTGACAGAAATGCAATATAATATACATAGCTATGTTTTCAGTGGTGTACAAAGTTCTTACATAATGAACCGTTATGTTTTTATTAGCTTAGAATGAGCCATTTCTGTCTACACACACCGCGGGTCCCCTTACAGTGAAATCGCCATTTTGCGCCGTCATGTTTCTACAGTAGCCCTAAACGGACAAACTGCTCTACAGAGCGCTAGTCACTCTCTGCTCTCGCCGACGACGACGACTTTGTCCTGTGTCGGCCACCGTAGCGTCTCTATGTGCTTCGGAAGGGAGGGGTGAGCGGTGGGCGGTTGCAATTCGCAACCTTACCGCTAGACGGCGGTAAAATTTACACACTGAACCTTTAAATATAAAACAAAGGAGAAGCAGATGAGTGTTCGTGCTAGGCGCTTTTTTTGAGGGGGGAAAATCGCTAAAGTGGTCTGAAAAGTCAAGTTGGCAACTGGCCTGACCCGCAGGCATTAGAGTGGGCGTGGTATCTGCGAGGAGGGCGTGGCTATTCTATTTATCGTTGACTGTTTACACTCGTCGGTTAGCTGTGATTTATCAATGTATTTTCTAGGAAATTGCTCTTATTCGACGTTTATTAAAATGAGTATACATAATGTAACCGTCTCAGGTTGACATCTTAATGTTTGGAGAAGAATGGAGGAGAAATCTGCCTCATTTCGTCAAGGTAAAATCACTCACGATGCAGGTGAACGATATTCTATCAAAGGCTGATATAACACACTAGCTTATCTGTTAAACTGGGAAACCTAAAACTGTTCTGAGTCATTAATTATCGCCTCTCAGACAATATTTCGAGTGCGGACATTGTCTGACTGCAGCCGTGCCGTTGTACTGACATTAGTTTATAATATTAGCCTGTAATAATGGTCTGCCTGGGGTCCAGTCGTCAACATGTTTGCCATGGCATATTCTTCTTGTAGAATACGTTATTTGGAGTTTACAACGAAAAAAAATTTTAGTGTATTTAATTTTTTATTGAGATTAGGTAGTAGTAGTCGTCTTCCGTGTTGTTCCCATCAGCCCCTGTTGGTAGATGCCGGAACTACATCTTTGAGTGCGCACTTACACTATACACGTGTCCCATTTTACATACATCTGCACTATTTTACACCATTTTATCCAAGCCAAAAAAGGTAGTTTTATTTTTTACTTTTTAAATGAATATAATACCGCATTGTTAAATGAAAACATAATATATATAATGTTTTTGAAATAAGTCTCTTCTGCTCATCAAGCCTGCATTTATTTGATCCATAAAATACAGAAAAAACAGTAATATTATGAAATATTATTACAATTTGTTTTTCTATTTTGATATACTTTTAAAATATAATTTATTTCTGTGATCAAAGCTGAATTTTAAGCATCATTACTCCAGTCTTCAGTGTCACATGATCCTTCAGAAATCATTTTAATATGCTGATTTATTATTAATGTTGGAAACAGTTGTTTTTTGGAACCTGTGATACTTTTTTTTTATCAGGATTCATTGATGAATAACAAGTTAAAAAGAGCAGCATTTATTCAAAATATAAATCTTTTCTAACAATATAAATCTTTTCTATCACTTTTTATCAATGTATATCCTTGCTGAATAAAAGTGTTCATTTCTTTCAAAAGAAAAAAAGAAATTCTGAAAGAAAGAAAATGTATATTGTTACAAAAGATTTCTATTTTAAATAAATTCTATTTTAACTTCTTATTCATCAAAGAATCCTGAAAAAAGTATCACAGGTTATAAAAAATATTAACTGTTTCCAACATTAATAATAAAACATAGAATGACTTCTGAAGGATCATGTGACACTGAAGACTGAAAATTCAGCTTTGATCACAGGAATAAATTATATTTGAAAGTATATTAAGATAGAAAACCATTATTTTAAATTATAATAATATTTCACAGTATTACAGACATTTGATCAAATAAATGCAGCCTTGATGAGCATAAGAGACCTCTTTCAAAAACAATACAAATAGTAAAGTTTACAAACTTTTGACTGGTAATATATATTTAAATTCAGGACAACCTGTACATCAAATTACTTTTTAAACTGGTTTACTTAATCACATTAATTATGAACACTAATGTTTTATAATCACAAAGTGTATAACTAGATTGTGTTTCTTGTGCTATCTTGGTACAAAAATAAATAACACTTGTTTTCATATTTCATTTTAAAATGCATTTTTGAGAGTGTGTGTTGCTTGTGCCCAGTGTGGATGTGTGCTAGTTCTTGCTTAAGGTGAACTGTTGCATTATGTCTGTAGGAGCGATGAGCTGGTATATACGAGTCTCCAGACTGGCTGTGGCTGTGGCTGTGATTAAGTCCAGGCCATCAGGAGGAGCCAGACAGTTCGCTGAATCTCTGGCGGATGGACTCAGACAGCAGGATGACGGCTGGAGGTCTAAAGCTCGAGGTCTTCATGAAGATCTGCTGCATCTCAGACAAGAGCTGCTGCTCACGCGCTTACTGTTCAAGACCAGGAGCAACACGGAGCCAGGACAAGGTAGGGTTTCATATCCGTCTGTTTAAGCCCTGGAAAATACATGAAGATTAATACAATCTTTTAAAAAAATATTCCTATAATGAATAATAGATTCCCTAAATTATACATACGTCTGATCATATTTTTTTTCCAAGCACATTTTACCAATTCCAAACCACATCAATCATAATAACTACTATTAATTTTGTATTTAATCATTTATAAGTGATATATAATTAAGGAAGGCTAGAAGTGAAAAACGCCTTATATTTAGGTGTGGATAATTATTAAAGGGCACATAACACACACAGTTTCAGCCAGTCTCATGTTAATCTTGAGTATCTATAGAGTAGTATTGCATCCTTCATATCTTACAAGAGTCTTTAGTTTTATCATATTTATAAAAGACAGATACGCTGTACCGATTCTTTCCGAAAACAGCCGAGTCCGTGGAGGCGTGCAGTGGGCGGAGCTAAAGAGTCATGAGAGCACACACACACACACACACACACACTACATCATGGCATTATCCCTGGATAACTCTCGATTCACTATACGTTGGTGTTGTTCACATTATATGCACTTACGTGCCGATTGCCAACAAAACACACATTTGATGCAGTTTCACTCACCGCCTGCGGTTTCCACTCATGACCGGGAACTAACACACACACTTGCAGAACACCGGAAACACAAACTGCATCCACTGTTTCCTTAACGCCGGGGTTATTTGGGAAGCTGAACTAGGTGATCTTTCCCTCACAACCAGAAACACACTTCTTTAGTGACATTGTTGATTTTGTGGTCTAAAAACAAAATGGCAGCGCCGCCGATGGCTCCCGTAACCCGAACGAAGCTCGTTGATAGGCGCGCACACGCTCGTTCGGGAGAAGTGCCCATACAAGGAATTCCACCTATTTTGACATAATACATGGCCATACTCGAAGAAAAAAAACGTTCCGAAACTTGTTCGAATCCGGAAGGAGTGTACTTGGCACAGAAATACGCCGTCATACGTCCAACTAATTTTTTGAAATGTTTAGCATGAGAATCCAACTCTTTAACAGTGTAAATAAGTCAGAATGCATAAAATAGCATTATACCCCTCCCCCCCTTTAATGTCAAGCCCTGTATATATATATATATATATATATATATATATATATATATATACACACATATGATGCTGATATGCTGTGTTTTGCTTTCACAGGTCAAGAGATTGCCAAAGCACTCTCTCAGGAGGACCCGCAGCAGTTGAAGGGTGACTCTGGCTGTGACACTGATAACAGCTCGCAAACACACATTTGCATTGCTAAGGGACCGTGTTTACCTCCAACCCCTCCAAACAGTCAGAACTTCCCCCTCCAGGACAGACAGTGGAGCCAGGACCGGAGGATGTTAAAACACATGCAGTTCCTGCAGTGTCTGAGTGGCTTGCGTAGAGTTTGTGAGGCGTCTCTGTGTCGCGATGGTGACGTGGTCTGGGATTCAGTAGTGCAGTTGCTGGATTCTGTGGTGGAGGTTTTCAGGCAGGCACATGTTGGACAGCCTCTACATCACCCAGAGCAGCTGCATCAGGCCACACAGGTGGTGGCACAGACCCTGAGTCGAGGAGGAACACGTCATGGGTGTTCAGTGCAGCATTTTAGCAAAGTTGAAGATCTGTTGAAGGAGATGATCAGCCTGCTACTAACCAACCAGCAACTCAATGCGGTAAGAGAGAGGTTTGTGTACTGTGGGTAAAATCGGTTGCAGACTGGACGAGAAGTGGGCCAGGACAACTCATAAGTAATGCACACCAGACGAATATTTCTGTATGATTTGGGACAAATAATTTAATGAAAACTACAGTATATGAGGCTGGGTGCTTTTTACAGACAAGTGGTAAAATTGGCATGTGTACTCATAGAAAACAATGCATTCAAATCTTGAAATTGTCATATTCTACACTTTCAATTGTTGTCCTGGTAGTCCAAGTCAAGTTGTTTTTCGTAATCATTTTCCATTGCACAAGCACATTCTTAGCCAAACAATTGCAAGTGCATAGTCCTGTTTGTGACTTATTTTGCATTCTTGCTTTACTGTGAAGGTAACAAAATTGCATACTTAAGGCCACCTTTAAATACAGTTGTAAGAAAAAGTATGTGAACCGCTTGCAGAATCTGTGAAAATGTGAATAATTTTAACAAAATAAAAGATATCATACAAAATGCATTATTTTTTATTTAGTACTGTCCTGAATAAGATATTTTACATAAAAAAGATGTTTACATATAGTCCACAAGACAAAAAAATAGCTGAATTTATTAAAATGACCCATTCAAAAGTTTATGAACCATTGATTCTCAATACTGTGTGTCGTTCCCTGATGATCCACGGCTGTGTGTGTGTGTGTGTGTGTGAGTGTGTGTGTGTCATTCCCTGATGATCCACGGCTGTGTGTGTGTGTGTGTGTGTGTGTGTGTGTGAGTGTGTGTGTGTGTGTGTGTCGTTCCCTGATGATCCACGGCTGTGTGTGTGTTTTGTGATGGTTGTTCTTGAGTCTCTTGTTTGTCCTGATCAGTTAAACTGACCAACGTTCTTCAGAAAAATCCTCAAATTCTTCAGTTTTCCAGCATCTTCTGCATATTTGAACCCTTTCCAGCAGTGACTGTGTGATTCTGAGATCTGAGGACGATTGAGGGACTCAAACACAACTATTAAAAAAGGCTCAAACATTCACTGATGCTCCAGAAGGAAACACGACGCATTCAGAGCCGGGGGTGAAAACTTTTGAACAGGATGAAGATGTCCAATTTTTTCTTATTTTGTTTAAATATCAATTTTTTTCATTTAGTACTGCCCTACGGAAGCAACAGACGATACTTACATGTTTCCCAGAAGACAAATTAAGGACAATTTACCTTGATCTTCAAAATCAATAAGTTTTCACCCTCGGCTCTGAATGTGTCGCGTTTCCTTCTGGAGCATCAGTGAATGTGTGAACCTTTTTTAATAGTTGTGTTTGAGTCCCTCAGTCGTCCTCAGATCTCAAAATCACAGTCACTGCTGGAAAGGGTTCAAATATGCAGAAGATGCTGGAAAACTGAAGAATTTGCAGGACCTGAAGGATTTTTCTGATGAACACTGGGCAGTTTAACTGCTCAGGACAAACAGTGGACTCATGAACAACCATCACAAAACACACACACAGCCGTGGATCATCAGGGAACGACACACAGTATTGAGAATCAATGGTTCATAAACTTTTGAATGGGTCATTTTAATAAATTCAGCTATTTTTTTGTCTTGTGGACTATATGTAAACATCTTTTATGTCAAATATCTTATTCAGGACAGCACTAAATAAAAAATAACATGCGTTTTGTATGATCTCTCATTTAGTTACAATTATTCACATTTTCACAGATTCTGCAAGCGGTTCACGTACTTTTTCTTACAACTGTATTTGTGTCATTAAACCATTAGCTATAAACTTGTTGCATGGAAAATACAACACTTTCATGAGATATGAATTTGCGTTCTGACACGTTTCTGGACATTACAGTGTGTGAAATCGAGCTTGCTGAGCTATAAGCATTTGTGTTCACAATACATATTGTTTCAAAGCAGCTTTACATTAATAAACAGGAAAATAATGATGATGCAAACAGAATTCAATTCTGCTGTAAAGCAGCTCTAAAAAAAAAACAAGCAGCCATTAAGGGGCCAAGCCATGCATGGCTGGGAGCATCAGGCCTACTGCAACAATGAGCAATTAAAGAATATTAAGATTATTTTTGGCAAAATGCCTGAAAAATCAAGTAGTCACTGGTAATGGGATTTAATGGTTTATCACTTTCGACCAATAGGTGGTGCTGTTACGAAACTGATGTGTTATGGTCAGAGGGAGGTGACAATGACATGCAAAGTTTGGTGTCAATATGCCAAAGCATTGCAGAGTGGGTCTCAATCAGCTCCCTAGTTCAGTAGTCAGGGCGCTGATCAGGGAGTCGGCCATTTTAAGGGCTGTCTCAATCGCAGAATCCTTCCAGTGCACTGAAACGTTCACTCCCTAAAAAGTCCCACAATGCACCGCAAAACCCAGGGTACATTGATGCTCACTATGTTCCCTTAACGTAAGTTCTGAAGCACGAAACTTAAATCACGTGAGCCAACTCACTACACATAACACGATATGTTTTTTAAAATAGAAACCATTATTATACATAAACATACGTCGTTAGACAGGTAAATGAACACAATCTAGCTAACATTTATAATTTATTTACGGCTGAAATGTTGCACTGTATATATAACAAGCAAAGTATTTATCATATTGTACTTTAAATAACATTACAAGTAATGTCAGAGAGATATCAGCTCTGCTGTTGTTCATAAATACCAGTAATGATGTTGTACAACGAGGACGTTGTCACGTCGGCGGAAATAGAGTCATCAGTGTCCCAATGTGTAGTGAGCCAGGGTCCGCACTGTCCTTACCAGTGTCTGAATTCGTGTACACGACGATATACTGATTCATGAGCTCATTTTGGCATCATGCCTCAACTTACAAAAACGGTTTCCACTATCGACATGAAATCCATACGTTTTTGTCGGCACAGTCTGAAATTTGGTGAAAATCGGACAAATGGTCTAAGAGGAGTTCGATAAAGTAGGTTTTAAAAGAAAATGGTATCTGGTATTTTGAAAATGGTAAATGTCTTCCAGCAGCTTTCTCATGATCCTAAACCTCATTTTTATTCCCTCATGTAAAAATCATATATTCAGTCATTCCAGTCTGTTTATTTTGTTATTAATGGGATTTTTTTCTGTCATGTTCTGGGTCAGTTTCACTATGGTATGATCTAGAGAGAGGCAGATCAGTCTAATGTGTTCTCATTCTGCTGTTAGTTCTCAGTCCATGACGTGCTGTCAGAGTGTCTGCTGGCTCTGGGAGGAAGTTGTGTCCTGAGAACTCCGTTTATTCAGCTCCTGATGTCTGAGATCATTCAGCTGGCACAGCAGCTGTGGGAAACCTGTGAGGTGGGTTACACCACACTACACATATAGAAGTCAACATGCAAATGATAGATTTGCGTGATGATGCAGTACTGACTCGGTCGGGCCAGTGACATGTCCATCAGCTGTCCCAAGGGAATTTCACCAACCGCTAGACTCGGTTGCACACTGAAACATTGTTCGAGTCCCATAGGCTCGAATCAGAGTAAAAATGCATCCAAAGTGCAAGTTAAAATTTGGACTCTAGTCCAGACTCGAGTACCCCAACACCAGCTTTTTGTATGGCTGGGTTGAAAATACTGGGTTTAAAATTCAGTGTTTGGCGGGGAAAGAGTTAAACTAGTCTATTTCTATGCTATATCTATTCTTCTAGCTACCTTTTAGAGCTGCCCTTATAGGAAATCTTGCAGTGTATGTGGTTGCCATGAAGAGCTTGCTGCTGCACATTTGTCATAAAATCACTTTTTTATAGTGAATATTATACATGGAGTTGCAATTGTTTTAGGTTTCATCATGAATATTTACAGCAGATGATTCTATAGGATATTTTTCAAATGTTTGGTAACACTTTATTTTACAGTGTCTTACAGTGTTGCATATGTTACATGTTCTTACCATAGTAGTAACAGTAAATTGTGCATAATTACATGCAACTAATGGGCCTTTCACACAGAACGCGACAACGGCACCGCTGCGCTAAGAAATCCATTAATTTCAATGGCTTGCGCCGCGCAAGGACGGTTTGTTGCTGCGTCGACGCGCACGCCGCGGTCAAAGTTCAAAATATTTCATCTTTTGCTGCTGCTTTTTGCTGCTCTGTGACGATTACCCGCGCGGCCAATAGAAACGGTGCATCGAAACAAGCACGGAAAGCAAAATGGATGAACAGCTTGTACTGTGCGTGTCGGAAGCAAACTGTCGAACTGCTCCCTACTGAGCCGAAAGTACACCTGGAAACGGTCGCTGTGGAAACGGAGCTCTTTCTCGAGCCTAAATTCACCAAACTGTTCCCTGGACCTGAGGGTTTCATGCACCCACAGCCTCTTCTTCCTTGCTGCTCTCCTTCTTCTTCTTACTAGCAGGGCTAGTGCTATCGCTCGCTTCTTAGCACGGCACAGATACATATTTGCTGCTGACCGAAGGGTGGAACAACAACTAAATAAATAGACATATAGAACTCCCGCTAAAAGTTTGGAAAACTCCGCCTACTTTGCTCTGGCCAGCGAAGCGCAAATCGCTTTGTGTCTGAAGGGCTACGCTGAACCCAGCGGCCAGCGCAGCGCATGCCGCATAACCCTCAACCAAACCCTAATCCTACCCTAACCCTATAGTAAGTACATATAGTTAATCAATATTACTCAGTACTTAAATATATAATTACACCGTAACAATGACACCTTAAAATAAAGTGTAACCAAAAGTTTTTGTGGTATTTATTTTTAATTTTAACATTATTGACAAACATTCATGATTACAAACGTGCTTATATGGCGCTTTTCCACTGCGTGGTATGACTCGGTTCGCTTCACTTTGGCCCGGTTTGCTTTTCCACTGCAGTTTAGTACCGCTTCAAAGTGGGTGGGATTATAGTTGCGCCGCCTCTACTGCCGTGACATCGTAAACGCGACGCAAACAAACCGCAACACAGGAGCAAGGGAGCATATCGATGGAATGGTGTTCTTGATTCTCAGCATGTGGACGTTTTTCACTGCAAGATGAAGTTTGTTTCTAGTGGGTTTGGTGTCTCGTGTCGCAAATCCAATGACGCTGGTAGTGACGATGCTCTCTGACCAATCAGTGATCTGCAGTGTTTACACGTCACATTTCAGTATCGGTACAGCTCACTTGGAACCTCAACCGAGGTGGTACTATAATGCCTGGGTTCCACCGAGCGGTACAGTTCAGTACAGTACGATTCGGGACGATAAACCCTGATTCGGCTTGCGTTTCCACCGCCAACAGCACAACGTCATTCTCGCACGAAGAAGAAAGAGGCACGGTAAACAACAGTGGACAACATACAGCAGATCTTGTTCTTGCTTCTCGGCATGTGGCTGTTGTAACAAGAAGACACGCGTTGTGTGAGCCAAGGCTGCAGGCTGCAAGGAAAAACACAGCCGAAAAAGCATGCGGAAGTGACGACTTTCTGTCAACCAATCAATGTTCTGCAGTGAGTCTTGCTCCACCCTTTAGTACCGGACTACTGTGCTAGGTACCCCAACGGAAGGGTGCCAAAAAAGTGGTACGGATCGGAATTAGGGTACCATTCACAACTTTCTGAACGGCAAAAATTGCGTACCGTACCGAACTGTACTGAACCGTACCACTTGGTGGAAACGAGCCGTAAGTGAACCGTACCGAGTGGAAAAGCGGCAATAGTTCTCTCTGCACACCAGTTTCCATTCTTCACATTTTACTCAACTTTATTTACTTTATTTATTAATGATTTTTAGCGTTTAGGACATCCCTAAAGTTTTAGAGTTTAAAGTTTTTAGAGATTTAGTTCACTTCTGGAGAGTTTGACCACAAAGTATAGTTGAGTAAACCCATTCTCATAAACACACAGAGTGCTCAGTCATACTTAAATGACTTAACAAGATCAGTGTGCTTGCTCCTACTCGTCTGAAATGTGCAATAATATGATGAAATCTGTGGACAGATAAAACCAAACTGGCCATTTTTTGTCTGAAATAAGTTAATGGACATTAATCACTTGTTTATAAAGATGTTGTATAAAAGTATCACACTTGCAATCAGTAAAACTCATTAAAGTACTTAAAGTATGTTAATCTGTCTTGATGAACAATGATGCTGACTTATGTCATACATGTGCATGCTGTATATAATGAATCAATAATGGCAGGGTTTTGTCTCGTGCAGAGGAAGTCCAGAGAGGAGCTGCCGCATCAGATGGACTGGATCCGCTATCAGAATTCCTTCTATGTGTTCTGGCTGCTGGAACAACTTGCACAGGACACGAATTGTAATGTGAACCAGGAGCTCGTGAACAACCTGGAAACTAAAGCATTCACTCTCGCAGACGAGTTTCCCCTGTTCTCTCTGTATATGTGGCGGATCGGTGGTCTCTTCAGGGTGGGGCACCGGTGAGCCGACTGCTGTCATTCCAAATCTTTGTTGAGCTCACTTTATATGTGCTTTGTCTATTATTAATTAACTGTTAATTAATAAATGATAAACCAGTCAGTTTTGTTGTGCTTTTTGGAAGTCTTGCGTTGATAAATCATGTATAGTAGGGGTGTCAAACTCCTGCAGAGCTCCAACCCTAATTAAACACACCTGAACCAGCTAATCAAGGTCTTCAGGATTACTAGAAATTTCCAGGCAGGTGATATTTCCATCCACAGATAACAGCGCGCGAGTCCCGATTTTCTCCTCTTCTTCCGTGTTTAAAATCGCTTGAATGTGTAAATTGGCAAGACAAAACACATCCAAATGATAAACTTTCACTCTATGATGGTTAAACTTAGCAGTTAATCCGCGAATCACATGCGTGCCGAACCGCGGGGCCTGGTCCCAACAGATGACGAATCAACTGCGATCCGTTGCACCCCTAATAATTAATAAACACACTTAACATCATGATATCTTACCAGAGATGGAGAAAATCCTACTCCAGTAAGTAAACTTGTCCCTGACCTCAGAAATGTTGGTATTTAAAAGCGGTTCACTCCACGTTTTCTGCTGCACATTGTTTCTTTTCACCACGCATGCGCACCAATTATGTGCATTCATTCTTAATGCAAATATACATCTACTACAGACATACATATTTATCATCATCTTAGGTGAAGGTTACTGATTACAAAACAGCTGTTGTCTGCATCGTAATCATGTTTTGAACATTGGGGGGACCAAAGTTTTTTTTTTTTGAGGGGGGGTTGGTGAACAAAATTAAATAAAGGGGATTTAAAGGATGCCTATGGTGGTTACGGCCCTGGCATAATTACATTTTTGAAGAGGTGCACATACGATAACACCATAACCATCATAGCTCCATGAGCCTATGCAATAATTTCAACATCAAAGAAAAAATTGGCTTTTAGTAAACGCCACTTACAGGTTGAGTAACCCTGCAAGAAATATGATAAAATTGTATTATGTCCAGTAGTTCAACATAACTTTTATGAAATAAAGACTGTACACATTTAGTTTTAATCAATCAAACAAAGAAATTTAATATACAAAAATATTCCAAGCATTCTCTGATACATTTTAGGTGAGTAATCAAACAGGAAGTTGTCTGTGGATATACACAGCCTCCCCATCAGTCCCACACACTAAACACTGCTCAAGCACATCAAGACTGTTGACGGACAGTGTCTGGCTGGGCAGCACATGAGTCGCCTCCAGTCTACTTTTGCTGGAGTCCCCGGCCAGCCAGGCACTGACCACAGAGTCGTTCTCCCCTGCCTGCGGGACGGCGCTATGAGAGATGACCCTGCTGTTCCAGCCCCCTGAAACAGACCAGGAAACAGAAATTATAATCAAGACAAAAATACAATTATAGAGTAAAGTCTGTGTGTGTACCGACTAAAAATTAAACCTTCATAGCCGTAGTAGCTTTACTATATCCCAGTGCAATTCTAGGATTTCAATATTAGAGGGGGGATATATTTTGAGGAAAACATTCCAGGATTTTTCTCCATATAGTGGACTTCAACGGAGACCAATGGGTTGAAGGTCCAAACAGTCAATGCAGCTTCAAAGGGCTCGACACAACCCCAGCCGAGGAATAAGTGTCTTATCTAGCCAAACCATCAGTCATTTTCTAAAAAAAAACAAATTTACATTTATATACTTTTTAACCACTAATGCTCGTCTTGCACTGGCGAAAGTACAACCCAGTGTTTACAAGTCTGGAGAAGGTTCAAAAATTGTATGTTGAATGACATATGTATGTGTTTTTGTGTCAGTTTATTATTCTCCTCCATCTAAGTTCTTTGTCTGTGTACTCCGGTTCAAAAAGGTAGAGTAGGGCGAAAAACTCCATCTCAATTTTTCCTCCAACTTCAAAATCGTTTTACCTTTTTTTTTTTTTTTTTTTAAAGGGCGTTTGACTTAGTCTTTGCATGTTTGCTGTGTAAACACTGGGGCAGTACTTCCGCCTACATCACGCGTGACCTTTCCAACATGACTACGTAATGCGTGAAGTCGTGGACGCTAGTGCAAGACGAGCATTTGTGGTTAAAAAGTACATCAATTTGTATTATTTTTTTTTTATTTTTTTTTTTTTAGAAAATGACTGCTCGTTTCACTGGATCAGACTCTTATTCCTCGGCTGGCGTCTTCTAGAGCTCTTTGAAGCTGCAATTTGGACCTTCAACCCGTTGGACCCCGTTGAAGTCCACTATAATGGAGAAAAATCCTGAAGTGATTTCCTCAAAAACAATAACTTCTTTTCGACTTAAAGACATGAACATCTTGGATGACGTGGAGTAAGTTATCAAGATTTTTAAAAAAAAATGGATAAAGAGGGCTTTAAATCACTGGTTTTGGTTTAAAGATCCTATTATGCTTTTTTTTACATGTTCAACTTTCTAACTTTCTTGTGTAAAGTTGTTTGTGCTTTTTCATGCTCAAAGTCACTTCACTATATCAGTGTCAGTGTTTCTGAACTCCCTGAAACGCCTCCATTGTAGTCTTGAGTTTTCTTCTGGGAAAAAACACGACACAATATTTCTCATTTAAATAATTTCATACGCAAAATAAAAGAGGGAAGGCCTGGTTGAGTTAGTTAGTAGTTTGTTCTCGCAATGTCCAAGAGATGCAGTTTTTTCCACCCCAAATCCAAACCCTTTTTTTTTTTGGCCTTCCTAAGGCAGACAAACTTAGGAACGGGGGTTAAAATGTATTAACACTATTCCTCAGCAGTATACACCACAACATTTAGTTGTGCTCTCACCATTTTTCTAATGACTGCCTTCTGAAACATACAATTTGATGCAGGTCAGATGTTATAAATGACAGTAATAACATCACATCTGAAATGTAAGGGGTATAAAATAAAGAATTCCCACTGTGACACGTCCAACACATGTCGTGCTTGCGAAGGTGGTTTCGGGTTAATCAGATTGTTCTTCTTGACTGTTATTATTGGACTCTGATACGGCAAAACAGACGCCATAGTTATCTTAGTTACAGTAGTGTTTACATTGCCTCCGGAGCGGATACACGCCAGTTATGGTACATATGGTTACATTTCCGACACACACTCTAAGAGGTAGATCACAACAGTTTAGTTTTGGAGGGATACATTTATGTGGCAAAGTGTAAATGCAACATACATACCAAATCAGATAGTAATCCAATTTATACAAATATTTAAAATAAGGATTGGATTGGATATGGATGGGATTGGATTGGATGGATGAATGGATGGGATTGGATGAAAGGATGGATGGGATTGGATGAAAGAGATTGGAGATGGATGGATCGGAGGTGGATAGGATTGGAGATGGGTGGATCGGAGGTGGATGGGATTGGATGAAAGGATGGATGGGATTGGATGAAAGGATGGATGGGATTGGATGAAAGGATGGATGGGATTGGATGAAAGGATGGATGGGATTGGATGAAAGGATGGATGGGATTGGATGAAAGGATGGATGGGATTGGATGAAAGGATGGATTGGGTATGGATGGGATTGGGTATGGATGGATAGGAATGGATATGGATGGGATTGGATGAAAGGATGGATGGGATTGGATGAAAGGATGGATGGGATTGGATGAAAGAGATTGGAGATGGATGGATCGGAGGTGGATAGGATTGGAGATGGGTGGATCGGAGGTGGATGGGATTGGATGAAAGGATGGATGGGATTGGATGAAAGGATGGATGGGATTGGATGAAAGGATGGATGGGTATGGATGAAAGGATGGATTGGGTATGGATGAAAGGATGGATTGGGTATGGATGGGATTGGGTATGGATGGATAGGAATGGATATGGATGGGATTGGATGAAAGGATGGATGGGATTGGATGAAAGGATGGATGGGATTGGATGAAAGGATGGATTGGATTGGAGATGGATGGGAATGGATATGGATGGATGGGATTGGATGAATGAGATTGGATATGGATGAATGGGATTGGATATGGATGAATGATTAATAGATGTGAAGGAGTGGTGGCTTACTTTGTAGGAGTGTGCTCATGTCTGATCCTGAAGTCGTCTCCCAGTGTAGCAGAGACCCATCCTCTGAGCATGTAAACAAGTGATTGGGGTTTGATGGATGAAAATGTACTTCCCACACTGTAGAAAACAGATCAGAATCACTGCCAGTGTTACTGAATTGACAGGTTTCTGACATTTAAGCCCAAAGACGACACACTTGCAGTACCAGTGCCTGTGCAATCTCTCGCCACGCATCTTTATAATCTTTCAGGCTAGAGTTGTACAAATGCGGGTACTTTCTGACCTCCTCGCACAATCTCTCCTCCACATAGCCATTCATTGTTGTAGCTTGCATGCGTTTCTGTCTTTTCCATTGTAGTGCAAAAAGAAATCAGTGCGCATGTGCATACAAAGTATGTGCGGTTGGAAAAATCGGGATGTGCACGTACAGTATATGTGTGTACTGTGCTGATGACAAAATTTGTGTAACGCACTATACGCAGACCCTAGTGAAGTATTCTTTGGGATATGCTTTGACATCTTGAAATATTGAAGGACAAGATGACATTACATTACATTCTTTTGTCTTCAATGATACCAATTCCTTGCAAATTTCCATTTTAAACTGACCAAACTGAATTCATGAATGAAGTCAATCCTACTGTAATATCTCTTTAATATAATGTAATATCTCTATATCTTAATGGCATCATCATCCAGAACATGACATCATTTTTGTAAAATAACAGCACAAATATCGTTAAGTATTAGCGATGGCTATGATGAATTCTGTAATTGGCAAACGTATGGGGTGGGCGACGTACCGGTAGACACGATTAACCGGTAGAAATTTGTCAAAGATTTTGTACTATCGTGACGTTGCTGTGCTGCGCGGTCACAAAAGCGTATCGTTTGCATGTGTTTTTAAGCATTGAGGTTTAAAAACAGGTGATTTTGAACCAGTGAAGCACAATTAGCAGTGAAAGAGAACTCATTTCAGTATACGAGCGCGCTCTGAGAGACTGTGTGAGAGACGCGCGACATGAAGCCGCTGCTCATAGAGTGTGTGAGAACTGAACCGAATTATTTTTGACCCCTAATTGGGCTTGAACGGTTAAATACACACACCTGTGTCAAAGTGACGTGTATTTGGAAACAAACAGTTATTTATGTCTTAAGGGAACATAAAGAGCAACGCACGAGTATATTGGATCCGTGCAGTCGCTCTTAAAGTGACAGTGTCCAAATTTACCCGCTGTCATTATTAATGCTAATCAAACAAAAGAGAAAATCTCTCACTGCTCTTGACTGAAAGAATAAATGTATATTTAATTTACACAGTAAAGACTATGCATTGTTTTTTTATACATTTGACAACTTTATACATTTTATGTAGCATTTCTAGTGCTTGAAGTTTTTCAGGTCTATTTCATTCGTGTCTTTGTCCTGTTGTAGTTTGCTTTCTTTGCTCTTTCTTTATCACTGTTTACTTGTCTTCAGTGAGCTTGAGAGTTTTTTTAGGCTAGTATTAGTTTAAATCATATTGAAAATGGTGATAAGAATTATGAAATTTCAGTGGTATCAAAAATGTTGATATCATAAAAACCTTATTTAAAGCAAAAGTAACTATAGCGTGATGTATATCCTTATCGTAAAATAAAGTTATTATGTGTCATATTGTCCACCCCTAGGCTGACGTTAATTATTTATTTCTATCCAGTCACAATGTAACCGAGTTCATAAATAAACACATGCACGGATGCATTGTTCACAATAAGATCTATAACATGCATTCAGAAGATAGGGTGAATTTTCATTTCATGTCGACATTATGTTTGAGCATTTTTTTGAATGTCTAGTATGTGTTTGCAGAACTCAAGAATATTTATTTTTGTAAAAGTTAAATAATTCAAACGGTACTGACTTTCTGCTGAATGGGCCTCTATGAGAGAGAAGGGCGTATTGCCCTGTCTCACATCCCAGATACACAGCATCCCATCCTGTCCTCCTGTGGCCACTATGTGCTGCTGGTTTGGGTGTTTATCCACACAGTGCAAGGGCACTCGGTCCCCAGTGCTGCATTAACAGAAAACAGAGTAAGATATCAGAAAAGAGACCAACTCAAGGTCCACATTTTAGATGGTCTAGAGTGAATTCAGTTAAATTGGGCCACTTATTGAGATGACCTGAAACACTGGCAAAAAGATTGGGCAATTTCTTATCTTAAGAAGTTAAAACATTGCCAGAAAAAAAACTATCAATGCTGTGTTCATTGGAAAATGTAATGCAGCAATTTGTGTAGTGGCTTATTGAGCCAAATTATTTTGGAAATTAATGAAAATATCTCTGGTCCTAAAAATAGGCAATTTCTTCAGGCAAAATATTCATTTTTCTACTTTGATTTTGATGTCAACAGATGTGTTTTCCTGAGATTTAAATGAATACAGTTCTTATTCGAAGAATAAAGTATGAGTAAATCATACAGAGAGAGAATCTGTGCAGGACTGTCGCTCTGCTGTCTGAAGTCCCACATCTTCAGCTGACCGATGGAGTTAACAGTGAGAACTTCTGTCGTCCTTAGAAACGTCACGGCATGAATCGTACTGCTATCGGCATTTTCTGTTGAAAGACAATAACACAGTGCTATTAGTCCTAATCACATGATTCAAAACACATATGCATTGCAGGTCAAATGTAATTAAAGGACACATTCACAGGGAAGTCAGTGGCTACCATCAACGGTCTGGTTACCAACATTCTTTAAATATCTTCTTTTGTGTTAAACCGAAGACGAATGAAACAACATGAGGGTGAGTAAATGATGACAATTTTCATTTTCATTTTAAAAAACAAATCATTTGAGACAGAGGGTCAGAAATGAAATTATTTATCATAATCATTCGTTATTTATGCAGTTGTCATGTTTTGGTATGAAACAACTTAACCAACAGTCTATTCATACAAATATTCATATTATAACAGAAGTAATAAGATAAAAAAAAATGTATAGTTCAGATATAAACACTGATCACCTTTTGAAAGTACACTGATCAGGCATAACATTATGACCTAATATTGTGTTGGTCCCACTTTTTCTGCCAAAACAGCCCTGACCCGTCGAGGCATGGACTCCACTGTGCTGTGGTATCTGCCACCAAGATGTTAGCAGCAGATCCTTTAAGTCCTGTAAGTTGCGAGGTGCAACTTCCCATAGTGCATCCTGGTGCCATGTGTTCCCCAGGTAAGCGACGCACACGCACCCAGCCATCCGCGTGATGTAAAAGAAAACATGATTCATCAGACCAGGCCACCTTCTTCTATTGCTCCGTGGTCCAGTTCTGATGCTCCCGTGCCCACTGTTGGTGCTTTCGGCGGTGGACAGGGGTCAGCATGGGCACCCTGACTGGTCTGCGGCTATGCAGCCCCATACGCAACAAACTGCGATGCACTGTGTATTCTGACACCTTTCTATCAGAACCAGCATTAACTTCTTGAGCAATTTGAGCTACAGTAGCTCGTCTGTTTGATCGGACCACACGGGCCAGCCTTCGCTCCCCACGTGCATTAATGAGCCTTGGCCGCCCATGACCCTGTCGCCGGTTCACCGCTGTTCCTTCCTTGGAGCACTTTTGATAGATACTGACCACTGCAGACCGGGAACACCCCACAAGAGCTGCAGTTTTGGAGATGCTCTGACCCAGTCGTCTAGCCATTACAATTTGGCCCTTGTCAAACTCGCTCAAATCCTTACGCTTGCCCATTTTTCCTCCTTCTAACACATCAACTTTGAGGACAAAATGTTCACTTGCTGCCTAATATATCCCACCCACGAACAGGTGCCGTGATGAAGAGATAATAACTTAACCTGTCATAATGTTATGCCTGATCAGTGTAAGTAATAAATGTATTTGTCATTGAATCATTCACTCAAGAGATTCGTTCAAAAACTCTGATTCATCCAGTAATGAATCAATTGAAGTCTTTATGAGTGAGTCATTGAAACATTAATTCAAATTCAAATTTATTTTTTTAAATGATGGATTTTCTCAGTTTACCCAGAATCATGCATCTCTATTGTCCATGCTACAAAGAAAGCCACAAAACACTTACCAATAACACGTACAACTTCAGTCTGATCTGCCTTGTAAAGAATAACCCGACCGTCCTCACCCACCGACACGATCTCAGGGCTTCGGCACACTATTGCAGTGCAGGGCGAATCATCACAGGAGTATTGATGAGCTCTCCCCCACACATGAGCCAATGACAGAGCCTAAACATCACAAGGGACAAGTTTGGCTGTGCACAATGAAATTTATCTGATGATGCAAATATCAGGAAACAAACAAATATAGCAAATACCTGACAGTCCGACTGAAGCTTGAAAATCGTCACAGCCCCATTTGATGATGCAGAAACGAGCCTGTCTTGATCTAGAAACTACACAGATTATGCAAACGACAGTTTTATTCATCTCAAACTAGTCCACAAATAAAAGATCTCATTCTCTTTTCTCACTGCATCACATTCCGGATTTAAAGGCACAATATGTAATTTTCGCCGCTAGAGGTTGCTTATTCAAAATAAAGGCAGTTTGATGACGCCTTGATTGGGCGGAGCTTTTATTCTGTCAGACGAGCACTTCCGCTTCTTCTGCTCATGCGTATGTGGGGGAACGCAGCGCTGTTTTATCATATTACACACATCTGAGTGTGTTAAAGTTATGTTATAATGCTACTCTGTGCGTTCACTCGGCGCTACTATGAGACACTTGTTCACACTGCAGTAAGAGATCCATATTAGGCATGGTAAAACATGGTACTCACGGTAAATCAAGAAAACCAGATTTAAACAATAAGACTAACTGTGTTGAGCTGTAGAACAATGATTAGTTTTCTGTCCATGAATGATCCAAACAGTTGCTCACCTGTCTAATAAAACACATCATATATTAAAGCGTCTTTGGTGTTTCCATGGTTTCTACAAAATAAAACAAGGGTAACGCGGGTATGATGTCATTGAGAGGTGACGCACGGTCCGTGTCCTGGTTAAAATCGCTTATTTCTCTGGATTTAAACATTCTTGGAGACATTTAGGATAATGTAAATACACAAGACAACAAAATATATAACATTGTTATAGTGGTTCTTGATTTTAAAGCTTACATATTGTGGCTTGAAACTGCATGTGGGCCGGTAATATTTGATGTAACGGGTGGAATAATATTTACGTTGTCATTTGCGGCGCGGGTTGGGAATCAATAGGCAGCTGCTCTCAAATGGTCCCATGACTATTTGTGTTAACACTCTGTAGTCTGAAAACCGGCAAAGGTTTCTAATTACAACGTGATTTGCAGCGTTGAGCATTGTAGCCAATCGTGCTGCAACTGAAATGATTGACAGCTTCAGTCATTAACTTTGCTTGCTTTCTGTATATTCACAATTTGAATAAAAGTTTTATTTTTCAAGTTGCTAAGAGGACCAACAGCCAGAGTTTTAGGAGAGACAACCGCATTTAATGCAGAATCCCGATATTATATGACAGTAAAGGCTCATATTTGACTATACATTTATAGAGACCTCAAAGCGTCTGTATAGCCTATGGTGTGATTTATGCACATCTGTTCAGATAGTATGGGTAGATTGTTCACATGATGGTTTATATTGTATAGTTAATTTTCATTTTGAAGTGAACTAAACCTTTAAGTGCAGGACCCGTGCAGGACTCTGGCTTGTTGAAACTGCTCCCAAGAGGGATTGGCCTACATTTTAAGTTTAGATTTACACAAGATAGTAAAAATAGGTGAGCATACATGAATTGGTAGAATATAAAGACGAGTCAGTAATGTTCTCAAGCAATGGTTCTATTAGTTTGAGCTCCTATATATATAACTTTCCAGTGATTACTTACATTAAAAAAAGTTTCTCAATGTAAATATTTGCAGTTATAGTGAATGGTACAGCTGCCCCTGATCTCCCCTACTCACAGAACATTACAAATAGTGCACAGAGTCTCGCGTGAGCAGGTGTGTTGACACTCACCTGTAGGTCCAACACATCCCCGCCATGCTGGGACTCACACAGTAACTGAGGATCTTCATCAAACTCTCCATCCATGCTCGAGACTCCATAATCTCCCACCGACCAGATCGACACTTTGTTATTCTGAAAACACACAATGAATGCCGATTAACAGCGAAACGTCAGTCAGTGTGAGGTGTGTAAGTTAGCTCCTGATCTGAACTAGCGCTCAGCCTCGCCTCGTTGTCCCAGGATCCCGTGGCGAATACTTCCGGCTGCTGCAGTGAAGCCGCAGACACGGGCCGCCAGCGCGTCTTGCTGATCTTCTGAGAGATGTATTTGGCGTTGATGCAGTCCATTGGGTCTCACTGGTGTCGTGTTTTGTTGTGATGTTAGCGTGCTTCACATGTAGCAGAATGTATCCCGCCAACTCCGCCTAATACGGCGGCCTCAGAGGACCAAACGCGATTCTTCTTCTCCTTCTCCTCTTCTTCTTCTTGTGATGTTTATGGGCGGTTGGCAAACCAGACCAAACGCGATTCTTTTTGATGATAACCAATATTATGCTGATAAAATATGAAAATATTTTTGTTATTATTATAACATTACAAAAAGAGGAAATACTAGTTCTCCTAGTACAGTGTTGGGGGGGTAACGCATTACTTGTTACGTAATCAGATTACTTTTTAACTAAGTATCGCATTACTTTCAAATTTACAACAAAATGTCTGAGTTACTTTTTCAAATAAGTAACGCAAGTTACTTGTTTTACCATTTATTGACTAACAGCTCTACTGTCCTATGTTGAGCGAAATCAGGAGTAAGAAATAACTCGTCTTCAAAGTCCCTTTAAAGGTGCTGTGTTTAGTATTTATGAGGATCTATTGACAGAAATGCAATATAATATACATAACTATGTTTTCAGTGGTGTATAAAGACCTTACATAATGAACCGTTATGTTTTTATTACCTTAGAATGAGCCGTTTCTATCTACATACACCGCGGGTCCCCTTACAGTGAAGTCGCCATTTTGCGCTGCCAAGTTTCTACAGTAGTCCTAAACGGTTGTCTAGCCGACAACTACATTTTTGTCCTGTGTCGACCACCGTATGTGCTTCGAAAGGGAGGGGTGAGCGGTGGGTGGTTGCAATTCACAACCTCACCACTAGATGCCACTAAAATTTACACAGTGCACCTTTAAGACAAGTCATTTCACTCGGCGGCCATCTTTGAAACGCCTCTCGGGCATGGAAGTGCAGCTCTTATCTCTTTGAATAGGGAAACATCAAATTCTCCAAAATTGTTCGCCAAGCTTACGATTAAGTTTCATATTTGAAATCACCAATGAAATCTGACAACAACTGTCTCATAAATTTTGTTTCCAAACGCTCGAATCATGACAAAAAATTGCATTTTTCAGCCTGGACAAAGCTAATGCGCATACGCAATCCTAAACACTGACTGTTTCTATAGCAACCGGAGCTTCTAACGGCAGCTGCAGTGACGCGATGACTTTACTAATCAACGATTGGCTCTTTCATTTAGAAGACGGGGCTTATTCACCATATTGGGCATTGCACTTTTTCCCATTCATAATATGTATATTATATAAAGTCTTTGTCATCTTACTCAAAATAAATAAAAACAGTGAAATGCAATCTCATTATATTACGCAAACCTGCAATAATTAAATTTATTAAATGACACAAATATACTTTATGTATTTAATCTCACTTTATTAACCAATGTCTTTGCTGATGATCCAATTCAACCATACTAATAATCAAAAATGACTTTAGATAAACATCACATTTGTGTTTCATGTTTTAAAAATGTTATTGCTGAAGTAAGCGTGTTGAACTTTCTCCCCTGCATCTTCGGGTATGTTTACATGACACCGTTTTCAACTGAAAATAAAAAAAATTTGTTTGCGTTTTGGCCGTTCATTCACACGGGCCCTGAAAACGCAAGCTTTTGAAAACGGGTGTCAATGTGAAAGGTTTTGAAAAAGATACCTTTACGTCTCCATGTAAACAACAAAATCATGAATCTGTGAAAACGGTATAACATGTTTGCGTGTTTGTGGGGTATTTATTGACAAAGCGACATCTCCAATTACTGGCCTGGCATGAATAATACAGCCTTTTTAGTTATTTTCGCAGATCCGTGTGAACGGGCATCGTTTTAACAACTGCCTGTTTTTAGTACATCATTGTTGTGTAAACATACCCTTATTCTTCTGGAGTCCAGAATGGCAGAACAGCTGAACGTTTGCGCCCTCTAGTGTACAGGCGTGAATTTGCATTTCTTTCAGCCGGAGGCTTATTCGTTTCACTTTTGGTGTAAAAGGGCCTTTACATTTGCCAAAAATATAACTTTTTTGTTGTCATTAAAAAACAAGCAAGCAAGCCCAGCCCAGGAGAGGAAAAAGTAACGCAATATTGTAATGCATTACTTTTAACTTTGCACGGTGCATTAATAATGTCATATTTTTTACATTATTATTATTATTATTAGTTACATTTTAAGTAAAGCTTCATGAAGCGAAGATAAAAAATGTAAACTCTTTTTTCTTGTAGTGACGTATTAATTTACGCAGAACTTCTGCGTCATATTTAGTGATAAAATAAATTAAAAACCATAGAAGACACTCGTCTGCTTGCTACACTACCTTACTAATCCCGTATGTGAATAGCTCACTCACTTACGTCATTCCACTACTGGTTTAAGAAAATTTCGTTTCGCATTCTGAAAACGTGCCAAATCTGTCACCCTGATAATGCGCTCGTGCTTTCCTCCTGCTGGCAGCGGATAGCAGGGCGAATCTACATCTAGAATGAGCCGAAAATGCACAAACTTTACTCATAATATGGGAAAACATCGCTCAGATTTGAGTGAATGACGCAGCAGTGAGTTGTTGAGAGCGTTGCGCGACATGTCTGGTGACGTATCCGTGCTGGAAGTGGTAACGGTTGTCGGAAGAGCGGTGTGCGCAGGCGCGGCGTTGACAGCCGCACTCTACCTGATCCGCAGAGTGTGTTCAATAATGGCCTGGAAATCGGGAGGAGCGAGCCATGCAGAGCTCGTCAACAACCTCCGCAGTGAGTTTAACTTGACTAAAACGAGCAAAAGCACTCATGCTCACTGTTTTTGCTTAATAACGGTGGTTTGTTTACCTCAGTGCAACGTTAGTGCGAACTAGCATTGCGTTCGTGAAAGTGCGCTGATACGCGTTAGGATACCATGAGATGACTTCATCTCACTGTTGTACGTGTATGTGTTATTTTTGATCAAAACAAAGCTGTTTAAAACTTACAATGTGCTTCTGTAACTTACTCTTCATTTTGTTAGCTAAGTTAGCTGCTAGCAGTCTAATATGTGATTAGTCACTCTCAAATCGTGCGTTCTGTTTATATAATCTCCGTGATGTATGTTATATGTCTCATTTCGGTTCATATTTTGCTTTGCTTTGACTGAACACAGGCTTTTCTTCACATTGATCACACAGTAGCAGTCTTTATTTGTTGAATCCACTCGGTCCTGCAGTTTGTATACAGTAAGAAAGCAATAAACAGTTGCATATACACTGATATCTGTTCAAATGTTTCGTTGTTTAATGCAGTTTTTAGTTGGAGTTGTTCAGTGGGCGTGGCACACCACGTGCTGTAACTGTCACTGTATGATGACGTCACCAAGCGTAGTACTTTGAGCTTTGATATTAATGTTGCGTTTATTAGCCACACAACATGCCTTATGTAATATTTAGTTCTCCTGGAATGAAAAATGTGATTTTTTTGTTGTTGTTGTTGTTATAATTTTATGCTTTTGGCTCAGTCTCAGTGAATGTAGCCTATCAAATCTATTCATAAATGAGCATTTTTAACTAATCTAACAGTTGGTCATTGGCCAGAGAGGCTAATAATATTAATCTGGCATGTAACCCTGATCTCCTGGCTTTATTCTGAGGTCAAATGGTCAGTGTGCTATATTTAGTGGCGCATGCTAAGACAAGTTGTATCACTGTTACTGTCGCTGATACTCAGGGTTTGCGATTTGAACAAACTCATAAGCCTATGAATTCAACTTGTAACACAAATGTGACCCTGGACCACAAAGGTAAGGGGTAAATATTGAGAAAATCACCTTTAAAGTTGTACAAATGAAGTCCTTAGCAATACATTTACTATTAATTATAAATTTTTGATATATTTACGGTAGGACATTTACAAAATATCTTCATGGAACATGATCTTTATTAACATCCTAATGATTTTTGGCATAAAAGAAAAATAGATAATTTTGACCCATACAATGCATTAGGGCTACACGATAAATCGCAATAAAAACGCACACGATTTGGCAAAGGCTGCGATTATTGCATGCGCAGCTTCTCAGTGAAGCACGGCTGTGATCAGTGGTCAATGCTGCTCCATCTGCAAGCCAGAGGGCGCTCTCGCGCAGGGTACTCCAAATATGTGCCGCAGAAGTACGATAGCACACGTCATTGGAAATCCCTATGAATATCATACTATCGGTGAGCTGAATAAACAGATTGAAACGCTTTGATTGATTAAACATGACTAAATGCTTCTCATGTTTGGAAATATTCCTTTTTCAAATGCACGTTATAAGCGACTCAAACTCTCAGTGATTTCAGATGAAGTAGCATTTGCTACTGATCACAGAGCCGTCCTGCACTGACAAACTGTGCATAAAAGATAATCGCAGCCTTTGCGATTTCATAATCGCGATAAGCCAAATCGCGTTAAACGCAATTTCATGTAAATTGCGATTTATCGTGCAGCCCTATGCATTATCGTCTCTTAATGCGTCAGGTTCATACACTTTTGAACGGGTCATTTTAATAAATTCAGCTATTTTTTGGTCTTGTCGACTATATGTAAACATCTTTTATGTAAAATATCTTATTCAAGACAGTACTAAATAAAAAATATTATTTTGTTAAAATTATTCACATTTTCACAGATTCTGCAAGCGGTTCACATACTTTTTCTTGCAACTGTAACAGCGCTGTTTTATCATATTACACACATTTGAGTGTGTTGAGAGTTATGTTATAATGCTACTCTGTGCGTTCGCTCGGCGCTGCTATGGGACACTTGTTCACACTGCAGTAAGAGATCCATATTAGGCATGGTAAAACATGGTACTCGTGGTAAATCAAGAAAACCAGACCCAGACTAACTGTGTTGAGCTGTATAACAATGATTAGTTTTCTGTCCATGAATGATCCAAACAGTTGCTCATCTGTCTAATAAAACACAATATATTAAAGCGTTTCTACAAAATAAATCCGAAAATCGAGGGTAAGGCGGGTATGATGTCATTGATAGGCGACACACACACACACACACACGGTCCATGTCCTGGTTAAAATGACTGATTTCTCTGGGATAAACATTTTAAACATTTGGGATAATGTAAGTACACAAGTCAACAAAATATATAACATTGTTCTAGTGGTTTTTGGATAGTTTAATCCAAAAATATTACATATTGTGCCTTTAAGGTCTCAGAACTTCTGTCTGTGAGTGTAAATGTGTAGTATTTACTATGTTCAAATAGGCACAGGCTGTTATTAATAGTGTGTACGTTTTTGGTTGCTGGCATGCCGCAAGGTTTTGTTGCTCCAGCATTTCCGATGCGAATGAATGACTGACAGAAACAAAAGGAACAGATCTACTGTGAAACACAAAAGGAGATATTTTGAAGAGTGTTCACACAATGACCAATGTTGTGAAGCTGCAAAAGGGCCCCATAGGGATTCTCTCAGAAGTGATCTTGAAAAAGCTTGTATATTATACATATACAATGCATATTAAACCAGTATAAACCTACCAGTGTGAATGTGTTTGTGTTTTCTGTCCAGAGAATGGAATCATTAAATCAGACCGTGTATATGAAGTCATGTTGGCCACAGACCGCGCCCATTTCTCCAAATGTAATCCGTATATGGACTCGCCACAATCTATAGGTAAGTTCCAGTCCAGAGTTATCATTTTGTTGACACAATGTCATCAACAGCTGTATTGCTCCCATTACAGTCTACACTTCTAGCGCCCAATGTGGCCAAAGCGACTCATTTTTCGTTGTTGAAACACCTTTTGCTGCAGTCTTGTTTACACCTGGTCACTTCATGCGTTTACTGATCTGATTTGTTAAAACTTCCATTTACACTTGGCCACATAAATGTGTCTCCACAATTTCCATGCTATATGCATATTTAACGGAGTACACGTCAACGAAAGCAACAAATATGAGCTGCATTTGGTTTATCATCAGCTAATTTTAAGATCAAAGACCACAATAGGAGAAAGCGGCATCAGCACTGATGAGATCCTTTAGTCTTGATACTTTTAATTAAGATGATTGTGTTTTGAGCATCTGCTACTTTCATTTTCATCTGCGCTGATGCGTCTTGCAGTATCGCCGTCATATCTGGCTATAACATGTCATATAGCCTATAACTCGCTCTCAAATGTTTATTTTTTTAAACTGAGAAATCAAATTTTCCTTGAGCTTTTGTCATCATCATACTATAAGAATATTCTGTAAGTGTCAGACCTGAAAACTTCCTTGTTCGTCCAAAAACAGCTTTTATTGTAACCAAGCTCAGAGAACGACTCGTTGTGGAATGAGCCTGTAATAGATGGAGAAAGACCGCCTCTGCAGAAGATGATCAACGCCTACTTCATCATCACAACTTTGGCCCCGCCCACTGGCGTGTTAGTGAGATGACGAGGAGAGAAGAGCGATACAGGATGGACTACAAATAACATTACCTTCCAAAGGATCCTAATGCTAGGAATGTGCTTATTTATTTTCAATGTGAATGTCTCAGTTGAGCATTATTTATTTGTATTCGGTACATTTCACTGTGGATTCTTTGGTAAATCAGTCGCAATTTCGGCTCAGGCTTTGCAAACAGACATTTACGATATGGACTCGACAGTAATGCCACAACATGTAAGTAACCGTGTTACTTCTGATGCCTGATCTGAGACCAGTGATTTCTGATATGTAATGATTCATGTACAGTCAGATGTTCTTTGTCTGTGTCAGTAAATCAAACCAGTGACTAAACGCTCAACTTCACATTGTTTCTCTTAGTAGGATGAAAATAATCTGTTATATAAACTGTGATTAAATATAAAGCGATCAAAGAACGCTCCCTTTACAATCGCTGGAGCTGTCAATCAAACAGCACAAGTTTATCAGTGACTGAGTTCTGGACTCGCGCCAAAACTCCCGTAATGATCAACAAATCTCTTATTTACATTGTGTTTGCACTGTTAGTTATGATGAAAGCATTCGTTAATGTGCAGAAATTGAGTTGCAGCAGTGGGCGTTTACACTGAAGTCTCACAGCAGCCAATCACAGCAGTGGGCGTTTACACTGAAGTCCCACAGCAGCCAATCACAGCAGTGTGCGTTTACACTGAAGTCTCACAGCAGCCAATCACAGCAGTGGGCGTTTACACTGAAGTCTCACAGCAGCCAATCACAGCAGTGGGCGTTTACACTGAAGTCTCACAGCAGCCAATCACAGCAGTGAGCGTTTACACTGAAGTCTCACAGCAGCCAATCACAGCAGTGGGCGTTTACACTGAAGTCTCACAGCAGCCAATCACAGCAGTGAGCGTTTACACTGAAGTCTCACAGCAGCCAATCACAGCAGTGAGCGTTTACACTGAAGTCTCACAGCAGACACGCCCCTTCAAACAGCGTTCAAATGAGAGGCTAAAATCAGGGTAGGAAAAATGCCTTTTTCAAAATTATGAAAATTTTTGATGTAAAAATCAACATTATAAAGCAATAAAACAATGCAGTTCATGACTCCTTTAACACTTATGAGAGGAGTAAAATTTACTTGCATTTACACTTGTCCAGTTTCATCTGGAATGCATCTCAGACCGCCCCCTAAAATCAGAGAAATGCATAAAGTGACCAGGTGTGAACGGGCTCAAAGGGATTGTATTTAATCATAGTCTTGAGCTGAAGTTCAGAGGTGATGCGCAGCTTTGACGCGTCCAACGTTGACGTCTTTAAGCTGTTACAACGCCATGTGATGACTGTCCCTTCCATTGTAGACACAATGTTAGTCTGGTGATTCTGTTGATGTGTTTTCTTTTTGGCATGATGGTCTGTTTTGTAATTTCATACAGGTTACCAAGCAACAATCAGTGCACCACATATGGTAAGTTAAAACTGCTTTTTTTTTAGCTAGCACCATTTGGAATAGCAGTCATGGTCCTGTTTGAGGTGCTGATGAACACTTGTTTGTGCTGTAGCACGCATACGCTCTAGAGCTCCTGCACGATCACCTGTATGAAGGAGCAACGGCTCTGGATGTGGGATCAGGCTCCGGGATCCTGTCCGCCTGCTTCGCCAGAATGGTGAGTCCCTTCACTTCCAATTGCAAACATGGGATTGTTTAGGATTTTCACATTTCTGTTCAATTAATTGTAAAGTAATGGAATGCAAACAGTCATATCATATACATGACCTTTCTGCATTAGAGCAGTTAAACTGTGTGTGTGAGACGGAGGAGCAAACCTGCAAAAATATGGGGAGGCCTAAAATGTTTCAGTTGTCACAGAATTAAGTGTTGAGCTATTATATTTCTTCGTATTGATTTCTTAAAGTATTTATCCCTACAATTATATATTTTTGCATTATTTATTCTTTCATTTATTTAGTCTTGTAAGTTTTAGTTATTTTTATTTTTATTTCCCTTTTTACTTTTTGTTACTCTTTGCCTTTGATGCTTTCACACACACTCACATACACACTCGCACACATTCACTCACACACATTCACTCACACACACACTCACACTCACATACAAACACACTCGGATACACACACTCACACACATACTCGCATACACGCACTTACACACACTCGCACATACACACAATCACACACACACTCGCACTCCGTACTCACTCTCTCACACACGCACTCACTCACATTCAAACACACACACACTCACATACAAACACCCTCGCATACACACACAATCACACACACACTCACATACAAACACACTCGCATACACACACAATCACACACACACACACACTCACACATACACTCACACTCGCACTCCGTACTCACTCTCTCACACACACACACTCACATACACACACACTCACATACAAACACACTCGCATACAAACACACTCGCATACACACACAATCACACACACACTCGCACTCCGTAATCACTCTCTCACACACACACTCACTCACATTCAAACACACACACACTCACATACATACAAACACCCTCGCATACACACACAATCACACACACACACACACACACACACACACTCACTCACATACAAACACACTCGCATACACACACAATCACACACACACACACACTCACACATACACTCACACACACACTCGCACTCTGTACTCACTCTCTCACACACACACTCTCTCACACACTCACATACACACACACTCACATACAAACACACTCGCATACACACACAATCACACACACACACACACTCACACATACTCACACACACACTCGCACTCCGTACTCACTCTCTCACACACACACTCACTCACATTCAAACACACACACACTCACATACAAACACCTTCGCATACACACACAATCACACACACACACACACACTCACATACAAACACACTCGCATACACACACAATCACACACACACACACACTCACACATACACTCACACACACACTCGCACTCCGTACTCACTCTCTCACACTCCACACACACTCTCTCACACACACACACACTCACATACAAACACACTCGCATACACACACAATCACACACACACTCGCACTCCGTATTCACTCTCACACACACACACATTCTCACACATACATACACACACACACACACACTCACATACAAACACCCTCGCATACACACACTCGCATACACACACAATCACACACACTCACACATACTCACACACACACTCGCACTCTGTACTCATTCTCTCACACACACACACTCACTCACATTCAAACACACACACTCACATACAAACACCCTCGCATACACACACAATCACACACACACACACACACTCACATACAAACACACTCGCATACACACACAATCACACACACACACTCACACATACACTCACACACACACTCGCACTCCGTACTCACTCTCTCACACTCCACACACACTCTCTCACACACACACTCTCTCACACACACACACACACTCACATGCATACACACACAATCACACACACACTCGCACTCCGTATTCACTCTCACACATACACACATTCTCACACATACACACACACACTCACATACAAATACCCTCGCATACACACACTCGCATACACACACAATCACACACACACACTCTCACATACTCTCACACACACACTCGCACTCCGTACTCATTCAAACACACACACACTCACATACAAACACACTCGCATACACACACAATCACACACACACTCGCACTCCGTATTCACTCTCTCACACACACACACACATTCTCACACATACACACACACACTCACATACAAACACACTCGCATACACACACTCACACACACACACACACTCACACATGCAGTCTCACACACACACTCGCACTCTGTACTCACTCTCACACACACACTCTCTCACACACACACTCTCTCACACACACACTCACATACACACACACTCACATACAAACACACTCGCATACACACACAATCACACACACATTCGCACTCCATATTCACTGATGATGTTTAACTCCATTAACTTGTTTAGTAACAAGACGATGAGCATTACAGGCGCCGCTGCTGAAACCACACTCGCTGCACCCAGGCGAGTCAAATTCTCTCTGGATTTGCTCCATCGAGTAAATGCTTGATAAAGCTTGTACTGTAGCTCGCTGTCTGTCCACTTGTTGGAATGCCTTTCCATATTTATTTAGTGGTATAAAATTAGCCCAATCGTCTGAGTAACAGCTACAACAGGTTTACATATGGACGCTGGTGACTCTAATTTTTTGGGTTTGTTCATTATGTGTGTCTGACCAATCACAGGCTGCAGCCACTCCACTTTTTTAATATGCAAAAACTGAGTAGTTCTGAAATTAGTTCCTGCAATGTGAAAGGGATTCATGTAAAAATGAATAAATGTAATAATTGTATTATTAGATATGGATGAAAAATGAGGAATTCAATACAAAGAAAAAAAAATGTCATGCCTACATTTAGTTGAAAAACCATTTATTTCTGGCAGTTTGGCTCTCCATAGTGTGACAGTGGTTTTGTTTGTGTTGTGGTGTGTTACAGGTCGGGCCGAGGGGAAAGGTGATTGGCATTGATCATATAAAGGAGCTGGTGGAAGATTCTGTAGCTAATGTAAAGAAGGACGACCCTAGTTTGATCTCTTCAGGGAGAATCAGACTCCTTGGTGGGTCTGCATCTTTGGCCTCTCACAATTGATTTTGGCTCTTTTACATGATGTGTTAATTTTTAAATATGCAGAAATATTCAACTTCTGGCTGATTGATTGGCCAACAGTTAATACTGTTTCTGTTTAAATATAAGTTCATTTTATATTATAACCTAATTTAACATTATATATGAACATTATAATGTACGACAGCTGCGTCTGTGCACTGAACTGAACACATACGGGGCTTTTTGTATGTACACATGAATGAATACATGTACGCAGAACCAGAAAATATATGACTGTATTCTAGAAATACACTCAAAAAACCTGCAATTTTTTTTATAGATAGACGATTTGAAAGAGAAGAATAGTATATAATTTAGCAGAGTTCTATGGGCTCAGTGTGTTGTTGTGTAATGCTGTGTGTGTGTGTGTGTGTGCAGTTGGAGACGGAAGAATGGGCTTTCCAGAAGAAGCACCTTATGACGCCATACATGTCGGCGCCGCAGCTCCCACAGTGCCACAAGCAGTACGTCTCCTTTCAATCACAAATACACTTTGATGGCAAGCCGTATTTGTACCTTAAAGTCCCTGTAAAGGCAATTCTGAGATTTGTTTCTAAACACATTATAAATGTTAGAAATGTATTGCTGAAACACGTTACAAAGACTGTGAACTGTGTAGTATTGAATTGTGGAGTTAGACTGGTAAACAGTTTTTCACCATTTCTGTGTTCAGGATTTTTTGGGCGGGGCTAAAGCGGTGGCTCCATGACGCACTGGAGCCACTGAGCCTGGCCCCTGCCCTAACACTATCATAACTAGAGCTAACCTGACACGGCGTTAGATCTACAATATTAGCCTAATATCAGTTCACACATAAGCCCTATTCGGACGGTAATAGTTTCTCGTGGGGTCATAAGGTATTTTCATCGTTGACAGGGGCTAGTCAGTGATTTTATTGCCGTCCGAATCCAGAATGTCAGTGTTTTTCTCCCACCACCCGCGTAAAAATCCCCGGCAGAATTACCTACTGTTTTTTGACAAACACCAAGGTCGTGTGGTCATTTAATTGCCGTCCGAATCCACATCTCTGAGTTTAATCACTTCAAAATTCACTGTTTATATCCTTTTTGACCACTGTGGAGCACCGTACGGCTGCTTCGCTGTAATTTTTATTAATGCTGGCAAGTATTTACAAGAGCAATATATTTCATCACCGCTCAAAAAATAAAAAGAAGAAAAGCACGTAAACATTTGAAATGGGCCGTTATTACGGCAGCAATTATATATGTTAAAATAACCGCAGCATTATGTTTACTCATGTAAATAAGAGGCTGTATTCACTTATTTCCGCTCATTTCCATGTGGAATAAAATGACATCCTTTATTCTGAGATAAAATACAAGACAGAACTATAATGTGCGTCTATATATCTTCCTATTTTTAAACAGATTTAAATAATTAAATAATAATTAGAATATTATTTTCCTATTATTAAATTAAATATGCATTTATTCTTATTATACCAAGCATATGACATTTTATTTACAGCATACAATCATGTTATTGACCACGTGAGCAGCGCGTTCCCCGGTGCGCAGGATCACAAAACTCGCTGCTCCACCGGGAACAAATCACCATCCGAATGCACGAGTTTTATCACTGAGGTGGCATGCACATTAGTTTTTACGGACTTCCACATGAGAAACAATTACCGTCTGAATAGGGCTTTAGATGTAGTGGGTGATTTACAAACAACATATTGCTAACATATCGGACTCAAGGAAAAATACATTGGTTATCATCATGTTTTGTCATTGCTAATTTATTAATAACTCAGCATCGTCTCTATTAAAGAGAGAAGAACCACTTAATTAGATGTTTAAAGTGAATAAAATAGCCTTAACAGCCCTTACTGGAGTTCCACAGCTACTGAAGAACTTCTCTCTCACCGGACACCGGACTTGGCTACAAGTTTGTTTTGGTACTCAGTCCGAGACACTTTTATAAAGCATTTTTGAAATAACATTTACCCCACTTTTAACTGGTTGCAATAACTTACAAAACAGCTCGGCTTCTTCTGGAGTCGGCAGCTTTCCCGCGAGTGGGCGTGGTTTCAGCGCAGCCAGCGGACACGCCCCCAGAATTTGAGAGCAGAGAATACTGCTTATTTTTTCGAGATTTTGATAAGCTTTTTTATTTACTTGCCATTTTTTTATCATTCAAATTTAGCTGGGTGGTTAATAACACATTTTTCCACACCTACATAAAGAAAGAAAGACAAAAAATATATTTTGCATCAAGGAAATAAAGCCTTGTTTAGGACCATTAGGATTTATAGATAGATAGATCACTGCAGCTGCCGTTAGATGCTCCGGTTGCTATAGAAACAGTCAGTGTTCTGAGACTCGCGCTTAGGATTGCATGTGCATTAGCTTTTGTCGTGATTTGAGCGTTTAGAAACAAAATTTATGACACGGTTGTTGTCAGGTTTCATTGGTGATTTCAAATATGAAATTTAATTGTAAGTTTGGTAAACATCTTTAGAGAAATTGAGTTTCAAGAGCTGTTGCATGACTGAAACAGCTTAGTTTCAAAGATGGCCGCCGAGTGAAATGACTTGCCTTAAAGGGACTTTAGTAATACTCAGTAGTGATTCTCATTAGTTTTCCATCAGTGTCATTTTAGGGTGAAATATGAGGTGTTCTTGAGAGGCTTGGTGAGGTTCACGTGTGTGTGTTTTGCAGCTGTTGGACCAGCTAAAGCCAGGTGGGCGTCTGATTCTGCCCGTCGGCCCAGCAGGAGGGAACCAGATGCTGGAGCAGTATGACAAGCTGGAGGACGGCAGTACCAAAATGAAGCCACTGATGGGCGTGATTTACGTGCCTTTAACAGACAAAGACAAGCAGTGGTCAAGGTGGAAGTGACTTCCTGTCCTCTGTCCCTTCTCTCTTCTAGGGCACAGGTGAAACGGTGTGGTCCGGAGCAGACAGAGGCTGCGTTTGCCGCTTGTCATCCTTTTTGCTGCTCCATACCATGATGAACAGCTGCACAGTTTTTTACTTTAACCCTCCAGCCTGATTTGACCAAAAACCATATTATAATATTTTTAAATTTCCGGTTTGCCATTAACTGCTGGAATGGACTTGAGTTTGTTTTTTCCCCCTCAAAAATGCTTTCTGAATGATGAGACGTGAAAGCATGAACACATCAAAACCTGTGTAGACTTGGCATTAGGGCTTTGTTCACTCTGGCGGCTCAAATCCGATGTTTTTAAGGCAGATCAGACTCAAATCTGATTGATATAGAGGTCGACCGATAGTGGATTTTACAGATAACGATAAGTAGGTTCGCCCACGCTGGCCGATAACCGATTAGTCAACCGATTGTTTTCAATCGAAAACAAACATAACACATAAAATAGTGCTGAACTTTATTACAAACATTTAAAAACAGTACTGAAAATGTACTGTACTTTTTAAATATAAAAATATTAATATATTAATTATACCTTGATCATTCATGTTAGTTCATATTGCATTAGAGAAACAACTTTAAAATGTATTAGTAAATGTTGAAATTAAACAATGAACAATACTTTTATTAACCTTAGTTAATGTTAGAAATAGACTCTTATTGCAATGTTACTATTTCATATAAATCCAAACTATTTCATATATTTCATATAAATCCAAATCCCATATAAATGTTTCTGTCGGATGCATGGCGATACAGTTTGATTTCTCATGTCACTAGCTTTAAATATGCAACTTCGCTCCATAACGAATGCATAAAAGCAACCAGCTGGATATAAACTAATGCAAATAGATGGTAACAATCGTGACATAAAAATACATGCAAGTCCGAACCAAATGTTTAGTCGCATTGTTTTAAGCGCTTAAGGTACAAATTTTAGCGTCCTCTCAGCCTCAACGGCAAACATACTGCTATTCTCTACTAATGCAGCATCTAGTGAACAAATTAAAGGTGCTGTGTGTAAGTTTTTGACTACTAAAGCATAAAAATATCATAATGTGTTTGCAGATATTTAGGAAACATGCTAAGTTCACATACTCGTTTCTCTGAAAACCAATGCTACAGCCAGTTATTTTACTTTGAAATGTGCGTTCCGTGTCTGTTTTTGTTTTGGTCTGTCCGATACCGCCCGCTGCCGTATTGTAGCCATGGAAGCCAGCAAACAAACTGGGTCAGAGACATAGACTGTAAAAAAATATGGATGTAGTGTCCGTGACGTCACCCATAGGTTTCTGAAGAGCGTTTTTGAAGCCTAAAGTGGACCGTCGCCATCTTGGCAGCGCGTCACCGCGCATTACTCCCGGATAACAGAAAATGGGCAAAGAGGCGGGACGTGGGTGGAGCTGAGGTGCCTGGTTGACAAATGGCAGCAGCAATCCACCCGCCACTCAAGTGGCCACACCCTTAATTATGCAGATCTTTAAGGCTGAATATAATTTAAACGGATGAGTTATAAAAAAAATTCACCCCCCTCACAGTCGTCATGAAGGGCAAAATTAGCTATATAGACTAAAACCACTTTTTGTACCAGGCTGTAAACATATTTTTTTCTGCTGTAAAGTTGGGCATTTTAACATGGGGAGATACAGATTTGACTCCCTTTTGGAGCCTGCCTCTAGCGGCCAGTCGATGAATTGCAGTTTAAGTCACTTCCGTGTTGGTTTCAAGAGAGACCGCGGGAGGTTGCCGCTTGGTCAGAGATCGCAGATTCTACCTGACCTAAAAAAAAAAAAAGCCTCAGCATCCATCTAAAAATCTCTATGAACGGGAGCATATTAAAACACGATATCAAATCATCATAAATCAATAAATCAATTCCAGTGTGTAAGTCTCCTCGGCTTCCATTGTCAATTGACCGTTCGCAAAGACCCGCCCCCTTTAGTTACTGTTGTTACGTCCGACAACCCATGGCGCTCTCGCGCCACACATGTTCTCGTGCAGTGAAAAACACATCGCAGAGCAAAGAGGATACTGACAACGCACTGACAGACAGGACAGAGCAGGTTACTTTTAATATAAAACAAAGTCTCAAATCTTAAATTTTGCCAATTTTTAAAGAGATTTAAACAATAAATACCGTTTTGTGGCTCTTTAATATGTCGTGACATCGCTGTAGTGCCTCAGTTAAAGCAGCTCGTGAACCGATCATCTCTTCCTTCTAGTTAATTTATAGTATCAAATAATGAACTGTTTCAACCACGGAAAGTACACACCGTTTTTCAAGTTCAAGTCCACCGACGTTAATCTACGAACTCTCGTGACTGCTTTGTCGGAAAAAAAAATGGCGGATTCGGTGGATTATGATTGGTCAGATCGCCTGTCAATCAAACTGCGAAGATGCTGTTGCGTGTCCTCAAACTGGCAACCTGCGTGAGTGTTGAGTCTGAGGAGGAGGGGGCGGGGCAAACAATATTTTGAATTTGGACTGCAGTACCCATTTCAACCTCTAGCTGTCATTCTTACATACTGCACCTTTAATTAATTTATAATGATATAAAAACACATATGGTAGTGTATTGTATAACATACCGTTTCATTGTCTGTTTTAAATCCGCATCTGAAGTGTCCCGCTCTATGCATGTGTCAAAACAAACTCCACGAGGCGTCAGTGATAGTTTTTATTTCGCCTCTAGAGGCTAGGGCTGTTCGATTCCAATTCCTGGTTCCGGAATCCGATGGAGTCAATTCCAAGAATTGATTCCGCACTGTTGTTTTCAAATCTTTTTTGATTCTTGTTTTTTTTTTTACGAAATTGATGGAGGAACCTAGTCCCGGAGTGACCGCAGGATATAAGGATGTAGAAAGTATCCTTCTCTGAAACTTTATTTGTAAAATGAAGATACATTTCAATAACTCTGATTGATTTTAAATTGTTATGGATGCTCCTGAAATGGCCCATAGCCCAGCAGTAAAACAGGATGGCACATTTAAGGATGTGCATTTATTGCATGGTTAAATCTACATGACATGTTTAAAATGCATGTGCACAGTTAAGTTAAATGACAAAGTTTACTTAAGTGCTTTTGCACAGAATGTACGAGGCAAAATAACCACAATATTAACAAAAACAATGATATAAGAGTGCGCAGTTTATTTGTCAATCAGATGCCGAGGAAGTTGCGTTCGTTACTATAGCAACAGTAGGCTCTCGGCCATTAATCTGTGCTCTAGGGGCATTTTCTTTCAGAATTATCATTGGATTATAGAAAGAAAAAAAACAGCATTTTATTTCAAATGAAAATAAGACCCTCACATCTGCATCTGTTATCGTAGACCAAGCAGCGCTCAAAACCTAACGTTGTGGACAACATAACCGTTTCACGATTTAAGCTAAAATTATGGAGTTTTTGGGTGCAAAATGTAGTAAAAGATGCAGGATCACAGAAGGAAACAATGACAATAAACACCATTAACCTAAGTGAATGAAAGGTAGGATAATAATCAGTGATATGCGTTCACGTATGGCTTTATTTGAATGTTTCAGCGTGGCATAGTGTAAAACTAAGTTGTTAGAATTACGTTCTAGTGACGTCATCACGTAAAAGAACCGCTGAATTGCTTTATTTTTAACTGGTTCATTGAAATGAACTGTCCGAAAGAACCTTTTGCAGAAATTAAATCGATTCCCAGCCCTACTAGAGACCGCTCTCGTCCTGTATAATGACAGCGGACCCTTCTCAGCCGCTCCAGCAATGGACACAATCAGATGGATTTTTGCTGATAACTGATTGTTCCAGTAATCGGTTATTATCGGTGCAGATTAATTGGCCAAACCGATCAATCAGTCGACCTCTAGCCTTATATACAGTAAGCATAAGTGTGGAAGTGAATGTGTAAAATAATGTGTCCTCTGTTGCATCCGAAGTGCCAGTTCCTGTGGAAGGAAGTCTCTTGGCATCGTGTTGTCGCCTACATCATCATCATCATAGCGACCATTGTATAGACCAAATATCAAGAGCACTGTCTGAATCCTCTTTCACCAGAGTCCTAAAGATCGGATTTGAAAAACGTATTGCGTACAGTTTGAACAGCCTGTATTGCACCTTGATACCGTCAAGGTTGCTGAAACAAATTCTTGCACGAGTTGTGTTTGTACAGTATGCACGTCACTGGTGATGTTTTGTGGTATTATGTATCTTTGATGTTCATAGTAACTTTTTTCTCTCTCTGTTTTTTGTTATAGGGATGAACTTTGAAAGGATGATCTGGCAATACTCATCACACCACACACACACACACACACACACACATCCAAACGGACTTCACTGAGGAGAGCTTGTATAAATGCTCTATTTCCATACCCGTGACAGTCTGACGCTCGTGAAAGATGGATGTATTGATCGGTTTCTTTTATTTAAAAAGGAAAAAAAGTGGAATCGGGCTTCGTGCTGAGATTTGTACGCCTGCAGTTTGGGAATTGCGTGAATGCAGTTTTTTTTGTTTGTGTTTCTTTTGGACGTGCAGGTGCTTTTTCTTGTGATAACTTCAGTATTACAGTCAGTTGGATTGTTCGTGCATCTCAGCGTATTGGGTCGGCCGTTGTGCTGAATCCAGCCTGTTATTAAAACATAACTCACTGCTACATAACGTGTAGGGATCTCTTTGCTCAGCAAATCCATTTTAATAGTAGCGGCTTGTGTTTTCAGCTGAAGCATGTGCTTCCCAGGCAGAATCAACCACTGTGCACTGGATACGTTCAGCAATAAGCCACAAGAGGCCATTTTACCACGGTTATGGGATGCTACCCTCTTTAACCGTGGTCAAATCAGTGTAACACCGTCTCGAATGGCTTAGTGTGGGATAATGTGCAGTCATTACAGCAGAATAAACCCTCGACTATTATTCCTGGATGCTTACCAAATAAATAAATGGACATGAGGCATTGAAAAGTTGTCAGCTAAAATATGTACAAACCACAGAATCCTGCCGTTAACCAATCACAATCAGGTATTCTCACTGTAAAATAATACTTTTTTATGATTTATCACAACTTTTTATCTTTTGTCAATTAATTAATGTGGTTCAGATAACAATATTTTGAGTGTTAAACCAATCTCCATTGTATTAACTAAAATGTTTAATTTCAGTGAACTCAATTTTAAGGCAATCAGGTAACTTACTTTTTTAAGTTAAACCAACAATATTTTTTTACAGTGAGAGAACAGAATGTACAAATTGTGTTTATAGAGGCAGCAACAGCAATATTATAAAAGCCACCAATGTTCAATAAAAAGCTACATTTATTAATTATTCTAAGAATGTAAAAAGAAAAGCAACTCTTCTGGCGAGTAAAAATATTCCAATCAGACTTTACCGTCTGAATCAACTTCAGAGCGCAAAGGTGTAGTTCAGCCGAAATAACGGTTTTGTCATAATTTACTCGTGTCGTTTCAACCCCGTGTTATTTTCTGTTCTGTGAGACACACAAGGAGATGCTTTTCCACATGACGGAAGTGGATGATGTGTTAAAGCTTGTGTTAAATTCAAAAATTGCATCTTTAAGTCATACCAAATTTGATGTTGTTGACCCCAAACGCCACAGGTTCTCATGCTCTCGGCACGCATGATAAACGTGAGAGCTGTGGAAGAAGGGGACGGTTAAATCTGCGGAAGACATGGATTATAGCGCATGATTTGTATCGACTGCTTTTGTGGTACTTTTCCAGGGTTTCTGCAGGTTTTATGAAGCTAAATTTAAGACCAAGTATAGAAAACAATACGTCAATATGTTCTCTAAATGTCTGGATCTGGGCTGACACTATGTTGCTGTCTGGGGAGAAACACAATGAGTTTTATTAGCAACACTTCAGAGTTTGAAAATACATCTTCCAACCATTACTTTTTATTTCATTTTACAAAGCAAAAGTAGCTTGAATCGCACTAGAATATATAAATATCTTTAACTGTACCTTCTGATCACTGCACAAAAGTGATGTTCTTACTTAGTATTTTTGTCTGGTTTTCCAGTGCAACTGTATAAAGATTATTAAATCAAGATGCATTTACTGGAGATACAAAATGACAAAATTATAAATCTTGTTTTCTGTTTTTCTTGTTTTTTGAATAAAAATCAACTTTATTCAAAGGTATTTGTTCTTGTTTTATGCATAAACTGACTTAATTTTCATTTTACATTTGCATCTGAAGTAAATGCATCAAAGATGTTTAGATATTTGTGTTGGAAAACAGGACAGATAATTTTTTTGCAATGCTTGCAACATTTGATGCCATGACTTTATGAATTTAAGACTTTCCACTCTGATTAAAGATCTTTTTAAGGCCTTAATTTGTGTAAGGGCGAATTAAGGCCCGCAGAAACCCTTCTTTTGTCCTTGCCAGAAGCTTGAACATTCTGCCTAACATCTCTGTGAATTTCACAGAAGCAAGAAAATCAGGCAGGCTTGGAATGATATGAGTATATTTTGAAGTGCTCACTCATGAAATGTGCTTCACATCACTGCAGAACTCAGAATAAGCTCGTCTCTATTATCTGTCATGTGCAGCAAGTAAAGTCCCACTCAGATCTGCATTTGCATACAGGATTGAGCTAAACCTTCAGTGGTCATTTTGATTGTAAGCAGTTTTCAATGCCAATTCTCTGTGCATGTTTGTGTGTTACCTGCACGCACAAACAGTGCTTTAACGAATAAACTCACTGCTAAGCAATGATCGGTTCATTCTCTCGTCTCTTCTTTCACAGAATCTCACAGTATGAAATGATGGCGCATTGTGTTGATTGGCTTCACATGTTCCTTCAGGGTTTGTTGAACCTAAATAGAGGGCAACTGTTGGGATCCAGAAATAAAATCACATTTGTTTTCTCCACAGAGAAGTAGAATTTTAATTATATAAAGTTTCTAGAAATCGAGAAACCTGCATCATTTTGGCTAAATAAACATTACATAAAAAAGAGAACCCAAATACAATTCTCCTTTATATTTTTACATTAACTGTGTAATTAATATTCTGTTCATTAAAACCAAGTACCTTATAAATCTCAAGTTTTTAAGGATTTTTTCATTTATTCCAAAATAGTAACTAAAGACAGTAACAATTTAAATATATTTTATTTGTGAAGATTAAAGGTGCACTGTGTAAATTTTAGCGGCATCTAGCGGTGAGGTTGTGAATTGCAATCACCCACCGCTCACCCCTCCCTTTCGAAGCACATAGAGAAGCTACGGTGGCCGACACAGGACAAAGATGTCGTCTGAGACAGCAGAGAGTAGCTAGCGCTCTGTAGAGCAGTTTGTCCATTTAGGGCTACTGTAGAAACATGGCGGAGCAAAATGGCGACTTCACTGTAAGGGGACCCGCGGTGTGTGTAGATAGAAACGGCTCATTCTAAGGTAATAAAAACATAACGGTTCATTATGTAAGGTCTTTATACACCACCGAAAACATAGTTATGTATATTATATTGCATTTCTGTCAATAGAGCCTCATAAATATTACACACTGCACCTTTAAGACAAGTCACTCGGCGGCCATCTTTGAAACGCCTCTGGGGCATGCAATTGCAGTTCTTGAATCTCTTTGAATGGGGAAACATCAAATTCTCTAAAACTGTTTGCCATGCTTACGATTAAATTTCATATTTGAAATCACCAATGAAACCTGACAACAACTGTCTTATAAATTTTGTTTCTAAACACTCGAATCATGATAAAAATAAAAAAAAATGCATTTTTCAGCCTGGACAAAGCGAATGCGCATGCGCAGTCCCAAGCGTGTGTCTCCCATTCATAAGTAATAGAAGTGCATCCTCTTTCTATATATAAAGTCTTTGTTAATAGTCAGCTTGTTTTCATCAGTCATCAAGCTTGTACACACTGGTCACAGACACTAAGATGTACATTTTTATTTCCCCAAGCTGATCCCTCACTAAAAAAAACCCACAGTCATCATGTTTTCAGTCCCTTTCAAGTTTGATTTTGACGTGACATAAAGAAGTGACATCTAAATGGCTGAGTTGTTTACTTGCTTTTTATTAGTCTTCTCATTAACGCCACCACTTTCTTTATTCAGGTCAATTCGCGAACGTGCACGAAAACAAGAGGCGGGATTTATCGCACGAACCAATCATATCCGACCATAACCAATCACATCCAATCATATCGCGATGGAGCCATTGCCTACTCTCACGTGACTTTCTTCCATTCACGGACTGTGACATGGTTTTAACGGTCATCAGCATCAAATCTCGCAAAGTTTTTTTTATATATATATATATTTTTTTTTTTAAAGTGTATTTACATTTATAACACTATACTTTGTATTATATTACCTTTGCATCAAATAGAGTGGTGCAGGTATGACGTCACTTTGTAGGCCAACCGGCAGTTCGCATTGCACTGGTTCCCTCCATAAAAAAAAAACAATAGGATTTTGGATTATCGCAAAAAACAAGCTCTGTGATCAACAAAAGTTTATGATACTTACAAGTTTTGTCCATTAAGATAATTATTACAGATGAACACAACTTTTATAAATTTTTAAGCCTAAATGCAGTCGCCAGAAGTAAAAGGCTAAAGGTAGGCTATAAACGGACTACACCACCATCCTACAAGCTTCCAACAACTCTTTCTGTCTTTATCTCAAAACATTTCCCCAGAACGTTTGAGTTAGACTAGTTTATAAGAGCACAATAATAAGCATTATGAGGCTGTAAAAGCAGACTGAGCTTACCTGTTTGGCGTGGTGACGTTTAATCTCCTCGACAGCCTCTGTAGTCCCATTTAGCTACTTGTTAGCAACCGCCTTTTTGCGTTTTTTACGAGTGGGGTAATACTGATGTATTTTATGTCATAGAATAAAATGTGAAAGTGTCTGAGCATGTGTTCACCACAGACCTTATTTCAGCCATTTAACCAAAACCCCATTCAAAAAATCCATTGACTTTGGGACGAGGGAACCGGAAGTGCTAAAATGCTAACTCGCTTCTGCGTTTTGGCATACAAAGTGATGTCATACCTGCACCACTCTATTACAAAAACTACTTAACGCTACTGTGATAGTGTTTGTAATGACAGTGAAGTTGACATCTTTCTCTCTTCTGTTCTGACTGCCGTTAACAAATTGTGAAAACACTATTGTTCAGTTTTTCTTTTGCTATTTGAGCAAATGGGAACACAAAAAAATATATTTAAAATATATTTATTTTAATGTGAAAAGGGTCAATTACCCCCCACTAAACCCAGCGTACGCTTAGGGGGTCCGTTAAAACTCAATGGAAGGCAAGAGATACGTGGAGTCCTGCTGTAACTTCATCTGCTGTTGCACTGTTGGACAGTGTTACTTTAGAAAAACGAGTGATTTATGCACTTTTTAATGTCACATTTTGTAATATTTGCATTGTTTTATTTTTCTAATTCCAATTTTTGAGGAGGCACTGCCTCCCTTGCCTCCTCGGAGGAAACGCCCCTTATATATTGTGCAAATTAAATATGTTTAGCAACTATTATGAGAAGAGGAAACAATTCCTCTATATTTTTGTTGGCTTCAAAGGCTGGCTGTACAATCAGACTGTACAAACTATACTTTGGTGTGAATTCTCTTAGAAGCTAGTCAGATCACATGCTAATCTTCAAAAACCATGAACAAACATGAAAAACATTCTAAACAAGGATGAATATTGTTGTTACTATACAGTATTAAGATATCAAGCACATTTTTTACTTTTGTATGCTAAGCAATTTTGGTAATGTGCTGTTGGGTCGCCCTTTCATGCAGAATTATACACTTGCACATTGTAATGCACGAACTTGTAGTCTTTTAAAATGACAGAGAATAACAAAATCTCACCCTAATTATAGGCATCTTTATTTGCAATCCATGAACCCTAAACTAAACAAACTTTATTACATTATTTTAACTTATTACATTTATGCAAATTAACTTTTTATTAAGGGCGTCTATAGCAGCCCATAGAACCATACAAAGAAAAGTTATGAAATTTGGCACACAAATACAAGACAGTTTAAACATTTACCATAGCAAATTTGGGGTCTCTTTCTAAAACCCTCTTGCGCCACCAACAGATCAAACTTATTTATTCTAAACGTTTGCCCAATAAGGCATAGAAACTAAATTTGAAAGCATACCATGGTTTTGATTTTAAAACTCTTGCAATTCATCGGCTCTTCACCGAATTAACATGCACCACTGTACTCATAATAATCTCAATATATAATAATTGCTTTAATGAGCTCATTGTTTCTGCCTAAATGAATACATGTTTGCTAACTGCATGATTTGTGTTATCTTAGAACTGTATGTTTTTGACATATGGACATTACTTGGACACATCACTCCAAATTATAATGTAGATGCATTTTTCATGTAAAGCTGCTTTGAAAGACGGTATGTATTGTGAAAAACGCTATGCAAATAAATGTGAATTGAACTGAATCATCATTAGACCACGCTGGCCAACCTTCATCTGAAACTTGATCTGAAACAGTTAAGCATGCATGTGACGACATGCAAACCAGAAGAAAAAGTCTGGACACTCGTATAGTTGGTCCACATTTTAATAGATTTTTTAAAATGTATTTCTCTAAGATTATTTAAATATAATGTGATATTTTTACAATCATATATATTCTACAGATTCAAAACATTTTAGCACAATTACACTAATTATATAGACTAGTATCATAGTAAGCCATAAAAACCACATTGAAATCCTAACCAGATATTCTCCAATATAAGGCCATATTTCTTAAACCAAGGAATTCTTGTCATGGTCTGTTTTTAATTGTAAAGTTGCAATCTAGGACTTTTAAGATGGCACCAATATTTTTAATAATTAAACCTGCATTCCCTGGCCTGGACTGAGATTCATAAAAAACATATGTTCATGTAAGGATATAGAAACATAACTATTAAGGCTGAGCACATTTTCTGTGATTCTGTAAGTCTCATTTAAGGTCATACAGATGGAAAAGTGTGGTGTGTATCATGCTGCATTAAAAAAATAAAGCTACTAAATCCAAATCCAACTTTTGATTTTGTTAATATTTTTTCTGCACAAAGACAAACATAAATAGTGATGAAAGCCAAAATATTAAATGTCACAGATGTATATTTATTGAGTAATCCACTGTTTTGTAGAGGAGGGTCAAAATGACAGTTTTCACCTTGGAGCCAAATTAGAGGTGTGTAAAAATGACTTAAGAAAGATAGCAGCATCATTATTTTATTTTTACACAGAGATTGGCAGGTCTATTAGTGAAATCTGTTGACTTTAGCAATCTTTGTTGCATTATATGCCAACGGTGATGGTTCAAAAATGGGAAAAAAAGCACTTCTTATGTGTTTTTGCCTTAAGTTTGCATGCCTGTAACTCTATTTTGGAAAAATGTTTGTTTTTGGCACTCAGAGAGGTGTGTTGTATTCAGTTGTTTTCATAGAGGGAAACACGACACATCTCTAGTTTCAGTGTTATTTGTTCTTCAGACATTCTTCTTTAAACACAATAACTATCAGCTTTTTAAAAAGTTTTGGTTCTTGACCATTGAAAATGGGTAAAATTCTACAATTTAGGACACGGATTCACATTGGGGTCCCAATATCTATGGGACTGAACTATATAGGGCCTTAAAAATTAAGATTCCAAAAGAAAAGTTTATTAAGAATCAGAATCTAGAAGGATATTAAGATATCTTGAATACTTGCATGCATGCAAACTTTAGAAAAGGAATATTTATGGCACTTAGACAGGAATGTTCTATGCAATTGAGCTGACAGAAAAACATGAGATACAGTTCTAGTTTCAACATTATTTGTTCTTCAGACATTCCTCTTTGCTGATCAAGTATCAGCTGTATGCAAAGTGACCCACATTTGGTTTTTGACCACTGAAAATGTGTGCAATTGACCAATTTACTCATGGATCCCATCTCCATATCTCTGGGATTGAACCATATGGGGCCTTTAAAATGGAGATACCAAAAGAAAAGTTTGTTAAGAACCAGAATCTAAAAAGATATTAAGATATCTTTAATACTTCTTGAGTTACAGGCATGCAAGAAGTGCTTTTTTCCCATTTTTGAAAAATCACCGTTGGCATATAATGAGACAAAGATTGATAAAGTCAACAGATTTCACTAATAGACCTACCAATCTCTGTGTAAAAATAAAATAATTCTCTATGGTCGGGCTGCACCAGCCGTTCGTAAGTTCTCACGTAAAGGCCACACTAGGTTTGGTAATTACTAGCTGGTTTGCTACTGTATTTGAAATGTAATAAGAAACCATAAATAAATAATGTTACAAAAAATAAGAAATGACATATTATGATTGATTCAATTTGACATGTAGACAGAGGCGTTCAAGACAAGTCATTTATTCACATAATGTTTATGTCTGAAAGGCACAATATGTAAGATTTTTTGATTAAAATATCCAAAAACCACTAGAACAATGTTATATATTTTGTTGACTTGTGTACTTACATTATCCCAAATGTTTCCAAGAATGTTTAAATCCAGAGAAATAAGCGATTTTAACCAGGACACGGACCGTGCGTCGCCTATCAATGACATCATACCCGCGTTACCCACGATTTCCGGTTTTATTTTGTAGAAACCATGGAAACACCAAAGGCGCTTTAATATATTGTGTTTTATTAGACAGGTGAGCAACTGTTTGGATCATTCATGGACAGAAAGCTAATCATTGTTCTACAGCTCAACACAGTCAGTCTTATTGTTTAAATCTGGTGTTCTTGATTTACCGCGAGTACCATGTTTTACCATGCCTAATATGATCTAGCTCACTGCAGTGTGAACAAGTGTCTCATAGTAGCGTCAAGCGAACGCACAGAGTAGCATTATAACATAACTTTAACACACTCAGATGTGTGTAATATGATAAAACAGCGCTGCGTTCCCCCACACACGCATGAGCGGAAGAAGCGGAAGCGCTCGTCTGACAGAATAAAAGCTCCACTGCTCTCGAGCCGTGTGTCGCGCTCGTCTCTCATTAGCAATCGCTCCAGCGCCTCGTTCAGCTCCACCCTGCTTCATACTACAGTAACATTCATAAATCTTTCATACATTAGCTCATGAATATGATTTCTGCCCGAGTCCCGTCGGATTCTTTTCCACCGGCTGTAGAGGTGAAGACGACAACTCCCATGATCCCGCGAATCAAGGCATTATCAAGCTACGCCTTTGTTTTGAATAAACGACTTCTAGTGGTAAATATTACATACTGTGCCTTTAAGGACTGAAGTCTTTCAGTCTGATTTTGATGCAATTCAATCAATCTGCTGTTTTATTCCACAATTTAGTCAATTAAATCCTTATTGTTGGAGGCTGGTGGAAATATTTTGTTTATATGTAGAGTCAGCTAAGCTTAAGGGTGCAATGCAAAACTATTTAGTTGTGTGTAAGATGTCATTTAGGCTACGTTTACACTGCAAGCCTTAGTGCTCAATTCAGATTTACTGCTCAGATCTAGTTTTTTTGTATAGCTGTTCACATTGTTGTTTTAAATGTGGCCAATATCAGATACGAGTATGAACAGATCATGGTCCTGGACTGACCCGCACGCGCTAAAGAAAATACCACTTTTACCTGCAGTCTGAACGCAGCCTAACTGCCCCTTTATATCACTTACGTACAGCTGGTGCATCAGGGCTGGCTACTCCTGCATTAGATTCTTTTGACAACTTATGCATCCTCTACTACACACAGCCATGCACACACAGTGCAGCAGACAGGAGGGTTGATTGACAGGTGGTGGTTCTGCTACAGATACATGCCATTGATGAGGTAATCAGACTCTTCTGTAGTGAGAGGCAGAGCTTTCTTCAGTCTGCGACGGACGAGCCAGAGCCTGCAGCCCACCATCAGTAAGAGCAGAGCACTGATGATCAGACCCAACGCCAGGGGAAGGATCGCACCTACACACACACGCAACACTTGAAATATTTGAGAAAATACACACACACAGTACATAGTGCTGTATGTTTAAGTACTCATGAAGTAAAACGTACCCGATTCAGGAGGTGGGTGTCCTTCCAGTACTCTATATATTTTAGACGCTGGCAGTGAATCCTGAGACTCTAGGAGAGGATTGTGCAGTTTTTCCTTATGGACTGAGGCTATGGGAGCTGCACATAGAAAAGCAATTATTTTTATCATTACATGCTGCAGCCATTTATTCAATACAAGGACATTAAAGAGTCTGAATACCTCACTTTAGGCATGATGAGACACTAAAACACATTTTTTAACACACACCCGGCCATCCACGTGATGTAAAAGAAAACATGATTCATCAGACCAGGCCACCTTCTTCCATTGCTCCGTGGTCCAGTTCTGATGCTCACGTGCCCACTGTTGGTGCTTTCGGCGTTGGACAGGGGTCAGCATGGGCACCCTGACTGGTCTGCGGCTATGCTGCCCCATACGCAACAAACTGCAATGCACTGTGTATTCTGACACCTTTCTATCAGAACCAGCATTAACTTCTTGAGCAATTTGAGCTACAGTAGCTCGTCTGTTTGACCACACGGGCCAGGCTTCGCTCCCCACGTGCATCAATGGGCCTTGGCCGCCCATGACCCTGTCGCCGGTTCACCACTGTTCCTTCCTTGGAGCACTTTTGATAGATACTGACCACTGCAGACCGGGAACACCCCACAAGAGCTGCAGTTTTGGAGATGCTCTGACCCAGTCGTCTAGCCATCACAATTTGGCCCTTGTCAAACTCGCTCAAATCCTTACGCTTGCCCATTTTTCCTGCTTCTAACACATCAACTTTGAGGACAAAATGTTCACTTGCTGCCTAATATATCCCACCCACTAACAGGTGCCGTGATGAAGAGATAATCAGTGTTATTCACTTCACCTGGTGTATAAGCTTGTTTCCTCATGGGGAACTCAATTTAAGTCTCCACGGTGACACGAGTGCCCATGAGTCTGTGTGCATTTTGGTTGGAGTCCCCACAGGGATAGAAAAACATGTACACGCTCACACACACACACACACTCACTCACTCATTCTCACACACACACACATATGCATATCCCAAACTGAAAACTGATGTTGTTGTACATACATGTGTATATTTTCCTGTTGGGTACTGGAGTTGCCGTGGCCTGGTGTTTTGTTGCTGCTGAAAGACGGCAAAAGAATCATTTTTAGAGTCACATCATTCTCAATGGAACACATTTAATCAGAGGTGGTGAAGTCTCACATGGTTTCTGAATGCACTCATTCACACAATCAGACTTCTGGAGGAAGTTGTTGTGGTTTCCTTTGCAGCCGCCGTACTGGAAGTGCTGGCAGTCTCCCGTTTCAGAATCAAAATACCAGCGTGGGAAAACACCTTTACACGGGCCGGCCACTGGGGGCACTGCACAGGGATCTGACACAGAGAAACACACACACACACACGTTTGCTTTCTGCACAGTATTAAGTGTCTAGGCCGCATTTACACTGCAGGTCTTGATGCCCAATTCTGATTGGTTGACTAAATCCAATTGTTTTGATGACCAGCTTACATCTTCTTTTAATGTGTGTGTGTTTGTGTCTTTGAATGATATATCTTATGCATTACCTTGGTTGCCGAAGCCATCATGTTGATGTTGTTCAGGGTTAGGGACGTCGGTGAGCTGTGTTTCTGATGGCATCTGCGCTGCTGCTTCAGTCTGTATATCTGGCCCATGTTTAGAGGAGGGGCTGGACTTATGACCAGTATCAACTATAAAACACACCAAACACTTTTGATACATCTTAAAATAATTAGGGTACTGAAAAGGCTTTTGAGAAGATGGTCAGAGAAGGGCTTGGTGGTCTAGGCTTACAGTTTTGACAGAAATCCTCGTCTGATCGGTCAGGGCAGTGTTGCTTTCCATCGCAGGCATAACCAATGTCAATACAGCAGCCGTCATCACACATGAACTGATACCGGGAACAGTGACCTGTACACACTTTAGAGAAACACACATCTGTGTCACGTCCATTCAGATGAAAGTTTACAGTGAATTAATCCCCACAGGGTAATTACGGTATAGTACCGCTTGCAGTTCATTCCATCATCTGCATGGATCCCTGGTCTTGTATCACTCCGGTTTTTAACATTCTCCTTCCTCAGTCACTGCTCAAACAGTTGCAGTTGAGCCTTGAATGTTGTGTTTAATGTCAGGCTAAAAATAAACCTTGCGGGACCCTCTGTGTTCGGCTCTGTTCAATTATGCTATTATACGAACAGCTCTTGAAACGTGTCTGATTGATGTTCAGTGGACATGACCCTCAATCAGCCTAACTATACTTGACACCAAATAGTCATTAAAGTGCCCTATTATGCCATTTTAAAGGTTCCTAATCAAAGGTCAAAAAATACTTTAATTTTCTCATAATATACACGGCACATCACCTCGTATCTTAAAGAGAAACCCCTCCTTTCTGAGAGCCTCCTCTGCTCTGATTGGTCAGATGGCCCAGTCTGTTGTGATTGGTCTACTCTGCTCTGATTGGTCAGATGGCCCAGTCTGTTGTGATTGGTCTACTCTGCTCTGATTGGTCAGACGGCCCAGTCTGTTGTGATTGGTCTACTCTGCTCTGATTGGTCAGACGGCCCAGTCTGTTGTGATTGGTCTACTCTGCTCGGCTTGGTCAGACGGCCCAGTCTGTTGTGATTGGTCTACTCTGCTCTGATTGGTCAGATGGCCCAGTCTGTTGTGATTGGTCTACTCTGCTCTGATTGGTCAGATGGCCCAGTCTGTTGTGATTGGTCTACTCTGCTCTGATTGGTCAGATGGCCCAGTCTGTTGTGATTGGTCTACTCTGCTCTGATTGGTCAGACGGCCCAGTCTGTTGTGATTGGTCTACTCTGCTCTGATTGGTCAGACGGCCCAGTCTGTTGTGATTGGTCTACTCTGCTCGGCTTGGTCAGACGGCCCAGTCTGTTGTGATTGGTCTACTCTGCTCTGATTGGTCAGACGGCCCAGTCTGTTGTGATTGGTCTACTCTGCTCTGATTGGTCAGATGGCCCAGTCTGTTGTGATTGGTCTACTCTGCTCTGATTGGTCAGATGGCCCAGTCTGTTGTGATTGGTCTACTCTGCTCTGATTGGTCAGACGGCCCAGTCTGTTGTGATTGGTCTACTCTGCTCTGATTGGTCAGACGGCCCAGTCTGTTGTGATTGGTCTACTCTGCTCGGCTTGGTCAGACGGCCCAGTCTGTTGTGATTGGTCTACTCTGCTCTGATTGGTCAGACGGCCCAGTCTGTTGTGATTGGTCTACTCTGCTCTGATTGGTCAGATGGCCCAGTCTGTTGTGATTGGTCTACTCTGCTCTGATTCGTCAGATGGCCCAGTCTCTTGTGATTGGTCTACTCTGCTCTGATTGGTCAGATGGCCCAGTCTATTGTGATTGGTCTACTCTGCTCTGATTGGTCAGATGGCCCAGTCTATTGTGATTGGTCTACTCTGCTCTGATTGGTCAGATGGTCCAGTCTGTTGTGATTGGTCTGCTCTGCTTTGATTGGTCAGATGGCCCAGTCTGTTGTGATTGGTCTACTCTGCTCTGATTGGTCAGACGGCCCAGTCTGTTGTGATTGGTCTACTCTGCTCTGATTGGTCAGACGGCCCAGTCTGTTGTGATTGGTCTACTCTGCTCGGATTGGTCAGACGGCCCAGTCTGTTGTGATTGGTCTACTCTGCTCTGATTGGTCAGACGGCCCAGTCTGTTGTGATTGGTCTACTCTGCTCGGATTGGTCAGACGGCCCAGTCTGTTATGATTGGTCTACTCTGCTTGGATTGGTCAGATGGCCCAGTCTGTTGTGATTGGTCTACTCTGCTCTGATTGGTCAGATGGTCCAGTCTGTTGTGATTTGTCTACTCTGCTCTGATTGGTCAGATGGCCCAGTCTGTTGTGATTGGTCTCCTCTGCTCTGATTGGTCAGATGGCCCAGTCTCTTGTGATTGGTCTACTCTGCTCTGATTGGTCAGATGGTCCAGTCTGTTGTGATTGGTCGACCGCTTACAGCACGTGTCGGAAACGTAATGCCTTTTACCATATCTGAATTTCAGCTCAGGATCTTCCTCAGCACTTGATACAAAGTGAACGAACAGTAACAATGGGGTCAGTTTTACCGTATCAATTCAAGCGTGAGTCCTCATCCTTTTGAATTGGATTTGCAGTGCAGAAAACAGCGTCTTTCCAACATGTCGACAACACGAAACAAACTCTTCCAGTCTCAGATACAACTAGTGTTTGAGGGTCAAAGTAGACGTTGTTTGTGGACAGCCAATGAAGACCATAGGCTGGCATTATGCATATTTGTTACATTGTTATGTAGGTATGTAACAGGAAGTGAGACCGGTATTAATGATGACTCGTTTTGGCAGAATCAATTCTTTCTTTACGGAGACAATAACTTTATTTGTCATGCACTTTGATCTTTAAAACTTTGCAGACCTTTTACATTCACAAACAGCGGTGTTACACACTGCATGAAAGGGAATATTCGAAAAAGCATAAAATGGGCACTTTAAGAAAAAACACTGGCTAGTTGATGTAGTTTTATACATTCCTAGTATGCATGCTCACACACACACACACACACACACACACACACACACACACACACACACACACACACATACAAAATTACAAAAGCAATCATCCATGTTCACACGCAACAGCAAAATACACGCAAAATAATGTCTGACCTTCAGCGTTTGGCGCAGGGGCGAGCACACTGACCGACACGTTGTCCGAGCTCTTCTGTCCCGCCGTGTCGGTAACGGTTATCTCAAAGGTGTAAATTCCTTCTCTGAGACCACTGAGTTTCAGCAGGCCTGGGTGAGTGACCTGCAGAAATCAGAAAACAACGCCACATAAACCAGCAAACGCCACATTTGACTTAGTCTCTATGAATAATTACAGCTGGTAAACTCAATCAAAGCTGCTGAAATATATATCAAGAATTTTATCACATGCAAAATAATTATAGCTCACAAAAAGTTTCAATTCAAAACTCTGATATGGTTATTATTGAATTGGAGAGCACCAGGTCACTGTAATGCCATTCATACTGCTGTCCAAATGTTACTGAAAACCACAAATTAGATTTATTGCTGGTTAAAAAATAATATGATGTTTCATTTCTTGCTGCTAAAAATTCATGCATGAATCATGGCAGTGACAGTAACACCATCTCACCTATACTCGACAACAGTATCTCTCAGAAAACGGATCACTGATATTTTTAGATCATGATGTTACTCGGGTCTCAGTCTCTGCAGAGGTGCATTACAATGTTACTGACACAAACATAAAACAGAAACTTTGCTTACACTTAAGTAACTACATGTACTTACTATAGGGTTAGGATTAGGGTTTGTCTTGGTTTGGATTAGGGTTAGCTGCATGTAATTATGCATAATTTATAGTTATTACTATAATAACTACATGTAACATGTGTAACAATGACACTGTAAAATAAAGTGTTACCGAAACTTTTTTACAATGCAATTGTAAAATTGCCAGTAAAATACTGTAGATTTAACAATAAATGTGAGAATACAAGAGAAGTCCTACTGTGGAATTACTGTTAAAGTTATTAACCTGGAATATACTGTAATTTCATACTAAAACATTTTAACAGTGCAATGATACAAGCTCAAAGACATTGAGAATCTGTTTATGTTTTTTATATATGTTAATATATGTTATATATGTGTTTTATATATTAAATATGTGTTAAAATTAATGTGTTTCTGAACCTTTTGGCCTTCGATAATAGAAAGACGCGCGCCAGAACAAACAATAACACACAGAATTATGCCAAAATGCCCGTTTTGTGGAGTATCCTCATAAGAGCAGTGTAAATGAGTTAAATAACGTCTTAATGAACTTAAAGAGTTGTGAGAAAATGAGACGAGCGTGAGATCCGCGTCATGTGATCCGCAGCAGGTCTTAAAGTGACAGCAGCCACTAATGCTGTCGGTCATTAATGTTCATCAAAGAACAAAGAGAACAGAAAATCACTCACTGCTCTTGACTAAAGCACTTTAATAAGGATTAATCTATATTTAATTTTTAATTTATGCAGTGCAGACTGTTTGATAACTTTATTCAATTTCTGTATATTAGACGGGTAGGAAGGCCACAGGTAAATATGACATTTATTATAATGGGTTTATTTGAGTATTATTTTAAGTTCACTTAAATTAAAAGTTGTTATATTTTTTGAAGCCTAATAAATGTTACAGTTTTCAATTACATTGTAATGTTAAATGGCTATAATTAATGTTTAAAATTGGGGGAAAAATCATATCAGTGATTCTGGCCTTCATTCATAAAAAGATGCCATTAAACACACATTTAAAATATACTGCCTTTATGCTTTTTCTACATTAATTTGGAGATTAACTGAAATTATTACATTATAAAATATATTAAAAACGCAAGTGTTTATAATCGTCATTAATCTAGTTAATTTTTTTTTAAACGATTGGCAGCACTAATATACACACATTGTTCTTGATTTGGTGCCTATTGACATTTTATGTATTTGTAATTATTTTTAAACAGTATAGATTACTTTTTGGTAATGCAACTGTTTTGCATATTCATGAATGTGTGTCAGGCCATAAATCCACAAAAACTATGCATGGGCACTTGCTTTGGTGTTGCCACCCTATAAATCATTTTCTAGATCCATCCCTGAGGATAGGTCCAACCTACTTATGGTTATTGATAAAATCAGTCGACTTTGTTAAATGTTGCGAGATGACTGACCACGGCAGGTTTACCTTCATTCTAACGGAGGGGTCTCCTTTCACAAGAGCCCAGTCATAATGTATGATGTCATGATCGTCAGTGCTGTCTCTGCCGTCCAGCACCGCCCAGTCCGTCGGCAGCTGAACCACTAAGTCCTGACCTGCATCACTATGGGGCGGCTCATCCAAACCTGTGGAACCCAGACCCACGAAAAGTCATTTTGATACCAATATTGTTTAAAACTACAGTCTTTTTTGTTCTATGTACAATAGATTTATGTTTTTACTCTTAAAGGATTAGTTCTCTTCAACATGAAAATTTCCTGATAATTTACTCACCCCCATCTCATCCAAGATGTTCATGTCTTTCTTTCTTCAGTCGAAAAGAAATTAAGTTTTTTGAGGAAAATATTCCAGGATTTTTCTCCACATAATGGACTTCAGTGGGGACCAACGGTTGAAGGTCCAAATCAATGCAGTTTCAGAGGAAGGGCTTCAGAGGCTCTGCACGATCCCAGACGAGGAATAGGGTCTTATCTAGGGTCATTGGGTCATTGGGTCATTGGGTCGGTACTTCAACCTACGTCACGGCCGTGACCTTTCCGACATGATGACGTCATACACCATGAAGAAGAACAACACAGAAGTTGCGCATTTGAGGTTAAAAAGTATATAAATTTTTATTTTTTTTAGAAAATGGTTTGGCTAGATAAGACCCTATTCCTCATCTGGGATTGTGCAGAGCCTCTGAAGCCCTTCCTCTGAAACTGCATTGATTTGGACCTTCAACCGTTGGTTGCCATTGAAGTCCATTATATGGAGAAAAATCCTGGAATGTTTTCCCTTCAAAATTAATTTCCTTTCGACTGAAGAAAGAAAGACATGAACATCTTGGATGAGAAGGGGGTGAGTAAATTATCAGGAAGTGATAATTAGTCATTTTGAAGTGAACTAATCCTTTAAGTGAACTCTTGCACACAGGAAGAGGGGATGCAGAGAAGGAAGCAGTCAAAGAGTTTCAAGTATAACTTGGGTTTTTCTTACAGAATCCATATTTACTAGCTTTAAGGTCATATATTTGCAAAATCATGATGTCACAAAAAACCTAAAATGCACCTAAAATCGGTCGCTTGCTCACTTATTTCCTATATAGTCAATGGCACACACTTTCCCCCGGTTTCACAGACGAGGCTTAAGCTAGTCCCAGGTTAAATGCATGTTTGAGCTGTTTAAACTGAAAGCATATCTTAAAATATGTCAGTGTCATTGTTTTGTCTCAAGATGCACACCAGTAATGTTTTTATCTAAGGCACGCTTATAAAAGCTACTTAATTGAACTAAGGTCTAATCCTGACTTAATCTAAGCCCTGTCTGTGAAATCGAACCTTAATTTTCTTTTAGACATCTTTTGAATACTTTTAAATGTGCACTACAATTCAAAAGTTTGGGGTCGGTAAGATTTTGCTCACTAATGCTGCCTTTATTTGATCAAAATTACAGTAAAAGTGTAATACTGTGAAAATATCTTTAGAATTCAATTTAAAATTGCTCTTTTCTATTGTAATATATGTTTTAATGTAATTAGGGGGCAAGCACTGGATGGTGCGATGGCACCTATTGTGTCCGTTCTTCTTCTTCTTCTGCCTCCGCCATGTGAGTCTATGGCTGCCCATAGAACTGTATGGTAAAAAGGTTTGAAATTTGGCACAATGATAGAGGACAGTCCAAACTTTCATTGAGTCTCTAACTCAATCCCTCTAGCGCCACCAACTGTCCAAAGTTTCACTTACATTTATGCTAATAACCTTTGAACTAGAAACTAGAAACTAAGGGCTAGAAACAAAATTATTTTTCCTCTGATTCCTTGGCTCAAGACGATTAGATTGGATTTTACGTCATGACCATTTTCCCGCCAAAAAAACCTAACTTTTTTTGTAGACGGCTCCTCCTAGACGGTTTGTCCGATTTTAAAATAGAATCAGATCATCTTCAGACGATGCTGGCAAAAAGTTATGAAAAGCTTTTTGATAAACCCAACCGTTCTCGAATAACACACAAACAAATTCGACGAGGAGCACGCCAAATTGGACGCAAGGCTATATTTCCGCAACGCTTTGGCGTATTCAGACCAAACTTGGTGTGTGTCAACCCAAGAATGATCTGAGGCTACATGCAGCGTTTCAGCACAGCGCCACCTACTGGTCCGAAGATACGGAAAATGGCTATTTTTGCTTATAACTTCTGAACGGTTTGCTTACAAATAATAAAACTGGTCTCTTCTGAATCAGTGCATCATGCCGAGTTGAATGATTTTCCCATATTGGCTATTGTGGGTGTCGGCCATTTTGAATTTTGTCCTGACATGCTGTAATGAATTTTTCCTGAAATTGTGCTGAAATACGTTTTACGAACGCATTAACATATCATTATGAAACTCGGTATGTGTCATCGGGATCATCCCTGAAGGTACCCGAGACAGCGCCACCTTGTGGTCAAAAGTTATAATGAAATTTCCAAAAATGCTAATAATGCTTATTGTTGCTGTTTTTCTGAAGCTCCCAGCCATGCTGGCATGTCATATTGTTTCTTTTTGTGCTTGGCCCCGATAATTGCTGCTTGCAGCCATATATTATTCCTGTGATGGTAAAGCAGAATTTTCACATGATGCTTCAGAAATTATTCTAATATGCTGATTTGCTGCTCAAAAAACTTTATTATTATTATTATTATCGATGCTGAAAACAGTTGCTGCTTCATATTTTTGTGGAAACCGTGATCCATTTTTTTCAGGATTCCTTTGATTCGTTGTTTGCTATTCTGATCATTATTTTTTTTTCAGTTTGTGCAATATATTTTTATATGCGTTTTTACATTTTTGATTCACGCTTATTTTTTTACAACGATGGCTCACTATTTGGCAGGGATTGCGTTAAAGTCACCATTTTTATTCATGTAGTTTTAACTGCTTATCAACAGTTTTACACTTTTACAGGTTATTAATGTTTGTAAGACATGAATAAATGGTTCACATGTGTCCACCCTACGTTAAGGTTCACAGGTAACTAATACCGGAATATTTATTATTATCATTATTATTAATATCCCATCAAGTTATGGTTGTGCTCTTGTTTTGTTTTTGTTTTTTTCAAAATAAAGTTTGATAATTTCATCTCGATAAACAAGAAGAAATCAGTTTTCATACATTTCTGTGGATAGGCACCATGACCTTTTTTGCAGAGTATGGGTATTCTGGTAAGCAACATAGTAAGAAAAGTGACATAAGTCATGAGATATTAATAAGAAAACTACAAATACAACACCCTTCAGTCTCACTATGATAGTCTATTTTTGCTGCATAACGGAATAAATCAGGAATCTGGTTTTGAGCTAAATAAGTGTGAATAAATACATTTATTAAGCATTTATAACATGTGAGTTAAAGATGGCTCACTATTTGGCAGGGATTGCGTTAAAGTCACCATTTTTATTCATGCAGTTTTAACTGCTTATCAACTATTTATAATGCATTTATAACTGACTTATTAGTCATTAACAAACACCTTTATAAACTATTTACAAAGGGAACCTTAATGTAAAGTGTTACCGAACGTTCATAACAGCTCTTATTTAAAATCGAATTTCTGAATTTTAAAATAGTAACTTTTGATCAATTTAACGCATCCTTGCTGAATAAAAGTATTAGATTCTTGTACAAAAAGAAAAAATAAATCTTACTGGTCCCAAACCTTTTGAAAGATGACACATTGCATAATTATATCTTTGGGTAACATGAAGACATGATAACAAGAATCGGTCAGAAGGGACCCCACATAAATCGGACCATCTTTTTTGGCCTATACATTCCCTACAATCTGAGAAACCCACCGTGCATTACGGACTCCTCCTCATCGACCCCATACGAGGGTCTCCCGGCTGAAGTGTTGGGACGGCCGGTGGCAGCAGAGCCCCGGGGGGACTCACGGGCCCGAGTGTTGTTCTCTGCCCGACTGTAGGTGCTGAATCCCGGCTGGAAGGAAAACGAGCACACATTCCTGCCTCTGTACGTGCAGTTGAACAGATAACAGCGCAAACTGTCGTCCTGCTGCTTGAGGTCCTCCTGGATGATGGCGGCTGTGCAGTGCGGGTGAGAGCAGCAGGCGTGCACACAGTCCCTCCAGCTGAACACCCTCTGCGGGGCGGACAGGAACGCGGCGCCCTGCTCGATGGACGCGCTGGCGCGGATGATGCGCTCCTCCACCGCGTTAAAGCCGCTGACACAGCGGTCTCCATTCTCCGCATCCTCTCTCGAGTCCGACTCGTCCTGCTGTAACTGCTTACGGAACTCCTCCAGCAGTTCCTCCACGCCGGATATTTTGGATTTGAGGTCGGATGTTGGAGAGGAGCGCGTCATCATGAAGAGAAGAGCAGAACAGATGAGCGCTCGCCGGACATGATGCGCAGAATGAAACATAATTGCGCTGTAAACGCTCCTTTCCCACGGTGGAAACGAGTGCACACTTTTTCTCACATCACATGCGAGATTCAAAGCATTGGTTTACGACGTTTATCGCCGTTTTGCGCATTTCAGAAGAACAGCACGAAGCACCTGCACCTGTCGTTTTCACTGGCAACTGAACTGAAATCAGTGCAGCCGATAATGCAGCGTTGTGCTGCGATGCTGTTTGTTCCTGCAGGGGGCGCTCTGTGGCTCAGCAAACTCCATTACTTTTACGTGCCGTCGGAATTTACTACTTCCCACTTCTGAAGTCGGTACTAGGTAGTAGCAGGAATTATGGAGGACACCAGGTTTATTCTTGCCTATTTATTGGGAAAATCTTACACTAAAAAACACTTGGGTTGTTTTTAACCCAAGGGCTGGGTAAATATAGGACAGAAAACATGTTGGGTTTATTTTACCCAGCAAAATGGGTTGATTCACTAGAAAGAAATCTTATTTTTTTAACCTTCATATATGAATTAATGTTTACGGAACTTAAAGGCACAATATGTAACATATTGTAAAATATCCAAAAACCACTAGAATAGTGTTCTATATTTTGTTGACTTGTGTACTTACATTATTCCAAATGTTTCCAAGAATGTTTAAATCCAGAGAAATAAGCAATTTTAACCAGGACAACGCGTAATTCCTTTATTTTCGATCATATATTACAGCATATTTTATATTGTTTTTAATACATATCGCCTACATTTAAGCTCATTTAACAAATGTAAGAAAAATGTAACTTTTAGAAGTAATTCAAGTGTAATCGACCAGTCTCTGTTGTCCCGTTTCCACCATAACGGCGCTGGATCTCGTGCCGGAGCTTGTGTCGTGTTCAGCGGGGGAACTTCTAACTTTAGACCTCCGCCCTGCGTTTCTCTCATAGCCGAAATATGCGGTGACTGACTCCATAACCTGTCCGTAAACAATCAGTGTACAGTTCTGAGGACATATTTTTACACCATAAATATTTATATTATGTGTCTTTTTGAATAAAATCATAACATTTTATGCAAGGCATCAGGCGTTTCCATCACGCAAAAAGACACGACACGACACTCGTTTAGGTGACTCACATCGTGTATTTTACCGAAGACATGCACCAATTTGACGGAGCTGCACTGCTCTCTCCTGAAGAGGTTGCAAAAAGCCCGCAATAAATAACTCAACACCTGGGTTATGTCTGACCCAGGAGCTGGGTAACACAAAACAACCCAAACACTGGGTTGTTACGTCTGACCCAGGATCTGGGTAACACAAAAACCAAACACTGAAAAAATAACTAAAAAAAATGACCCAAAAGGCTCAACAGGATTTGGGTAGAAAAAATAACCCAAGATTTTTTTAGTGTATTAAAGTCAAAATGATATTTAGCATCCACTTTTGACAACCCAGATCCAGGCCACATCTGGTACATGTGGATTCAACACGTACCAGATGTGGGTCGTATCTAGGTTAATAGGCTATGACAGTTATTTTATGAAGTTGTCTGAAAACATTTTGTACTTATGCAAAAATAAAAATATGTTTTGCCATGTTAATGAACAGTGTTGAACTATTGAATAAGAAATATGTCTAAGAATTTGAGGAAAACTTATAACACATAGAAAATCCCTCCCAAATTTACAATTCATCATCCCGTGGGACAAGGGGTCATGAACTGAGAAATACATTTTTCTATAAGAATATCCTGTTAGTTTCAGAACTGAAAACTTCCAAAAACAGCTTTTATTGTAACCAAGCCCAAAGAACGACTCGTTGTGGAATGAGCCTGTAATAGATGGAGAAAGACCGCCTCTGCAGAAGAAGATCAACGCCTACTTCATCATCACAACTTTGGCCCCGCCCACTGGAGTGTTAGTGAGATGACGAGGAGAGAAGAGCGATACAGGATGGACTAAAAATAACATTCCCTTCCAAAGCATCCTAATGCTAGGAATGTGCTCATCACTGCAACCTTTCATGCCACAATCTGAATATAATGCCATAGATCTAAATATAATGCTATAATAAACACTTTTCACGATTAGTTAACCTTGAGAGCTGTAATAGTAAAAACGTGCTAAAAGTCTTCGAGAGAGTTCCACATGTTATACTAGCTATTTCATATGCAAAGATGTCAGCCAATCACAGCAGTGGGCGTTTACACTGAAGTCTCACAGCAGCCAATCACAGCAGTGTGCGTTTACACTGAAGTCTCACAGCAGCCAATCACAGCAGTGGGCGTTTACACTGAAGTCTCACAGCAGACACGCCCCTTCAAACAGAGTGTTCAAATCAGAGGCTAAAATCAGGGTAGGAAAAATGCCTTTTATTTCTAAATTATGATAATTTTTGATGTAAAAATCATACTAATATTATAAGGAAACAACAATAAAACAATGCAGTTCATGACCCCTTCAACTGTTACAGTTTTATTAGTATTTGGGCCTGGGGCTGGAAAATATTTATTGAAATCTCAATAGTAACCTTTAAAAATGAAACAGAAATAAGAAAAAAACAGTCAGAAATGGCACCGTTGGTAGATGACCATAGATGGGAACATGTTGAACATGAGCAATGGCTAGGAGGTCAATTTGAATACGTAACAAACAGTGTCCACTGACGCACCTCTTGGATTCACACAGAATGGCCTCCTGTCTCGCGTTGGGTTCCTCAGGGGGCGGGCTCTCTGCAAGAGGGCGTGTCACAACATCCGGGCTTTTGTGACGCGCATGACAGCCGTTGTAAAACTCAAGACGACAGTAAATACCAAAGAGAAGCGGACGGTCCGTCAACAAATACATGTATCTGTCAGACTCAGCAGAACGGGAACTCATGATTTAACAGCGCGCAGAGGTCGATACATGTACAAACATGATGTCTCGCCCCCATTAAGCGGTAAGTGAATGTAATTGTAATTGTAATTATTCGCTCTTTATTCGGTGTATTGTAGCACTATGCTATCGCCTCAGCGTTAGGCCTCAGGTACCTGTTGTACCAATTCATAAATGATTTATCAGCATTAACATGTTCTTTATACGGTAGGAATAATGTGTAAAGTTTTTCAAGGGCATTATGTGTCAATACGTCTGTAAACGCATGAGTTGGCTAACCGAGTTTGCTGTGTGTGTGTGTGAGTGAGAGAGAGAATCAATTGGACACTACGACTGTTTCAAAATCTATAGTGATGCCTACCTAGACAGCACACTTAGCCATCGTAGTCTAGATAGGCAGCACATTAGTTTACAGGCGTCTGTAATATAACCTGTTTAGCTGTGTGATCATCACAATCACTGGTTCCAATTGCACTGCAAAAAATGCTTTTCTTCTTTAGTATTTTTGTCTTGTTTCCAGTCCAAATATCTAAAAATTCAATTTTTTGGGATTATTTTTTTCAGTGTTTGTGTCGTTTTTGTGTTACCCAGATCCTGGGTCAGACGTAACAACCCAGTGTTTGGGTAGAAACAAGATTATTTGTCTTACCCCATTGCCAGATAATTTAGCTTGTTTTAAGCAAAATCTCACTTCATTTAGATTTTATTTTGCAGAAAACAAGAAAAAATGTCTTATGTCATTTTACTTATCTAGTAAATGCATCTTGATTTTTAAGAATTTTTAGATATTTAGACTGGAAACAAGACAAAAATGCTAAATAAGAAAAGCTTTGTTTTATTTATAGTCTTCAGTATTTGTGGTCTAATGAGCTTTTGGGCATATAGACCTACCACAAGAGTAAATCATCACTGAAAACATATAGTAAAATCTAAAGAAAGACAGAAACACATGATATTTAGCATAAAAAACTTCTTTGTAGAGCTGTTACAAGCATTAATTATGCAGTTGAAATACATTGATGTTTATAATGCATGCTTACTGATACACCGACATCTCTCTAGTGTGCAGGTGAAACGAACACTGAAATCTGGACACTCTTCCTCCTGGAAGTCTCTTCACCACCTTGGCACTTAACATATGTGTTTACATGAAGAGGGGCGAGAAACCCGAGGGATACAGACAAATGCGACCCAAGACGTTCCCTGCGAGCAACTACAGTGGCAATAGTCAACAAATGCTGCAGGAGATCCGAGAGAGCCTGCGCAACCTCTCCCGGCCCTCGGATGCTCCCAAGGCCGACGTGAGCGCCGGGAAGGGGGCGCCGGATGATCCCAGACAGCAGGGGCGCAGCACCAACCCCAGGAACCCCCACCACCACAGAGCCCTGCAGGAGATCCGCAGATCACTCATGCCTTTTGCTAATGAAACTACCTCCAGTGGACACACTACAGACATCAACAAACACATGCTGCAAGTGCTGCAGGATGCTGGCTTTGATGAGGTAATGCACCTTTAGTCGAAGCTGAACATATTGAGATGAGAAGTTTGTATACTCGCCCCCCCCCCCCCCCCCCCCAAATGCGACATGTCAATCGTTTGTGCCAGGATGTTCTCTCCTGTCACTTTATAATTTTGTTTATTTGAGGAATGACAGACATGGTATGCTACCAGACCAGCTCTGGTTGAAGAAGTGAGCTCAATGTGTCATACTTGCGCTCGCTAACAATGTGGGTGTGATGTACATATTTTGTTTTTTTCCAATAAGATGAATTGCTCTGCATTTCTCGTGAAATTGACGGATGTGTATACAGATTGGCAAAAACAGATTTTGGTCTCTTACTGTGGTTGTACAGGCAGACAGAAAATGCTTTAGTATACTAAGTTAGTATATTGAGTATCTATAGAGTAGTATTGCATCCTTCATGTCTCCGAAGAGTCTTTAGTTTTATCATATTTATAAAAGACAGATACACTGTACCGATTCTTTCCGAAAACAGCCGAGCTCTTGAAGGCGCGCAGTACAAAACACAGACATTTGATGCAGTTTCCACTCATGACCGGGAACAAACACACACACTCGCAGAACTCCGGAAACACAAACTGCATCCACTGTTTCCTTAACGCTGGGCTATTTGGGAAGCTGAACAAGGTTATCTTTCCCTCACAACCAGAAACACACTTCTTTAGTGACATTGTTGATTTCGTCGTCTAAAAACACAATGCCAGCACCGCCGACGGCTTCCATAACCCGAACAAAGCTTGTTGATGGACGCGCTCTTGCTCTCGCTCTGGTTGATGTGTGTGTGTGTGTGCTCATCCGGGAGAAGTGCCCATACAAGGAATTCCGCCCTTTATGATGTCATACAGGGCCAAACTCGAAAAAAAACTTGTCCAAATCCTGAAGGAGTGTATTTGGCACAGAAATACTCATACGTCCAGCTCAATTTTTTTAAATTTTGGCCATGTTTAGCATGAGAATCAACTCTTTAACAGTGTAAATAAGTCAGAATGCATGAAATAGCATTATACCCCCCCCCCCTTTAAATAAAGGATTATGTTCAGTCAGAAACCCAGAGAGGGTTATGATCAGGAGTGAAGCACCTGACTGTACGTTATCCCAATTATTACATTAGTTGCGCTTACCAAATATCTAAAAATGCAAAGACATGAAATAGTGATTCGAGCGTAAATTAGTTTATTTTGCAGGGCTCGACATTAACGCTTGTCCGGGACAAGTGGATTTTTTTTGAAGGGGCAAGTGAGAGAGAATTTTCAAGAAGCCTGAATAAAATAACTAGGGAATTACCAAAATGCAGCCATTTATAAAGCTTAAAAAAAAAGTAAATATCTCACATATGCAGATTTAAATATGTCAAAGCTGATAGAATATTGCTTCAGAATAAATTATATTTACACAACAAAAAATAGTTTTTTCTGGACAAGCAAATTTTTACTCAGACAAGTGCATGACCGATTTACTTGTCCAAAGGACAAGCACATGATATTTTTGTTAAACTTTTAATAAATTGTATGTTTCATGATTTCAATTAATTAGACATGCTTTTTGATTACTAAAATTTAATTTAACGATTAAAATGGACTCCAGAAAATTAAAACAGAGAAAAAAACTGAATCCAAAAAAGTTCAAACAGAAAATTATTTTTTATTTTTACCAACATTAATTTAATTTATCTTTTAATCATATGAAATTAAACAAACTGTTTTGTCAAACAAAGTGCTGCACATCAGAGCTTTCATCTCATCAAAAATTTGACACATTCTGTGAAATTCCGCGATATATAGTAAATTCCGTTTTTATGACTGGATTCCGCAATTCTGTCCACGTCCATCGCGGAAATTATAGGGCCCTAGCCTTATGTGACGAGTGTGTGTAGTGATATGAGTGACGTGAAACTAGCACAGCAATGTAGGAATTCAGTTGCCTGGGATGGGACAGCCGTCAGTTATGCTGTTTGCGTTATGCACAAATATCTGACCACAGAATGCCACTGACCAATCACAATTACGTGCTCCAGAGAGCCATGAAATAATAAAACAATATGGCACAAATGTGTTAGCAGCTCTATACTGTGAGATACCAGTGCAATTAGTTTCCCCTTTTGGCGTTTCATGAGTGCCAACATGTTACATTGATTCTCATAGTAGTAATAAAGCAATATTTCATTTGAAATATTTATATTTGAACTTTTTATAAAAGTCAGCTCAAAGTGTTTGTGTGTGTATGGAGAGCAATAATGCATATGAATATCATGTCTTCAGATGCATTGTAAATGCCAGTTCAAATGTACATAGTATGTCTGGATGTCACACAATCATCATCATCATCATCATCATCTGTGTGTTTGTGCAGGAGATGGTGGTTCGTGCTCTGAAGCAGACAAACAGTCGCAGTGTGGAGGCAGCCATAGAGTACATCAGTCGGATGAATTTCCAGGAGCCTGCGAGGGAGCAGATAACAGCCGCTGCTGCACGCCCTGTGAACACGGGAATGAAACAAGCAGGTAGAGAACACCACTAAGAGCCACTTCCATAATTTAAAAAGTGATTTTTCACTTATTTACAACAGGATCTGCATTTTCATGGTTTTAAATAAAAGATTTTTGTTCACCCCTTACATACATTATGGTTGAAAATTTGGAATGTTAGAACTAAAAACATGGACATAACACACTCATTGGCATCAATCACTTCACTGAATACTTGCTGGCTAAGAAATAAAGAATTATTACCTTACGATTAGGGATGCACCGAAATTTCGGCCGCCGAAAATTATCGGCCGAAAATGGTATTTTCGGTTTTTGGCCGAAAGAGGAAAAAAAGACGAAAATATGCCGCCCCGCCCATCCGTGTTCGGCGATCAGGTTTCACTCTCTCGCAGCATGTTTTGTAACTTTGCGAGCGGCTCCGCTTCCGAAGATGCACAGCTTCGAAACGACTGCTCCGTGTTCCGCTCCGTGTGTGCGCCGCGTGCAGACATGACATTTCTCCAGACTTGTTTCTGTTCGCACTAGCATGTGCTGTAATATGGTATGGTATAGCCTGTGCTGTAATATGGTATGGTATAGCCTGTGCTGTAATATGGTATGGTATAGCATGTGCTGTAATATGGTATGGTATAGCCTGTGCTGTAATATGGTATGGTATAGCCTGTGCTGTAATATGGTATGGTATAGCCTGTGCTGTAATATGGTATGGTATAGCATGTGCTGTAATATGGTATGGTATAGCCTGTGCTGTAATATGGTATGGTATAGCCGTGCTGTAATATGGTATGGTATAGCCTGTGCTGTAATATGGTATGGTATAGCCTGTGCTGTAATATGGTATGGTATAGCATGTGCTGTAATATGGTATGGTATAGCCTGTGCTGTAATATGGTATGGTATAGCCTGTGCTGTAATATGGTATGGTATAGCCTGTGCTGTAATATGGTATGGTATAGCATGTGCTGTAATATGGTATGGTATAGCCTGTGCTGTAATATGGTATGGTATAGCCTGTGCTGTAATATGGTATGGTATAGCATGTGCTGTAATATGGTGTGGTATAGCCTGTGCTGTAATATGGTATGGTATAGCCTGTGCTGTAATATGGTATGGTATAGCCTGTGCTGTAATATGGTATGGTATAGCCTGTGCTGTAATATGGTATGGTATAGCATGTGCTGTAATATGGTATGGTATAGCATGTGCTGTAATATGGTATGGTATAGCCTGTGCTGTAATATGGTATGGTATAGCCTGTGCTGTAATATGGTATGGTATAGCCTGTGCTGTAATATGGTATGGTATAGCATGTGCTGTAATATGGTATGGTATAGCATGTGCTGTAATATGGTATGGTATAGCATGTGCTGTAATATGGTATGGTATAGCATGTGCTGTAATATGGTATGGTATAGCCTGTGCTGTAATATGGTGTGGTATAGCATGTGCTGTAATATGGCGTGGTATAGCATGTGCTGTAATATGGCGTGGTATAGCATGTGCTGTAATATGGCGTGGTATAGCATGTGCTGTAATATGGCGTGGTATAGCATGTGCTGTAATATGGCGTGGTATAGCCTGTGCTGTAATATGGTATGGTATAGCCTGTGCTGTAATATGGTATGGTATAGGTAAAATGACGCTACCCTCTCATTCACTGACCCGCTCCTCGCTCTCTGCTCACATGCTCTGATAATAATAGTTTTCTAGGACTATACATTATTTTGATAAAAAATAAATCTGTTAAATCTGATTCTGTTGCATAGAACTGAATGAAGAATAATATATTGTTATTAATATATTGATATTAATTAGTGCTGGGAAAAAATTTGTGATTAATCGCATCCAAAAAAAAAGTTTGTGTTTACATAATATGTGTGTGTACTGTGTATAATTATGTATATATAAATACACACACATGCATGTATATATTTAAGAAATATTTGCATGTATATACTGTATATATATAATTTATCTTGTATATATAAATATAATTTTTTTTATAAAAAATATAAATTTTTTCTTAAATATATACATGCGTGTGTGTATTTCTATATACATCATAATTATACAGTACACACACATATATTATGTAAACACAAACTTTTATTTTTGGATGCGATTAGTCACGATAAATTTTTCCCCAGCACTAATATTAATATATTGATATTTAATATTATTTGAATATAGGCCTATTTTCTGTGTAATTATTGTGTGTTACTTTAAATAAAAGTGTGGTTATTTTTTTTTATTGGCTTGTATTTTTTAAATTCAGATTCAGTAAAATTATTGAATTTAATTAAAACATCTAATAATAATACAATTATACAAAAAACAAATTTAAAATAAATGAATAATTATTTTAAAAAAGTAATTTTCTGTTTCGGTTTTCGGCCAAGTGTATCCAGAATTTTCGGTTTCGGCCCAGATTTTTCATTTCGGTGCATCCCTACTTACGATCCATCTGTTTTCAAACCCACATCATTTGAATATCACAACATTGATTTCTGTTAGAAAACAACGTGCACAGTACACGGTAGCATTTACGAGAAGCAGAGTGTAAATATGCCCAGGTTTAGATTTCTCTTGGGCCCTTAAATGTAAATAAACAGGCTTCAGATATTTCTGCACAGCCTCCTGTTAGTATTGTTGATTGTATGGATGTTTCCTTTCTAGGTCCATCCCAAATTCAACAGTCATTGTTGCGGCGCCAAAGCTGGAAGGGTTCAAAGGAATCACTGGCCCCACAGCGACACAGCGCTCTAATGACTGATGGCATGATTTACCGTCCCAGTAGCCCTGGACCTCAAAGTGACCTCTCACGGCCTGCTACCTTTCCTCAAAATCTTGCTGCTGCAGCCAGCGGCCAACGAGTGAACCCACGGCAGGTGCGTAGCATCACTCCTCCTCCCTCCTCATGGGACTCCAATACCTCAACCAAGCGGTATTCTGGGAACTTGGATTACCTGGTGCCCCGGATCTCTCCTGTGCCTCAGGGGCCCCGACCCGATGGCTACATAAACCCTCCGTCCCAGGCGCAACGAGGGCTCAGTCCAGTGCCTGTGGGTCGGCAACCCATCATCATGCAAAACTCCGGGAGCAACAAGTTCACCTTCCCTCCGTCCTGGCCTCAGAATGGCGGCATACAAGGCGAGTACATGGGCATTAATAACAGTGGCCGGCAGCCGCCGCCACCTCCGTATCCCATGCACCAGGGTAGCAGACAGAGTCCCACGGCCCAGCAGATGCAATCCAGCGCCCTTGCCGCACCCTCAAACGGAACCAACCTTCCCCCAAGCATGTTGGTGTCCAACCGCAATAGCCACAACCTTGATATGTACAACCTTGGAGTGCTTCCCCAGGTCAGACCGTCTGTGCAGCAGCCTCAGACTTCGCCCAATCAGGACGTTCCTTCATCATGGCCCCACAGCGTGCCGGGCCGCTCCAACTCTTTCACTAATGCCCAGCCCAGTGGGCGTCAGTGCACTTCTGTGCCCAGCTCCCAACCTTCCGCCACTACCGTCACCACCATTACACAGGCCCCCATTCTGCAGCCGGTAAAGAGTATGCGGGTGCAAAAGCCAGAGCTGCACACCGCCGTTGCCCCTACACACCCACCTTGGCTTCAGCAGCCGCCCACTGCATATCAAGAGCCGTCTGCATCCGCAGAAGTCCCGAGCTACCAGGGCCCACCCCCTCCTTATCCTAAACACCTGCTACAGCAGCCACCTCCACCAGGGTACGACCCCAACCCCACACCGAAACCCAGCAACAAAGAGGAGGACGGAGCGGACAATGACAACGACACGGACAGCACCTGCTCCAGCGAGCGTGCCGAGGCCTCAGAGGAACGCGAGAAGAAACAGATCACGACGTCTCCCGTGCCTGTGCGGCGTCACAAACGGGACGAGGAGCGTAAAGGGGAAAGCAGAGTTCCCATGTACTCGCCGCAGGCTTTCAAGTTCTTCATGGAGCAGCATGTGGAGAACATCCTGAAGAATCACCAGCAGAGGAACCGGAGGAAGAAGCAGTTGGAGAGCGAGATGCAGCGGGTTAGCATGCATTTCTTCACATCCTCTCACAATGTTCTTTGCTCCTCTGCTCTACTGTTTCCCATCTTTCTCCAGTCGTAATTTCCTTCCCTTTTATTCTCTCTTTCTCTTGTCTGTCTGTCTGTCTCTCTTCCATATCTTTCAGTTTCTGGATCTCCTCTGTAAGCCGCCTTCTCTCTTTTCTTTGTCTGATCAACTGGTTTTCATAGTTTAAGGTTTCTTCTGGAGTAGTCGTCACTCAGTGTGTGGTAAAGTAAGACCCGGTCAGTTGGACGGCATGTGTATGAGTGTTTTCATGAGCTCTGTTCTAAAGCCACCTTTCCACTGCACACGACAAACGACAGCCGTTGGACCGGAAGTCATTCATTTCCAATGGAGAGAGCATGAATGTATCGTTACACTCCTGCTTTAGTAGTAAATAATCATTTGCTCACTGTAGGAAACCCTGTGCATTGCATGCTTTGCTGTTTTTCAGTGCTGGATGCTGCCTGCCAGTGTTGTGATTGTGAATATTACATGATTGAGTGGTGTGTATGTTGTCTGAAATGATTTCAGTGTCTTTGTGTGTTGTGTGAGCATGTTTGCCTGTATTTATGTACAAGTGGCTGTTTTGTGAGGGCTGTTATAACAACATGTGTTGTGTGTTCAGGTGGGACTTTCGGGTGACGCACAGGAGCAGATGCGCATGATGCTGAGCCAGAAAGAATCCAACTACATCCGCCTCAAGCGTGCCAAAATGGACAAATCCATGTTTGATAAGATCAAGACCCTGGGAATTGGGGCGTTTGGAGAAGTGTGTTTGGCTCGGAAAGTAGACACGGGAGCGCTGTATGCCATGAAGACCCTCCGTAAAAAAGACGTCCTGTTAAGAAACCAGGTGGCCCATGTGAAAGCGGAGCGGGATATTCTCGCTGAAGCAGATAATGAGTGGGTCGTCCGGTTGTACTACTCATTCCAGGATAAAGATAACTTGTATTTTGTCATGGACTACATCCCTGGTGGGGACATGATGAGTCTTTTAATCAGAATGGGCATTTTTCAAGAGGACTTGGCTCAGTTTTACATCGCAGAGCTCACCTGTGCTGTGGAAAGCGTCCACAAAATGGGTTTTATCCATCGAGACATCAAACCCGACAACATCCTAATTGATCGTGATGGACACATCAAACTGACAGACTTTGGCCTGTGCACTGGCTTCCGATGGACTCACGACTCCAAATACTACCAAAGCGGTGAGACCAAAACTTATTTTTGATGACTTGGCCCCATGATTTTGTGCCATTTATATCCAATAGTTGCGTAGTCATTGGTTTAGACTACGGTTGTAGGTTATGTAGCATTTCTAAACTCTTGCCAGTAATTTAATGCATTATGCATATATATACGTTAATGTAATGACAGTTACAAAAATATTACAATAGTGAACAATGAAAGATCTGAAAAAGAAGCGTCACCAATGGGATACGTGCTCCAGCCTCCATGTCCCGCTCTAAAAGCCTCCTCAAAAGTGGGTTTTAGTGGGAAGTAGTCGTCTACAAACCACTGCAGAATCACATTCAGGTCTGACTGACATTCTGATACAAAACGCCCACTTTTTACCAGGGTTGGGTATCGAAAACCCTTTCCATTTTTCGAACCGGTTCTAAATATCCAAGAACCGTGGATTCGATAAGACTCCGCTTATCGATTCGTGTGTGCATTTTAATATGACTTTAAACCATTTAAGCGCAAGAAAACACACACTGTTGAATGTAAACAAATGCATGTGTAACAGTGTATTGGATCCGTGCAGCTCTTAAAGTGACAGCAGCCTAATATTCCTGCTGCCGTCTCTATAATAACGTTAATCAAACAACAAAAGACAAAGAGAAATTTCACTCGCTGTTCTTTTGTAACTTGTGTAACTATATTTGTAATGAATATTTTTTTTTTTATAAAGTGCAGTGTTGTTTTACATTTGATTACAGTTTCTGTGCCTGAATACCTGGAAAAAAAACAGTGTTTATTTTAGGGCTGCACGATTAACCGCAATTAACCCGAAATCACGCCTAAACCGGTTTGGCTTAGTACAATTATTAAAACAAAGGCTGCTATTTATTTATTTATTTATTTAATTTGTATGTTTTTTTTTATGTGCAGCTCGTCAGTGAAGCACAGCTCTGTGATCAGTAGTAAATGCTCCTCCATCTGAAAGCACTGCGAGTTTGAGTCACTTATAACGTGCATTTGAAAAAGCAACATCTTTCCAAACATGAGAAGCATTTATGAGCCTCTTGGCCAACAAAAGACAACGTTTAATAACCTGTTTTTACTCCAGACTCACTTCATAACGACAGCTGAGCATCCTTCTGTGAGCTGATGTGGCTTCTTACACAGAATAAGGCACACAACATGATGTGCGTTGATGTACTTCTGCGGGGTGTATTTGGCGTTTCTGCGCGAGAGCGCCCTCTGGCTTTCAGATGGAGCAGCATTTACAGATCACAGAGCCGTGCTTCACTGACAAACTGCGCATTAAATAATCACAGCCTTTGCCAAATCATGTGCGGTTTAATTTCAATCAATCGTGCAGCCCTAGTTTATTTCAATCATATCTTTGTTCAGTTGTATTTATTTGTGCAATTGCTAATTTTGTATTTGTTCTTTTTTTTTTTTTACGTCTTTAATAACGCTTGAAATTTATATTAGTTAGGCTAGTTGTTTTTGCTATGGATTTTTCTAAACCATATAGTTACTTGCATGTTGTTGTTTTTTTTTTGTTTTTTTTTGTTCATGGTATTCAGCCACAATGAAATGTTTTACAATAAAACTTAGAATATATGTGAATGATATCTGTTTTTTTTGTTGTTTTTTTTACCTTATTGTAATCGAAATTAAGAATCAGAATCGTTAAAATTCAAACGATACCCAACCCTACTTTTTACCATCACGTCAACATGACTTTGTCAATATTTATAGACCCTGACTGTATTGTTCGAAGAGACATGTTGAATAATTAATAATGTTGAACTTTATGTATCTGTGTGTTGTCAGGTGATCATGTGCGTCAGGACAGTATGGACTTCAGTAAGGAGTGGGAAGATCCTGCCAGCTGTCGCTGTGGGGACCGGCTGAAGCCACTGGAGCGCAGAGCCGCCCGACAGCATCAGCGCTGCTTGGCCCACTCACTGGTGGGCACTCCCAACTACATCGCACCTGAGGTCCTGCTGCGCACAGGTGTGTACCGCACAACACGTCAGCATGTACTTGGGCTGGGTAAAAAAAGATAGATTTCTAGATTTTAATCGATTCTCATTAGGGATGGGCGATATCTTATTGTTTGCAATATACCGGTAAATATTCTCCCCACGATAAAAATTAGTCTTCCCGCGATAATAACGATAAAGCCTAGTTGATGCGCGACCCATTCACAGCTCACGTGCAGAGCGGAAACAGCTATGGCGGAAGCTGCGGAGGAGTTTATCGCTAAAAGAGGAGCTACCTCTACAAATCTGAACCTGTACACACAGATATATTTTCATTCGCTGAGCGCTTGAGAGATTCACTCTCTCAAGCGATCCGTAAAGCACACTATTTCAGTTCATCTCAATGAATGCACGGTGTATTTGATGCACAGTAAACACTAGTGTGAGGCGCCCGACTGAGAGCGCTCAGTGTTTCTCACACACTCACAGAGAGCGAGAGAGTCTTACATACCACGCGGAATTGACGTGCTACATGTAAACAATATTCTTTGTTGTATTTCCTGTAAAATAACGCCGTTCATTTGGAATTATTCAGCCTTTATGAACAAGAAGAAACTAATGCGCAAACGGCAATCTCATTGGCTGGTTCTCACCTATTACTGTCCCTGTTTTGATTTCAGCAAATCAGTTTGAGCGAACGCAGACAACGTGATTAATATTCATGAGCAGCTCATCAATCCTTAGTGCGGTTTATATTGTTATCAGTAGTAGAATTCGTAGTATTATTATCTTATCAGTCTTATTATACGTTTTTTTTCACTGAAACACTGAATGACCAACAATATCTTAATGTTGGGATTACTTTCGTTTGCACTATTTTTGCCACTGTTTGCACCATGAGAATATGAATAAATATAGAATCTGTGTTTACATTTCAAACTTGTCATTGATTTGAATTATTATTGTTTGTATTGTGTGATGTTTTTCATCACAGTTGCACTATTTAAACATTACCTGCACTTTTACAGAAGAAAAGTATATCTGCAACTTTTACATTTCTGAAAAGGCTGGTGTTTGGATTTTGATCCAATCCAAATTGAGCCTATTTGATCATGGGTGTGTTTTACTTTAGATCACTGTTTGTTTTTCTGAGGCTCTCAAGAATGCGTGTGGCTCTCACTTGTAAATTTATATCGTCATTGATATCGTTATCGCAATAAATACCAGAAAATATCGTGAGAGATTTTTAAGTCCATATCGACCATCCCTATTTCTCATTTAGAAGAACCGATATCGATTCTTAAATCCCAAGAATCGATCTTTCAGTCTATGCTGTTTTCATACACATTTAAAACCGGATTTGTGTTCATTTTTTGCAGAAGGTTTGCGATGTAGACAGTTTTGTCGATTTACAATGGTGTCACACATATTAATGATCAAGTTCTGATCCAGTCTCATTGCTCGTTAAAGGGATAGTTCACCCAATTTCTGTCATTAATTCCTCTCCCTCATGTCGTTCCAAACCCGTAAGACTTTCGTTCATCTTCGGGACACAAATTAAGATCTTTTTGATGAAATTTGACTGCTCTCTGACCCCTCCATTGACAGCTACGCAACTGACACTTTCACCTTTCAAAGTTCATAAAGAGATCGTAAAACTAATCCATATGAATTGAGCGGATTAGTCCAAATATTCTAAAGAGACGTGATCGCTTTATATGATGAACAGATTGAATTTAGGCTTTTACAACACAGTTTATGAACTTTTCCAGAACTTTCCACTGCTATAAACTTCACCCTTTAAATTGATGAAAGTGATTTGATTGTTTTGCTTTATTTTTCTGATCCTAGGTTACACCCAGCTCTGTGATTGGTGGAGTGTGGGTGTTATCCTCTATGAGATGTTAGTCGGTCAGCCTCCTTTTCTGGCAACAACTCCTCTTGAGACCCAGATGAAGGTGAGAATATATGTTGGTCTATGATTTTGTAACGCACATATGCAGCATTAATTAGAAGATTTCACATTTGAGACATTGGGCCAATGAATCAACAGATTCAGTCAGTCAGGTGCAATGATCGCTTACTTTTGGTTGCAAAAAGTAAAAAAATAGCATAAAGCAAGTAGGCCCTAGATGCGGATTGTTTAATACAGTGTTCCTGCTAAAATACACTGGTTAATTTCTGATCATGGTTGGTGTAATACACTGCCTGGCCAAAAAAAAGTTGCTGTTTGGATTTAAATAGGCAAATGCTTAAGAGTCAATGATTGGACCATTATTGCAGTGATTATGATGTTTCTAGCATGTTATATGTTTGGCATCAGTTCTTCTAAGCCTAATTGATGCACTCTTGATGGAAATAACATCACAACATTTGTTTCATCAAGAGTGCATCAAGAGTGTATCAGAGTGTGTAGCTTTTCATTTATTAAACAACCATCAATAGCCAGCTCCAAGGAAAAAAGGTTTAGCGCATCAAAATGTTTACCGATAAAGCTGATGGAAATGCCAGTTATCGATCATTTTTTGCAAATGTCGACACAATCTTTAACCGTTTAACTTTTGCGTATGTCGATACTTCAGATGTCGTGAAAAACTAATTTGGAATTACTTTGTGGAGAAAAGGGGCTTTAACGCAAATAAATGTGGTGTCACATGACAGAATTAGCCTATACAGTGTTTGTGGCGTTGCTCCCGTTGAAGCACCGTTTCTCTGTAGTTCAAAGGCGCATTAAATCTATTATTAGCACAAAAGTAGTCATGCGTCTCACGGGTATATTTGTGGCAATAGCCAACAATACATTGTATGGGTCAAAATTACATACATTTTTTTTTTTTTTATGCCAAAAATCATTAGGATATTAATAAAGGTCATGTTCCATGAAGATATTTTGTAAATTTTTCAAAAATTTATTATTAGTAGTAGTATGCATTGCTAAGGACTTCATTTGGACAACTTTAAAGGAAATTTTCTCAATATTTAGATTTTTTTTTTGCACCCTCAGATTCCAGATTTTCAAATAGTTGCCAAATATTGCCCTATCCTAACAAAACATACATCAATGGAAAGCTTATTTATTCAGCGCTCAGATGATGTATAAATCTCAATTTCAAAAAGTTGACCCTTATGACTGGTTTTGTGGTCCAGGGTGACATATTCATATTATTAAATTGTAAATTAAATTATTTTATTACTATTGGTAAGAATAAGAAGTGTTACCTCTCAAACATCAAATATGTTCTCGGCCACGTCAAACCGCGACTGGCTTGAATGGCATGTTCAAGGCTTACGTTAAAGATTGTTGCTATATGACCGAACATTTTACTGTACCATATGGATCCTAAAATTTTGCATACAGGACAAATGATATATGTCTACAAACCCATGGGCTTCGTCACATAAATGCATGTCAGACAAGCTGTCCCACTTCACCGTGATCTTCTGATTAATATTTCCTAATTTAGGAATCTATTATTTGTGAAAATAGTAAGCAGTGAAAAACTGGCGAATTTCAATTGTCTCGTCTCAAATATTTGGGATGCGAAATATACAATATAATTTGTGATATACGCAAAATTATGTATGGGCAAATTTTTTTGCAATACAACAAAACTTTTTTTTTTTTTAGGGATGACGTCATTATGCACAATATTTTATCAGTAGAAAGGCCAATTGGATGGAAACAGGATGGAAATGCAATCTTTTTTTACACATATTCACTTTGACAAAAAGTGGATGGAAACTTGTTGAATTAGGGGTAGAAGAACTGATGCCAAACATAATAATCACTGCAATAATGATCCAATCATAGACTCTTAAGCATTTGCCTGTTTAAATCCAAACAGTGACTGTTTGCTTATGTGCACGTAGTTCATTCATATAATTAGCGGGTCTCTGAGAATGTGTTTGTGTTTGTCCGTCTCAGGTGATAAACTGGCAGACTTCCCTACACATCCCGCTGCTGGCCAAGCTGAGTCCGGAGGCCACCGACCTGATCCTGAAGCTCTGCCGCGGCCCGGACGACCGGCTTGGGAAAAATGGAGCCGATGAGATTAAAGCCCAGCCTTTCTTCAAAAGCATCGACTTCTCCATGGATCTGCGGCAACAACAGCATGCGCCTTACATCCCCAAAATTACACACTGCACTGACACCTCCAACTTTGACCCCGTTGACCCTGACAAACTCTGGAGCGACGATGCTGACAGCAACCACAACGACACGCTCAACCGCTGGTTCAAGAACGGCAAGCACCCGGAGCACGCTTTCTACGAGTTCACCTTCCGCCGCTTCTTTGACGATAACGGCCACCCCTACAGCTGTCCCAAGCCCATCGAGTGCGAGGACTATGAGGTGGAAGAGGACGAGGCTGTCGACCCTTCGAAGGGGTTGGGGCCGGAGCAGAGCCGGGACCTGGTGTATGTTTAGCGTGAATGCGTGTGTGGGTGAATCTCACAAAACCTGTCAAGATTAGGGTTGCAAAGGGCCTGAAAGTTTCAGGTACATTTCCAGAAACTTTCCAAAAGTTTGGGAAAGTTTCCAACAATTCAGGAAAATGGAACGTTTCCAAAAATCCTGGAACGTTTGCAAAAAATTAGGGAAAGTGGAACGTTTCTAAAAATTCCGGAAAGTGGAACGTTTCCAAAAATTCAGGAAAGTGGAACTTTTCCAAAGATTCTGGAAAGTTTCCAAAAATCCTGGAACGTTTCAAAACATTTCTGGAATGTTAAAAAGTACGTTTCTGGAAACTTTGCAACCCTAGTCAAGTTTCCCCATAAATCAAAAGAAACTATCCAGAAATTATATTTTGCGTGAACATGGATACATACAGGACCATTCATATCAGCGTTGTGATATTTTCATGACAATGACAAGAATATTTTAAAATCTCAGTGTTCATTACTGTAATGCAAACAAATGTGTAATATTGAAATTTTAAAGTAATTAGACATCATGGTGGTATTTTTTTTTTTCTTTTTCTTCACGGCCTCTATATAAAATGCATTATAAAATGAATGCATTATAGTAATTAAAAATTATTAGAGTAATGAAAATTACAATTAAAATTGGCTTTATTTTCTTTATGCACAATATCATTTCTTATTTCTTTGATTTGTGGGGCCATATTTTCATGAGACGGCCCCGTGTAGAATGTGTGTGTGTTTTATATGTTTGTGTGTATGTGATCTCTCTTCCATGTAGCTGCGGTGGTGACTGGTTGAGTCTGCCTTGACACTTTGTGCTGTATTTATTATGTTTTGTTCAGGATGCACTCGTCTGGTGCCTTTTAAACAAGCGAGAATCTAATGATGCAGTGGAGCTCTGTATTTTTACTCTTTAATTTATTTAAAGACTTTTTTTAATGGTAGCTGAAACGAGTCGAGTGTTTTCTTCCTCAGATGATGTCTTTATTTATGATCGTGTGGATTTGTTTCTCATTCTGAGTGGCACAGGGACTGTGACTTTACGCTTTCTTTCACCAAAACTATGAGGGAGATCATCCTGTACTCTGACCGTTCATTACACAAGTTTCCAAGAAGAAAAAAAACATTGTAAATTGTTGCTCTGTGTATTTTTTTTACTTATACACACAAAATTTGTATATATAAGTTATGCGGTGTAAATTTGTACTTCTTCCCCTCTTCTTAGTCCCAAAGGATATGATGTCAAAACATGTTTTACGGTACATGACTCCAGATCCTGAGCGAAACACACTCTCCTTGTTACGAAGAGATCCTGCCGTGTCACTACCAAAGGCTTCGGTTTTTCTGCAAGAACGGTCGCATAACATCATTTTATTATTTTCTTTTTTTCCTGAAATCTATCCTGTGCGTCTCTGATTGTAATAAGGAACTCTTTTCTTTGATTAAACTGGTGGTCTTATTCCCAGGAAAAGCATCTGTAGATACTTTGAGTGTGAATTTGTCTTGAATGGGAGAAAAGATGTGGTGGTGAGAAGTAAAAGCTCTTCAAGCATGTCTAGTGCATATCATTATTTGTAATGTTTATTTAACATGCCTGCTCAAGAGGAGGTGGATAATTTCGCTAAGCAGGCTCTCAAACATCAAAAAATTCAACATTTAGGATTAATTAAAGCTGTCAATGTGATGAGAGATTGGATAAGGAAAAAATATATACATTACATATACTTATGTAATAATTTTACAGTTAATCTCCAAATTAATGTAGAAACAACATACAGTATATTTTAAATGTTTAATGGCGTCTTTTTATGAATGAAGGCCAGAATCACTGACACTAATACAGATACTGTTGAACTATGAAATTGATTTTTTCCCCCCAATTGTAAACATTAATTATAGCCATTCAACATTATAGTGTAATTGAAAGCTATCAATTTTTAAACATTTATTAGGCTTCAAAAATATATAACAACTTTTAATTTTAATGATCTTAAAATAATCCTCACATAAACCTATAAAAATGTAATATATAGGTAGAATATATACAGAAATTGAATAAAGTTATCAAACTGACATTTTGGCATAATTCTGTGTGTTATTGTTTGTTCAAGCGCGAAAGAGAACTGGATTCTGGCACGCTGTCTGTGTGCGCGATACTTGCCCGCGTCTTTCTGTGTATGGAAAGCCAAATGGGTCATAATTCGCCATTAACCAAATGCCTGGTGTCCAGAATATGGTGTATTTTGCGCTGTCTTTCCGTCTAAAACGCAGCAAAAACAGCGTTTTCTGGACACCAGGCGTTTGGTTAATGGCGAATTATGACCCATTTGGCCTTCCATATCTGAGCGTCGCGCGTGTGTGTGTGTGTGTCACATAATCAGGACATTCACAGACAGTCTCTTTTGTCTTTTCGTGCTTGAATGGTTTAAAAGCATTTGCATGAATAAGAGCGTGATCACATAATGTAATGCTAGCCAAAGGATGACAGAAAAAACAGATGCTGCGTTAATTACGTTAAATATTGTTAACGCGTTAAACTGAAAAAATGAATTGCATGCGTTAACGCGTTAACGTTGACAGCACTGAAATGAATGCAAATAAATGTACGCCTCAGACTAACTGTACATCATGGGGCAGTTTCCCGGACAGGGTTTAAATTACGATTAGGCTTTAGGACTAGGTCTTAAAAAATGGCTTTCTGGAACACAGATTACTAACACCTGGTCTATGAAGTCCTGAACTAAAATAAACAAGAATAATTAAATGTGTGAACAAGTGACGGATTTCTGCCGCAGCTTCTGCGTCTGTTAATAATGTAGGGGGCGGGGCTTCCGATTCTAGAGAGCATTTGATTGGAGAAGCTGAAGTGTAGAATGATGTCATCAAAATCATTGATCCATATTGGCGTTAAGTTTTTAAATGCAAATTTGGAGCACACTAGCTTATAGATAACAGCTAACATATTCATAAAAGCCAAAAAAACTACATTTTGATTTCATGTGGACTTTAAACAGTTGAAAATATGAACTGCTAAAAAATAAAGTTATAACGTTCTTTTAAACTACATAATATAAACATTTGTAGATGACCGTTTTTTTTTGGTCTTACGCCAATACTGTGTTCACACTCCCTCCCGGTAGGTGGCGGAAATGCACCAATAGTTGCTTTGACAACCAACTAAGGAGTAGTAGAAGACGACAACAACAACATGGTGATGAGGTGTATTTTAGGCTGCTCCCCTCCAAAACCCCTCTTCCCTATCCCCAAAACACCGTGGCTGCGTACCCGCTGGCTGGAGTTCTTACACTTTGATGAAGGAGGGATAACGGAGAACACGCGTTTGTGCGCGCGCCACTTCACGCAGGAAAGCTTTAAGAACTTCCGGCAGCACGAGATGGGGTTCGTCAAGCTCCTGCTGCTGTCGGGCTCGGCGGTCCCGTCGGTGTATACGGTCGGAGCGTCACCGAGCGCGAAGGTTAGTGAAGCGAGATAACGAGAAACAACCGTATAACGTTTTTACTTCGAGGTTGTGACATGCCGTTTGATGTTTCATGTGCTGCACCCATCCGATAGCCTCTGACACGGGACGTGGGCTGCCAATGTTCCCCCAAACCTCTGAAGAGCACCGCGGTGCAGGCGGCGCGCTCAACCCCGAGGCCCAAACGACGGAGCAAAGGCAAGGCTTGAAAAACTTCTTCTGAGCCAAAATCTAGACAGTATCTCCTCCTGGAGCTTTAAAGCTACTACCACCAAACTCTGGTCAGACCTGCAGACGGTTCTGACTCGGGTCTCTGTATCTTTTCAAACTGATCTGACTTTCTTAAAAATGAAGATTAAAAATCATAAAAGTCCCATACGCTTTCATTGAGGGGGTCAAAACTTTAACACACTAACTCTAATAGAGTATTGAAGCTTCATCCACTGTGTCTATCACTGGCAAAGCCTAGCAACTAGCTTAGGACATGCTAGCAGTGTGCTAAAACATGCTAACAATTTTTGCTAAAACATGTTAGCAACATGTTAATTCATACTAGCAACATGTTAAATCATGTTAGCAACATGCTAATTAAGGCTAGCAACATGTTAAAACATGTTAGCAACATGCTAATTAAGGTTAACAACATGTTAGCAACATGCTGGCAATGTGGTAAATCATGTTAACAATGTGTTAAATCATGCTAACAACATGTTAGCAACGTGTTACCTCGTGCTAGCAGTGTGTTACATCATGTTAGTGTGCTAGGAACATGTTAGCAGTATAAATTGTCTTAACATGTTAATCATGCTAGCAATGTGTTAAATAAGGCTAAAACATGTTAACATGCTTAATCAAGCTAGCAACATGTTAAGTCATGTTAACATGTAAAATCATGCTAGCAACATGCTATGTCATGCTAGCAATGTGTTAAATCATATAAATCATCATCAAATTAAACTACTTTAAACTTCAAGCTTCTTCAAACGTAAAACCTTCAAGCTTTTAAAACTTTTTCAGATGTTCTGGCCTGGCCTTTTCAAGCCAACTTCACAGTTTGTCATCAGACTTGACTCGTCTGTTTATGAGTAATCTGTGTGCTGTGATTTCAGCGGTCCAGGTGAAGCCCCCCACCCTCTCGATCGGGATGTCCTGCTCTGCGAAGCGTCTTGGCACCGACCTCGATGTAACGTCTTCTCCAACCAACAAAAGGCTGCGCGTGAAAGAAGAAGAAGAAGCAGAAGATCGTGAGATCGCAGAGACCTGGTCGAGCAGCGCAGAGGAATCAACATCGTCTGATGTCCCCTACGTGTCTGATGTCAGTCACGAGGACAGTGACACGTGAGTCTTTGGGCCTTATTTAAGCACAGGTGCACTGTCGGGCATGTCCGAATCCACTTTTGCTAGTTTAATGATGGAAAAAACGGTCTATGTGCCAGGCGCATGGTCCAAAATGGTTTTCCCTAGTCTCTTAATGAGTCATGGGTGTGTTTTGGGCGTGACGTGCAATAAACCAATCAGAGTCTCATCTCCCATTCCCTTTAAAAGCCAGTTGTGCTCACGCCATGGCGGATTCAGTATTTACATGGAGGAATTTGCGAGCGGAAAAACTGAACGCTTCTCCAGAGAGGAATCCTTATGTTTGTAATATTTAAAAATGTGTGTGTGCTGCTGCACGTCCCTATGTGTGTAATTAGCAGAGTGTACGTGTGTTGTGCACTCGCCTATAGGCGCATATTACTAACACGCCCTTCAAATAACACAAAAAATACTGCACTATTGACTTGTGTGTGTGTGTGTGTGTGTGTGTGTGTGTGTGTGTGTGTGCGCGCTCATCCGGGAGAAGTGCCCATACAAGCAATGCCGCCCTTTATGACGTCATACAGGGCCATACTCGAAAAAAACTTTACGAAACTTGTTCGAATCCTGAAGGAGTGTATTTGGCACAGAAATACTGTGCAACTCGTCCAACTAGTTTTTTAAAAAAATGTTATCCATGTTTAGCATGAAAATCAACTCTTTAACAGTGTAAATAAGTCAGAATGCATGAAATAGCATTGACCCCCCCCTTTAAAAAAAAACAAAAAAAGAAACAGGACTTTGCCGCCTCATTCCAGAACAGCACCGCTCGCGGTCTAATCAATATGTAAACCGGTTACATGTCAGCTGATATAACAAGTTCAGAACCAATACATGTCTCACTCAAGCCTCTTCGATATATATCTATGTGTAGATCACTCTTTGCTGCTCACTACTATGATGGAAGTGCAGATTGGGAATATGTCAGTTGAAGACGGTCGGAGTTCAAAAGGGTGAATCCTTTTCATCAGAAAAACGGCACTGATATACAGTAAGTTGGGCAAAACACTCAAGTGTTCATACTCTGTATAGATGTACATCTACTGACAAAATGTTGTGCTTTTATTGTTTAAAAGAGGTAAAAGAAAATGACTCAGACGTCACATGAGAAATATCATGGGAGTGTGATGATTTAAAAAAATAATACTTTTGCACTGACAAATAAATAATTCTGTTCTCGTTTTAGACTATGGACCCCCTGCTGAAAGCTCATTTTGAGGATGTTGTTCTCCGTCCCGGCCGTACCGAAGGTCTGAGCTCAGCCTTCAACAGGCCCGACCCTCCGGACACGAAGCACTTCACATGAACATTCAGTGTGAGAGGAAGAAAAGTGTGTGTTCATCGTGAGAATGTACAGGATGTGCAAAAAATGTGCTTAAAGGGGACACATTATGCCCCTTTTCACAAGGTGTAATATAAATCTCTGGTGTCCCCAGAATGTGTCTGAAATTTCAGCTCAAAACACCCCCCAGATCATTTATTATCACGTGTCAAATTTGCCCCTATTTGGATGAGCAAAAACGTGTGTTTTTGTGTGTCCCTTTAAATGCAAATGAGCTGCTGCTCCCCTCCCCCCTTCCAGCGGCTCCTTGACACAAGCTTCAGATACAACGTCAACAACAAAACTGGCGAATCTCACTCAGCCAAAATGTCAGTAATAACCAGTTGTGGAGCAGCCTTACATGTTTGAACCGGAGTCGGACACAGATGAGAGACTCAGGAAGAGGTGGACACTTTTAGACGCACCTGGATGTTTCTGAATGGTTAGTGGATCATTTATGTAACGTTAGTTATTGTGGAGTTATGTTGATTCAACTCACCGACTAGCATGTACCGTCATGTTAATCCTATAAATTGTTGTATAGGTGCTTGTGTGGGAACGTAACACGTCCGTCACCCGACTATACAGTGCATAATAAATGTGCGTTTTTGAATTACACAGACGATGAGTGTTTTCAGGATAAAACTAACGACACAGCTCTAGTCTCTGTGAATACAGTCAGAGACTATAGTAACTTTAGCCATATTAGCCGTACAGCATTCTAGAAAGCTCATTCAGAAAGGACATTTGCAAACATTCACAAAATATGAAGTGCCGTCCTCACTTGTTCTGATGTGAAGTTAGAGCACGAAGCATATATTGACCCGTCCTTCAGAAACAACTTTTTCGCAAATCCAGCGTTATACTGACCCTCGTTGGTGAAGCGGTCATGTGTAAAATGATTTCCGCAAATATGGGAGTCTGTGAGACTCGTATGTTCGTTGGTACATCCAACAAAAGAACATTATTAATGTTTTTTGGGCAGACATTGTAATACTCGAGTAAACAGAAATGGCGTCTCTGTGCTTCTCACTTAGGGGCGTGTCTATGCTAAAGGGCCAATCATCAACAGTCATGGGCGGGGCTTCCCTACTCTTACGGAGGAGTCGGGGGAAATCTGGAACAGCTTGTTATGAGAGATTGATAATGAGTGATGGGGATTATAAAAAAAGTATTGGGTGGATTTTTACCATTACAGGCTGGTTACTTACATCTGTGAATTTTGAATAATATGTCCCCTTTAACCTTTTCTTGAGAATAGTAAAGTTCTGCTCAAATATTTAAGGGAACGCCTTAGCGAGAACTGAATGTGTTCTGCAAAAGAGCCAATAAAAATGCAGTGGTGCAGGTTAGATCTTGGCATCTTTTATTAAAACACAGATTTATTAAAAATACTAGTGAGGATGTAACAGAGGCTTCAGATCGTTTGTCCAGAACCTGTAAAATGGTAATGACAAAGGTTTGTCACTGCTAGAAACACTGATTAATAAATGAGTAAATGTATGTGACATATCAATTAACAGAAGAGGTCAAATAAATTATGCAGGGAATAACTTAAGGCAACTTTTTTTTTTACTGTGTGTGTGTGTGTGTGTGTGTGTGTGTGTGTGTGTGTGTGTGTGTGTGTGTGTGTGTGTGTGTATATATATATTATATAAAATACTTGAAACCTTTACTCTTCAGTACATTTAAGTACAATCAACTTGGATGTTTAAGTTAGTAAATTACATTAAACTGATTTAAAAATGAGTTGAATCTTGTATAACTTATAAAAAAGTTGAAAACTGCTTAACTTATTTTGATGAGTTAAAGCAATGTTATATATATATATATATATATATATATATATAATTTTTTTTTTTTAATGTAGGATGTTAGGCTTATTGTTTGTGTATAATTTTGCACTTTCCATATACAATTAACAAATTATTATTCCATACTCTTGTTAAACAATAAAGCTATTCTATGTTATGATTAGAGAAAAATTGGCATGTTTATGACTCTTGTATGCTTGAGAATATGGGATAATCTGTATACGAAGAGCTGTTTCATAACCCATTTATTTTAACAAAAACGATAACATATTTAGGAAAAAAAATTACTACATGTACTTACTATAGTAATAACAGTAAATTATGCATAATTACAAGTAACTAACCGTAACTACATAAGTACATGTAGCTAATTAATATTACTCAGTACTTATTGGAGTAAGTACAACATAACACTTTAGTGGGTTACACTTTATTTAAGGTGTCATTGTTACAGTGTTATTATATATTTAAGTATAACGTACTATAGGGTTAGGGTAGGTTTGGTTGAGGGTTAGTTGCATGTAATTATGCATGATACTGTTATTACTATAGTAACTACATGTAACATATGTAACAAGGACACTGTAAAATAAAGTGTTACCAAATAAACAGTGTAAACAAAAATATATATAATTTGAATAGAAGCACATAAATGTAAAATAAAGCTTTAAGTCAAAATTAATAGACAAAATAGAGTAAAGCTTAAATCTATTGCTTAATAATGAGCTAAATACATTATTAGGTTGCTTATATAATATAATCAGCTAAAAGTGTTTTAATCATGAGCGTGAAAAGGGTGAATGTGAGTGTGGGGGAAAATAAGAATATATAATACAATATATAAAAACGATTCCACAAATGGAGAAGGCATATTTGCACAGTTATCAATGTGATTGACGGTAATCAAGTAGATGGCGGTATACAAAGAGACAGTCAATCCGCCATAACATACAGAAGAAGAAGAAGATTGCGACGTCACTGATTCTGACCAATGAAAAACAAAAACAGCGTCTGGCTCGCTTTGCTCTTCAACATGGCCGCGTCTCGATTACCACCCGCTGCACTGACTCTCAAACAGGTAAAGATCACTAGCATTCGTCACTAAACGCCTGTGTACCGCAATAAATGCTGTTAGGACGCGTTCAAAAACGCGCGACGCGAGACCTTGACGTGATGCAGCAAACAAAGACATTTATGTGACGTGTACATAAGTGTAGAAATAAGATTATAAGAAATGTATTTCTATCAAGAAAGCGAATCACTCAGAACTAAATACTTTTGGGATTTACTATTAGTTAAAAAATACACTTTATTTATTTTACATAAAATATATATCTTTCAAACGATATCACATATCAGAGATTTGGTAATGATCCTTTGAGTTGTAAATCTTGTAAAAAAAAAAAAGAAAAAAGTCGATGGATCAGGTTTTTTAATGTCCCCATATCAATTTATTTTTCTCATTGTGTTTATAATATATACATTATGTGATAACATTTATTTTTCTCATTGTGTTTATTATATATATATATATATATATATATATATATATATATAAATTCTCTCGATATATAATTATTTTACAAATGTAATCACGTTCAAAATGACTAACTGCCTAATTATAAACTAAATGATTAATAAATTGTCAAATAATTTAAGAGTTGACACATTTTTGAATGTATCAGAATTGTAAGCAGTGCCTCTTTATATAACTCATGTACCACTTTCTGTACTTTAAAAAAAACAAACTTATGTCTCTTAGCTTCCTTTTTTATTTTTTGATTATGTTTTTATCCAGTGTTAATTTACTTAAAGGTGCAATATGTAAGATTTTTGCAGTAAAATATCCAAAAACCACTAGGCTAGTGTTATATATTTTGTTCAGTTGAGTACTTACAATATCCCAAATGTTTCCAACTATTTGTAAATCGAGAGAAAATTGCGATTTTAACCAAGGAACCGGGACGTGTGAGGGAGTCGCCTGTCAATGCCGTCATATCCGCGTTACCCTCGGTTTCCGCTTTTAATGCCGTAGAAACCATGGCAACAGACGTGGACAACTGCGTAACGTCTATTGGCCGCTGTTGTAGTTTCGTTCAAACATTATGGACCATGGCAAGCAGACTTTGGAACAAAATGAGAAATCGAAAGAGGACCAGTATTGACGTGGCGTTTTCGAGATGACGAGAGCTTCGCAACAAAACTTCGACTTGACAGAGATGCCGTTCTGCATGTGTTTTATTAGACAGGTGAGCAAATGTACATAAAACAAATCAATGTTATGTAGCTCAACACGATGAAATATGAGAATATCATCAGTATGATGTAGCTACTGCTAGTCTCATACAGCCAACAAACTAACACACAGTAACATTATAACTCTCAACACACTCAAATGCAGTTTAGATAGTGGAGACCAAGTCCTCACTGTTTTAATTGTATGAGTAATGATTCAGCACTTGCGGGTCGTTCTTGTCCTCATTTCTTTATATCCCCCTTGTTATGATCTTGAGAAGTTCCTTCATTTTATCAGCTGTTTTTGTGGATACTGTCCATCTCTCTGTGTGTAGATGTGTGTGTGTGTGTGTTGCAGATTGGTGTTTCTTCTATTAATCACTCGAAGACTGTGATTGGTCCTGTTAAGCACCAGATCCGGATATAAGGACCGCCCCAAATACTCATTCTCTGCTTCATGCCATTTTGTGTGCCATCGTGCTTCGTGCCTTTTGGCTTCGTTTGAATTAGAGAGTCTTATCAGAGAGAGAGAGTTTGATAGTGTTTCTGTGAAACTGTGTAAGTGTTTGTTTATTTGTGAGCCTTTGTTTATTGATTATGGTTTGTTTGATTTTGACCTGGTAATATATTCTGATTTATTTGCCACTCAACGTTATATCTATTTGTTGTAAATATTGTTTTGTCTAATTAAGGGATGTAGGGGGTTTGAACCCCTCATTTTGAACTTTATGTTAAAGGAAGGTAGGGAAGCTAAATATATTTGTTTTCTTTATTTTTGTTGGAGGTAAATTAGTTTCTAAAAGAGGTTTGTTATTTTGGCCTTGTCTGCCCCTGACGCTAAACCCTTATTTTGTAAATAAACACTTATTATTTAAGTGTTTATTTACGCTGATATCTGTCTCTTATTAGTAATCATGCCCTGCTTCGTACCACAGTCGTGTTAAAAACATGAATGCATTCACTCATCCATAAACATTATTTCCCCATAAACATTATTAGATCCATCGGTATGACGACAAGTCCCATGATTCCACGCTCATTCACTGCGTCATCAATCTACACCTTTGCTATTGTTTTAAAGAGGTTAGCGACCCCTAGCGGCGAAAAAATACATAGTGTAGCTTTAATTGCTCAATACTTATTGAATAATCTGTTCGCATGGTATTTCAATGAAACATGAATACACTGAATTAAAAAAGTGCCACAACACAAGAGTGTACGAGAGACACGTACAGCTGTAGTGTGACGTATGTTCATGTGTTGTTGTGGTCAGTTTCTGCAGAGACAGAAGGTTCTGGGTGTGTACAGAGATCTGCTCCGAAACATCCGCAAAATCCCGCTGGAGTCCGATCGCAGATATCTGAGAGATTGGGCCAGAGAAGAGTTCAAGAGGAACAAGAGCGAAACAGACCAGGTGGGCACATGGACATACTCACACACCTCTGTGTTTCACCAAAGTCTTATAATGTTCAGTTTCTTCAGTTGAACAGTAAAGAAATCGTGCTCCTTGGGGATTCATAGGGTACAACGGGGCTAAAGGCTCCACGGGGTAAAAGGCTCCTCCTAAACCACTAGAGAAACTTGCCTGGGCACTTCGCAAAACAGCCGTTTTTCAAGATGCACGTGGAAATGTGTCTGATCCTTGACGCGATCACCGGCAGCAGCGCAAAGATGATTCTGTGCTAATTTGATGTCATATTTGATGTCTTTTAAAATGTTGTAGATTTAAGTAGCAAATGAGAATCACTAAAATTGTTGAATATATTTTGAGACAAATGTCTTCTTAATGATTTCAAGCTAATTAAAGCATCAGTTTTTAATAACGGAAGAATATGTAAAAGTATGGTATTTGTGGTAAAAAATAATTAACATGATAATAAACAGTGGCTGACTTTTGCATTTGTTGACATGACATGATTGGATTCAGATGGGAAATATCATATATTAAGTTGGGTGTGCACCTTAGAGATAATCACCATATTTATAATGAAACCATATTTAAAAAATATATTAATCATATCATATAATAAAATATTGTTTATTGTTACTACTGTAAATCTATATTAAATTATTATGGGATCTCATTCAATGCTTTCAGAATTTTTACTTTTTAAAATAATTGTATTTATTTTAAAAATATATTTTTATATTAAATTTTAATGAGAGCATATTTATTGAACAAAAACGAATTCTTTTATTTATCAGAATCAACAGAAATAGTGCAAAGTGATTGTTTTGAACAAGCATTCAAAAATATTATTTTAGCTGAAGTATATGTATCAGTATTGTGTCTTTTGCCCCGTGTGTCTGTGAGGTAAAGGTCCCTCTCGCCACCCCATTATTAAAATGAACCACTTATATGATTTATTTTCATGCAAAATCTGTTGCTCCATCAATGTTCAATACAAACATACATATTTTTTCTGCAATCATACACTATTTTTTTCTTAAGGTGTGCCTTTAGCCCCATTGTACCCTATAATGCAAGTCAATAGCTACCGTCACTTTAAGTAAAAAAAAATATACAGGCGAAACAAAATTAATATGAATCATTGAGGACTAATGAAGCAAAATGATCGGTCTGTGCAAGAAACATTAACACATTATTTACAACATTATTACCTATAATCCTGTCGTACACTGAGTAAATTAACACCAAATTTTCTTTTTTGGGTGAACTATCCCTTTAAGACAGTTTTAGTAATCAAAACCAACATCTAAAACAACTGCTGGAAAATAACAAGCTTTTATGACCCAAATTTTACGATTATATAAGGACACAAATATCATAAAACGAATGGCTTCCTTGGTGTCACTGACAGGAGATCAGTTTTTAGTAGGTGGTGTTACTCCACCAGTGTCTGAATGTATTATGCAGCGGATCACCTTTTCTGTGCTCCCATTGGTAGTTTTGTTCTCATTTGCATGAAGTTGAGCTCAACTTGTCACATCGCTAACAGTTGCTGTCGCCGGAAATCACCAGCTCTCATAGAAAATGAATGGTGCCAGTTTGCTGGCAAAAGTCTTATGACGTTCCCCTTTTACATTCATTGTAATATTGTATGGTTTTCCTCCTCAGGATGTGGTTCGCATGATGATCACTCAAGCGCACAATCACCTGGAGGACTTGAGGAAATCTCTCGCGTTGGCTGGAGTTTAACTGGAAATCAAACTGAAATTTTCATCATTTATTAAAGGGACAGTTTGCCATAAAAATGAACATTCTGTCATTATTTACTCACCCTCGCGTCGTCCCAAACACATAAGACTTTTGTTCATCATCGGAACACAAATGAAGATATTTTTAATAATCTTTCATCCTTTTTGTCCTTCCATTTAAAAGTCCACACAACCAAAACTTTCACGAGCTCATAATAGCAATCCATATGAATTGAGCATTCAATCCAAGTCTTCTGAAGAGACATGACCGCTTTACATGATAAACCGATTTAGTTTAGGTTTTTATTCATGTATAAACATTGTTCAACGCACATCAAATACGGTAAACACCTGAATTAAATCTGTTCATATTGTGTCTCTTCTGTATTGTCTTGTCTTTATAAACTGTTATTGATGAGTGGAATTTAAATGGAGGGACAAGTCTCAGAAATCAGGTTTCATTAAAAATATCTTCATTTGTGTTTTGAAGATAAATGAGTTTTATGGATTTAGAACCATATGAAGGTGAGTAAATAATGACAGAATATAATTTTTTTGGGTGAACTATCCCTTTAACAAAAAGTACACTATGATGAGAAAAAAATCAGATATTTTATTGTGTATATATCTACTTGTATATTTATAATGCACGAGTACTTCTTTTCATTTGCCAAATATTAATAAAAGCCAAAGTAAAATATTCACTTCTCTAAGTCATAATCAATTGGTGTGTAGTTGAAATATTGCATAATTTCAGAACAAATACACCTGTTTCTGTGACATCTGCATTATTATACCAGCAAACACTACAGCTGCGTTTAACTCACTTTTAGACACACACTCGCGAACGCGAACTTTCCTAAGCACTTCCTCTCAGGGAATACCCACCGCCATTTTGAAGTGCGTTCAACTTCGTCAAGTGGATGAGAGAAGTTTATTTGGACAGACACTCGGCTCGACCCATCGATTTTGACAGAGAGGCCGAGGCTACTCAATCGCTGTGTCCGACTCAAAAACAGTCCCCGGATGACTTACTACTTCCGGCGAGATTCTGAACACTTCGATGGACACTTTACTATCCTTATTATATTACTATACTTATTTTGACATTTAACCGCATTTAATACTTGTTTTAGCAACCTTAAGCTGTTTGGTTTATTGTATTGTTATTTTCGTTTGTGTACTCTTTAATATTTTATATTTAATTAAAATATATTAAATTTTACAACCCAAGCATACATACAGGCCTATAGAATGGTGTGTAAACAAATTCATAAGGTGTTCAATTTGTTCCAAGTCCCCCTGTAGTCAATTTTATCCCTTAAAACTCATCTTTAATCATCAAAATGACATATTTAAACATTTTTCTTGAGAAAAAGTCGTCATGCCTTAAAATAGCTTGAATGTAACTTTAAACTTGCTTCATTTAGTATGCATGTATTCATGAATATGCAAATGAGCCCCGCCTCCACTCACTCGCATGAGCTCAGTGATCCACTCGCTCAACGTTTACTCAAGTTACTGTAGTAAACGCTGCACAAAGGTATCGCTCTTTACAACGTCGGACACATAACGGTAATTAATATGATTAGCCTTTTGCTTGACTATGTTATCAAACAGCTAATAATGTGTTGCTAATGTTACAAAAACTATGTTCCCGTTCGCCATCTCAGTTTGCCTTCTAAACATCAGCATCCTTAGAAACGCTTTGGTCATCATAGAACGTCAGTGGAGAAAGGCATATAATTCATAATATACATCATGTACATAATTCACCTGCTATATTGCTAAATGTACACGATTTTTAATATCAACAGAAAAATATACCGGGATAACCTGCTTCTCTTGAGACTCCCCTGCTTCAGAGAATAGTTAATGATATGCTAAAGCCCCACCCCCTAGTGACGTGATTGGTTATAAGGTAGTTTGTGACGTCAGAAACACCAGTGATTTCAAACCGTTTCTGAGACTGTCTTTAGTTCATTGCAGTATTAAGGAGAAAATACTCAGCAGTGGTGTTGACTGGTGAATTTGCACATGGTTTGTCTTAAAACATTAAAAACTTGATTTTCATAAATTTAAACCCATTTCAACTCGTTGCAACGTAAGCAATGATGTACATCCGAGTGAACAAGACGGAGGGAAGGGCATAATACATGGACTTAATTGCACTGAACACCAATAAACATTCCTCGCAGAGCTGAAACCATTCTTGAAAAATACCGGTCTGGGCACGACTACCTCAAAGCTGCGTTTAAAATCCATCATTACAAGCTGAAGAAAAATGTGGAACAACCGTAAATCTGTGCAAATTGTCTGTCCCTCAAATGACCCGGCAAACGGAGATGCCGTAAGGAAGTTACAGTCTGATATGGAGGAAAGGGGAGATATTGACTGAGACAGAAGAGGTTTACAAGAGGAAAACATTTGATTAACAGCAGAGCACGACATCCTACAGTGAAGCATCAAGGGAGAGATGCTGTATAACGGCATTGGTTGGTGGAAATTTGCAAACTCTTAGCCATTGTTTTCTTGTGTATAAACTACTCAAAGCCAAGTAATATTATATTATAAAGATGTAATATTATATTAACAGTCTATGTATGAAACAATAAAATTTCAGTGTTGTGAATGATGTGGGAATTGCAGGTACTGTACACCGATCAGGCATAACATTAGGACTACTGACAGGTGAAGTGAATAACACTGATTATCTCTTCATCACGGCACCTGTTAGTGGGTGGGATATATTAGGCAGCAAGTGAACATTTTGACCTCAAAGTTGATGTGTTAGAAGCAGGAAAAATGGGCAAGCGTAAGGATTTGAGCGAGTTTGACAAGGGCCAAATTGTGATGGCTAGACAACTGGGTCAGAGCATCTCCAAAACTGCAGCTCTTGTGGGGTGTTCCCGGTCTGCAGTGGTCAGTATCTATCAAAAGTGCTCCAAGGAAGGAACAGTGGTGAACCGGCAGCAGGGTCATGGGCGGCCAAGGCTCATTGATGCACGTGGGGAGCGAAGGCTGGCCCATGTGGTCCGATTAAACAGACGAGCTACTGTAGCTCAAATTGCTCAAGAAGTTAATGCTGGTTCTGATAGAAAGGTGTCAGAATACACAGTGCATCTCAGTTTGTTGCGTATGGGGCTGCATAGCCGCAGACCAGTCAGGGTGCCCATGCTGACCCCTGTCCACCGCCGAAAGCACCAACAGTGGCACGTGAGCATCAGAACTGGACCACGGAGCAATAGAAGAAGGTGGCCTGGTGAATCACGTTTTCTTTTACATCACGTTGATGGCCGGGTGTGTGTGCGTCGCTTACCTGGGGAACACATGGCACCAGGATGCACTATGGGAAGAAGGCAAGCCACATCTGTAAGATGTGCTGAACAAACAAGTCCGATCCATGGAGGCCCCAGCTCGCAACTTGCAGGACTTAAAGGATCTGCTGCTAACATCTTGGTGCCAGATCTTGCCAGATCCACAGCACACCTTCAGGGGTCTAGTGGAGTCCATGCCTCGACGGGTCAGGGCTGTTTTGGCAGCAAAAGGGGGACCAACACAATATTAGGTCATAATGTTATGCCAGATCGGTGTATATTTTAGACACAAATAGCAAATGACATCTGGCCCAGTTGTGGCCCACATTCTTCTGGCCCACATATGCATGGAATGACGGCGATGACTCAACCTGAGTGTGGCTGGCAATAGCATACACATCCGGGCCAAATATAGCAGCGGCAAAGGTCACATGGGCCACGCACTAAAACCGGCTTGATGTGTGTGGCCCAGATATGGTCCATATGCCGCTCCCAGAACTGAGCCATATGTGCCGTAGTTGGCCCAGATGAGGCCTAGATGTGTATGCTATCTGGGAATTAGCCTTTATGGCCCATCCATCCGTTAACAAAAACTTTCTGATTTCAGCCGAGGACACTAGATGTTCTTTGTCTACAAATTTACATGGATGTAGTTTATTAAACATTAATTTTTGATTTACAGATCATACAGCTGTATGACATAGTAAATAATGCCTTTCCCTTTGAAGCAGCTGTAAACAATTATAGTAGTTGTACATGTATATAAAAAACAAAAAGTGTGTTCATTACATATTAGTTGTTAGCATTTGTCAAGAGTCAACATTGGTTACATAGTTCAACGGCAATGAAGAAACTTTATACGGCAGTTTGAAATCATAGTGACCATGAATTCTATTTTCTTTTAGTTTTTGATCCTTTTTTAACAGTACTAACAACAATCAGGTTCAGTCTTCAAGCAGTGGTGTGAGGGGAAGTGTCTTGATGGTGGTGAATCAGTCAGCATTTGTGAATCCATATGAAATCACTGGGATTGATTGGTGAAAAGTTTTTTTTCGACCTTTACCACAACACCAACCCCAAAACATTTACCACAGAAAGGGACAGACTTTTTCCCTACTCGTGTTCTGGATTTTGTTGAATGAATGATTTAAAAAAAAAAAAACTGTTAAATTAGATGACTTATCTATCAATATTGTGCAAATGAAATATGAAAAATTCACACATCTGTTTACAAACACTTATTTCATCATGTGTTCTTGGACTTTCACTACAAACTACATCAAAATCGTCAATTAAACATCACAGGTTAAGACCTTTCATTTTGCGCAAGAAAGTCGATGTACAAATACGTTACAAAGTTAACTAATACTTGTTTTTATCACAGTGTTCGGTGTTTTTTGTGTGTCACTGTTCCATTGTTCACTGATTTATTATTGGATCTGGCAAACCCCCATCAAAATAGTGGCGTAATTTAGACCAATTTTCACCAAATTTGGGTATTACTACTGGAGTGATTGTGTCCATGCCATCATTTTAATGCTTTATATGTTATATAATCAAGAAAACATTTACATTATACAGTATATTTAAAATTGTCCTTTGAATTTCCATTCGCAAATAGTGTCGGACCAGATCCAGGCCACATCTGGTACATGTGGATTCAATGCGTATCGGATCTGGGCCGACACTATATTGCTGTCTGGGTATCTGTGCGCTTCATCAAAGAGGTGCAAACCTGGGGTGTCAACAGATCTTTGGTGGTGATGGTTTGTCATGATGTTATGACTGTAAAGCCAGACACATAATCCATGCAAGTACGCAGATGCAGACGCAGATTCTTGAACAGGGCTTTGAAAGCATGTATAAAGTGCGTTCTTGCTTTTCTGTGGCAGCAACAAACCTCGACTTTAGGCCTACTATACAGTGCACTTTTTCAGTGGCATTGGTTCCGGAAGTATTTTTTTCCATTCATTTATTTCATTTTTTTCTTCATTAAAGAATTATAAACTATGAAAGTCACCAAGGTGAATCACAACAGTACAAACTTTGTCCGATTTTCTAATAATTTTTAACAAAGACTGTACTTAACATCTTTGATGATGGGAACTACAATCCCATGAAGCATTGCAAATGGCAAATTATTTTGATAGCATAGCGAGAGACTGGATTACAGTCTTGCGGTGCATCATGGTAGTGGGATTTGCTCTCTGCAACTCTCTGGTGGAATTTTCTGGAGAGCATCATGGGTAATGTCGTTTTTCACCATGAATTCAGCTGTTAACTCTTTCGCCGCCATTGACGGCTTTCTGTGTTTTCACTGTTATGCGGTAGGGGGCGCTATTATGCATCTTCTGAATGAGTACAGAATCTCCTGATCAAAACACAGGCGAAGAAGATGCAGAAACAGCAGATGCATATGTAAAATAATGCGATCATCAACATTAAACATCATAAATCAAAACTGCCTAACGTTACTGAATGAAATGTCGCCCCAGGACAAACTACAGGACTGTGAAGCTTTAGAGTGTTGATGGACTCCATCTACTCCATCTGTGTTTGATCATCATTCTGAATCCCATCTGGATGTACTCTTTGACAAAAACGTGATTTTCTCAGCTTTTTGCTAAAAATTTAGCTTTTTTATGAAACTTACCCACATTCAAGTGATGATAAAAAAGAATGCATAAAGCTAGAATAAAACACAGGGTCTGTTCTTTCTTTATATATATATATATTGCCAGTGTTGGGAAAAGTTACTTTAAAAAGGAATGCATTACATTATCATGTTACTCCCTTAAAAAGTAACTAATTGCGGTATCTAGTTACTTTTTTTTTTAAGAAAAGTAATGCAAAAAAATTCTATTTTGGGGCAAATGTACAGTAGAGGGCGCCGCTCAAACAAACCTTTCAGAAGAATAGGATGTAGAGAAGAAAGTTTAACACTTCACCAATAAAAACAAAAAATGTAGTAATTTCTGTTTATGGTTTAATTGAATCAAGTACATTAGTCAATAACGTGAGATTAAATGCATAAAAAATATGTTTTATTTTAACATATTTAATTATTGCAGGTTTGTGTAGTATTCTGATTTTGCATTTCACTGATTTTATTCATTTTGAGGAATACTGAATCTTTTTTGTGCAAGTTTGATGAGTAAATGCCTGCTCACATTCAGTCTAGATCTACAATACTCCTCATGTTCACACACAACGCCTCTGAACTTACTCACGATTTCTCTCAACATGAGGACAGGATGTTGTCAGTCAATACATGGGAAAACAAAGTAACTTGCGTTACTTGTTTGAAAAAGTAACTCCGATATCTTGTAAATTTAAAAGTAATGTGGTACTTTACTAGTTACTTAAAAAAAGTAATCGCATTACAAGTAACTCGAGTTATGTAATCAATTACCCCCAACAATGTATATTGCATGTTCAGATATTACTACAACAAAATATTATGGGGGGCATGAAACTTTTGTGAAAATGATCAAAAATGCTGGCAGTGGCTGGCAACTTTTTTCAAAAACACTGGCGGGGAAAGAGTTAAACAAGTATTTTAAAAAATAAGCTGAAATAATGCAAACGGATGGCTTCAACAAAAGCATATAACATCACAGTAGGTCTGTCTTTAAAGGTTGACAAGTTATTGTTAAAAATTCCCCTAGGAAGAAAATGAATGGGATTTTTACTTCCAGAATTTGACTGTATGGCACTCCTTGTAGCAGCGCTAAGACTACATTGCTACTTGCCCTCCATGTGACAACACGTGAAATTGAGAAGCGTCTGCATTCAAGCACTTGCGTAGAGTATGTTTGGGCTCAAACTCTGTTTAGATGCTACGTCTGACATTTGTTACAACAGTGTTATCTACATGTGTTAGCTGCTCTATCGAACTTCACTAATCCACCTGAACCTCGTGAGTTACAGTGTCTGCTACACCAGTGGCATCTCATATACTAGCTCTCTTCCTGTTTGTTAGTTCTCAGCAGTCTGAGTTCATCCTCAAGGTAGCTTATTCTGTCCAGCAGGGCGGCTCTGTCGGCTTGGGCTCTCTGGCTGGCTTGCCAGCGCGCTTCCTCGATCTTCCGCTCATACCAGCGCTCCATCTGCAGAGTCACCGCCTCAAAAAAGTACTGCGTAACCTCTAACGCGTGCATGTTCTCCCGCTCCTGGGCGAAGGAAGCCTCGGTGGTGTGGCGGTCTCCTAAACTTGTCAAGGTTTGTGCGTTTTGTTTGGTCTTTGCTCTTTGTTGCGTGCGTTTTTTGAGGTTCCTGTGATCGAGTGCACATTCCTGCTCACAGGTCTGATCGGGGACACGTCTCAGCTCCAGACTCTCGTCCGGAGGCTCATCTTGCACTCTGTGAGGGTCACTACAGGCCCGTGATCGTTGTTTAGGCCGGACTATACAAGGAGACTGGGGCGCAGATTGATTCTGTGATGGCTGCTTATCTGAAAAGAAAGAGAAAAGCTTAAGATGATTTCGTCCTGTAATGTAGGGTGACCACTCTTCCCGCATTTTGCGGGACAGTCCCAAAATTGGAAGCTTTGTCCAGAGGCGAACCAACATTGAGTGGGGGCCCCAGACAAAATTAATCAATGAGGCCCTATTAAAAAAAAAAATTATGTTAATATATCTTTGTTATCTAGAGATATAATTTTACAACATACAAAAAGTAGTCAAAACACATCTAACAGAACCTAAATTGTTAAATTTTTATAACATTAAAGTGCTTTTTGTTGTCAATCTTCATCTTTATAATAGAAGATACAATACAATATCTTCAAAATACAGTACAATCTTCATATTTATAACCAATTGTCACCTTAAAAACGGTGCTTTGTGTGGTGGTGACAGGAACAAGCAATTCTCCTACATATAGAAATATATGGTTATCATTTTAATTTAATCTTTATTTTATTAGTTTATCAACTAGCCTAATTATGTTAACTCAACTAATTTAATGTAGAAGAGCTGGACATACTAATTAGCCTACTAATTAAATAATGTCAACTAAGTAAATGTATTGATTAGGGCTGCCCCTGACTAAAGATTTTTCTAGTGGACTAGTCATTCATTTAAGCAATTAGTAGAGTAATCGCACATTTATATTAGGCTCATTTAATTAGGCTGCTTAAATATATAGGCTACTGGGTGCATGGAAGCGGTGTGCACGCATAAAGCTTGTGCAAAGCACTGGCAAAATGATTATAAATGTGTCTGAAAAAATAACAAGGAGACATTTTATTTGTTTATTATTAAACTAGTATTTTCTGAGTCAGTGTCGGCTGCAAAAGATGAAGTTGACGATGCTGCCTTTCCGCAGCATATGGACGCGCCTTTAGAGAGAAAAGCACTTTTCATACGGATTACATAACCAGAGAATATTTGTTTTCGATTTGAATTTGTTCGTTTAAAAGTAGATATTTCAAGCTTTCTATAGGATAGATATATTTCTCATATATATGTGAGGCAAGAAGCCTGATACTCTTAGTTTCGGTTCATTTATGAGATGCGCTGCAGTTCAGAGACTATAGGACGAAAGAAAGCACGCGTCCTGTTTGTTTTCTTTATTTTACAAAAGCACAACTATTTTTTGTTATTGTGAGTTTACACAAATACAAATAAATTATGTACTACTCTTATCTGTATGACCATAAATTATGGAGTATTTTAAGTTGTTTTCGCTGTCAGGAAAAAATGCCGGTGATCGCGCCGGCGCCTTCATGTCATGTAAGTGCGCTATACTTCAGCTTCCACACTCCACACAAACACTTGGATATGTGCCTAATAATAGCGCATGTTTATCTAGGTTAACATTAGAGTGAGTGGCCAAGCCAGACGGATAAGTTCTCTTCATGCTTAAATCAAATCATGTATTTTCTACAGTTTGAAGAAGGCAGTGGAGGTGAGGTGGCGAAAGCATTACCAGCGTAACGAGAGAGGGGGCCCCACTAAGGGGGATGCAGAGATGTCGCTGCATGTTTATATTACCATTTCTGATTGTTTAAATGATCAGCCCGGGGGGGGGCCCTCAAAATGCAGGGAATGAAATTACAATAATACCACAGTAAGAAATATAATAAAAACTGTGACTGGCATGTAAAAATCTATTTGTGCAGCCGTCATGTTCTAGTTGTGAAAATAACCAACTAACGCAATCGTAGAGAGAGGTTTTCCCACTGATGACAACTGAGTGGACAGCGCAAAGGAATAAGTGCAGGCCTCATTAAAGTCGGTAAACACAGCTACACCAGCGGATTTCATCTTACATACTGGATAAAAACCTCAAGATCTGATCAAAGCTGCCCAAATTGATGATTTATAGCATGTAATCATCCATCCTGATGGCAAATATTTCCAACGAACATGTGCCGATCCCGTGGATGCTCGAGCGCCACCCACGGAAATGGTCGAGCACCTACAGAAAAACACGAGATATTCCCCATTAATTTTTAACCAATAAAAAAATGTATTGCAACTTTCAGACACAACTTTCTTCTCACGTTAATAGTTCATTTAAGGCGGTTTCTGTGGCGTTATTATAATGACAAATGTTGAGAGTGCATAATTGTAGGGCTGCAACTAACGATTATTTTGATAATCAATTAGTTGGCCGATTATTTTTCCGATTAATCGGATAAAAAAAGCCCCTTATAAATATTTTTACTGACAAAATACACTATTCCACATTCTGCCCAATGCTGTCCTTCAAACAAACGTGTCAGCTGAGTGCTATGAAAACACACACAGTGAATATACCTTACAAAAATGAACCATGGTTTTACAACGAATAAAACAAACAAATAATAATAAATAAATAAAACAGGGTTATTGTAGTTATTCCATGGTAACCCATATTTTGCTTCAATCCATAGTTTAACTATGGTATTTGTGTGGTTATACAAATGGTAATCAATACGCCAAAAAACATGGTTTTACTATCTAATAGAACCATGGATAATTTTCATAAGGGTATATCTGTGCTATAGCCTACATCATGTGCAAAAAAGGTTACTACGCAAAAGGACAGTTTAAATCCCTACATTAAAATGATATTAAAGAAAAACAAAAACACAAAAAACACAAACTCAGTGTTACCAGATAAGAGAAATGTTCTGCAGGAACACACACACACACACACACATTCGTTCTGGACACAGTAACTGTTACTGTCATTTCTTTATGGATCATGTACCTTTCGTGCAACAGCTCACTCTGTTTCCACTACACTATTTTTAGATGCATTTTGTCCATAGAAATGCGTTATTCAGTGCTGTCATTTGGCGCGACTGGTGGAAGTTGGTGGCAGACCTGACTAATCGATAATGAGAATCGTTGTCGATGATTTTCATTATTGATTATTATCGATTTTATCTACTAGTTTTTGCAGCCCTACATAATTGTAACGCGAGAGCGCATCAAATGCGCGAGCAGGAATCTCTCTGCCCACAGGCGTCGCACAAAACTGAACGTGCGCTCTCTCTCGCTCAGATATTACATGTGCATGCTCAAACTTTTTCCTTCTGCATGTGCACTCGTGAATCTAGAATTGTCTTCTCTCCAGGATTTAATGTTGCCAGAAGCGAAACATTATAGTTTGGGCACCCACCGGCAGAAACATTAATCGGCGCCTATGCCAAGTTTGCCAACGAATGTAAATCAATATTTACATAGCATAATAGTTGTAAATTGATCTATCTCACACGTGTCCCGCATTGTCCCGCAAAATCACATCTACTGTCCTGCAACAGATCAATAGCCAGGTGGTCACCCTACCTGTAATGTGTACCATGCACATTGACACTAGAACCAGCTGCAATTGTGGTGACGTAAATGTACATCTGGCGAGTCACAAAATAATCCCAACAGGGCGATAAGGACCCCAATTTATGAACTTTAGTTCTGGTTTGATGTAAGACGCACATCCGAAGTAGCACGCAGTCTCCTTGCATAGCACCGAATGAGCAATTAGCATTCAAGAAGGGTTATTGGACCAAACAAGCGCTTCAAAATGAACGAATCAATCCTTCAGGCAGAGTTGAAATCAGCTTTTCAGTTATGTCTGACTCAAAAAGAACCAAATGTCAGAGTTTTCCGAGGGTTGTTATTTGGTTCTTTTTGATTCGCGTGAAGTGGATGGTCTTGTATCAAAGGGGTTTATTTTGCGAGAACAACCCTCAATCTCTTCCTTTTAAGAAGAAGAGATTGAAGAGAAAACCTAGACGCTAAAACACATCTCAAGTTCATCTCAAGTTCTGTTATTTATGTTATTTATATGTATAATAAAAAATTACATGAATATACACCAATCAGGCATAACATTATGACCTAATATTGTGTTGGTCCCCCTTTTGCTGCCAAAACAGCCCTGATCCGTCGAGGCATGGACTCCACTAGACCCCTGAAGGTGTGCTGTGGTATCTGGCACCAAGATGTTAGCAGCAGATCCTTTAAGTCCTGTAAGTTGCGAGGTGGGGCCTCCATGGATCGGACTTGTTTGTTCAGCACATCCCACAGATGCTCGATTGGATTGAGATCTGAAAGGGTGTGCATCTTCCATGAAAGGGTGTACATGGTCTGCAGCAATGCTTAGGTAGGTGGTACGTGTCAAAGTAACATCCACATGGATGGCAGGACCCAAGGTTTCCCAGCAGAACATTGCCCAAAGCATCATACTGCCTCCGCCGGCTTGCCTTCTTCCCATAGTGCATCCTGGTGCCATGTGTTCCCAGGTAAGCGACGCACACACACCCGGCCATCCACGTGATGTAAAAGAAAACGTGATTCATCAGACCAGGCCACCTTCTTCCATTGCTCCATGGTCCAGTTCTGATGCTCACGTGCCCACTGTTGGTGCTTTCGGCGGTGGACAGGGGTCAGCATGGGCACCCTGACTGGTCTGCGGCTATGCAGCCCCATACGCAACAAACTGTGATGCACTGTGTATTCTGACACCTTTCTATCAGAACCAGCATTAACTTCTTGAGCAATTTGAGCTACAGTAGCTCGTCTGTTTGATCGGACCACACGGGCCAGCCTTTGCTCCCCACGTGCATCAATGAGCCTTGGCCGCCCATGACCCTGTCGCCGGTTCACCACTGTTCCTTCCTTGGACCACTTTTGATAGATACTGACCACTGCAGACCGGGAACACCCCACAAGAGCTGAAGTTTTGGAGATGCTCTGACCCAGTCGTCTAGCCATCACAATTTGGCCCTTGTCAAACTCACTCAAATCCTGTTATTCACTTCACCTTTCATAATGTTATGCCTGATCTGTGTACATTATTTATGAAATAAATAATATTGTCTGCTATATCCCTCCATATGTGTTCAGTGTTGTATATTTTACTTCTAATAACCCTACATCACCTATTCATATTATGTAACACTTACATAAGCCTTTAACTGAATGAGGACAAACACAGAAAAAAACATTAATGCTGCATGTAGCTCTGTCTGTATGTGAGATGAGCCAGAAAATCTGTTTTGCTCATCTGCGTGTGTAAAAGCAAAAGAAATGTGTGTGTGTGTGTGTGTGTGTGTGTGTGTGTGTGTGTGTGTGTGTGTGTGTGTGTGAGATTGTTCATTCCTCCATGCAGTCATGAGTGCCATACCTGGTGAGGCGTCCACCTCGATCACATAGTAACTGGCTGATCCATCCTCAGGACACGTGGTCGGTGCTGCAGTCTCTCTTCCATCTTTGGCCTCGGGTTGGTTTGTTGATGGAGAGTGACGTGCTCTGACCCCAGATGTGTCCGGTACAGCTGTGTGGGAATGGGTATCCCAATCTGAAAGAGTGTTGGTGAGGGACGAGGAGCGCCGTAACTTGGAGTTGCAGCGATCGCCAGAGAGACGCGTCTCCAGACTTTGGATCTTAGAAAGGCACCAGTTCTTGATATCGGTGACCACCGAAGCCTGCTCACAAACAGAGAGATGGAATAAATAATCCCATGCTAATAATTTATATTAGGAATGACAAGAAAATGCATCATGATGAAAGCTAGAATCCATGTAAGAGTTGATATTTATATGCTGCTATTTGACTGATTCATTCAGTCACTAATCACCACAGATATCTGAGATATATATCAAATATCATTACAGGGCAGAAAATCTCCAGATTAGTAGCTGTATCGCCAAGCCCTAAATGAACCTGACCACTTATAAGCCAGATATTGTTTCTTTCACATCTAGACAAAGACAAAAAGCAAGGAAAGTCTGTTCACTCGGCGGCCATATTTGCAACGCCTCCGGGCAGCCTTTTCGTCCTATCTACGGGAATCCTGAAATCTCAAAAAACTGCTTGCCAAACTCACAATTAAATAACATATTTCAAGATCTGCCATTAACTGTTCCAAAAATGTTGTTTCTCAAAGTCTGCTCAAAGTTTATATTATAAAGTCTCAAGACACTAGCCGCTTTTCCACTGTCAATCCAGTGCGAGCCAGGGCTTTCAACGGGCCGGGCTGGGCTAATAGCCTCGGACCTGTAGCACCGACCCCAAAACAACCTCACACAAACCCATCATTTCACCAACTAATGGAAGCTCATCAGAAAAAAGAAATCACTGGCAACTAGCAAGATTGCAGAACCAACATGATAAACCCGGCCGTTTGTTGCCATTTTTGTCGTTTACTTGAAGATTTAAAACCCAAGCTTCGATGTTTTACCATAGTTTTACCATATTAAGTGATACATTGATCATAATGAATTAATTTGTGTCAAGATTGCACATTAGTCCCACAGAAATAAAGTGGCATTCACCGTTTTTTCACTAAAGAAAGAGGACACACTTATTCAGTCGCGTCTGTTTCTGTTTATTTGCAGTCACATGACAGTATGTTCACATCACATTTAGAAAGAACGATCATTTCTACAAACTTTCCACCAAAAATATGACCTGAGGATCTTTAGCACTCTCTCCAGTGACCGTCCCAATACAGTTATATTTTCAGTCAGAGAAACAGGAGGAAGCTCCCGAAAAACTGGATATTATGACATGCAGAGCTAAATATGGAAATCAGACAGTCCGGTATAAAAGACATATTGAAACTTTTCAGACTCAGATAAACACTGCCTGTGTTTGTAACCACTCCTCAAGCCGAGCTGGCCCGCTTTGGACCAAGGTATTCGGCGGGCCAAAAAACCCTGGCCACTGGCCCCGAGGAAGCCGCGACGAGGCCCGATCAAGCCCCAGAAGTGACAGTGGAAACATGGCTAATGACTCTTTCTATGGCAGCTGCAGTCACACTATAGAAATCACATCCGAAATCGCATTCTTCCCTACTATATAGTAGGCGAAAAACTGTGTGACAAAAAAATTATGTCCGAATACACAGTACTCATAAAAGAGTAGGCAAAAAGTACCCGGATGAGTACACTTGAACACTTTACTACCCCATGAGGCCATTTAGGATTTGTGAATGGCAGTGAAGCGATGCAACTGTCACATGACAATGACAACATGGCGAATGTAGTACGTCCAAATTACTTTTATACTACACACATTCATACTACATAGAATATATTTTTAGTGACCATGAAGTAATTACTTATTCAAAATAAGTACCTACTCAAGAGAGTGTGCGACTTATGCGGCTTATTCCTCCACAGCTGCATTTTCCTCATTCATATGAGCGCATTGTCTTGGTATATCTAAGTCTTTGATTCTATGTTTTTAAAGCATGTTTATGCAAACGTGATGGTTTTTGTTGAAAATTACCTGTCTTTTTTCACCTTCCAAGCGTTCCTGTATGGCTCTCTTGTCAATTCGATGTAAACATTCAATCCTCTCAGCGGACACTCTCTCTAAAGTGATCTTATCTAGAGCTCTGATCTGAAAATCAACACACAATTATCAACCACAAATAAACATTTAAAACCCCCATTCTTCCCTTGGGTCATTTTGAACTGAAATTAATTAAAAAAAAATTTTTGAACCCCTCAACTGTCACCGTCCTGCTAGCGGGACGCCTGACGCTCTTTTTTTTAAAATCGCCTTTTTTTTATATTACATATATTAGTAATCATCATTCGAAAGCTTACGAACTCAAAATTCATCCTGTGAAAACTGTGTTGAAATTGGACGTTGCGTTACCATGGAAACGGCACTCTAAATTCTTCTAGCGGGCTCCTCCCCTAGTGGGCGGTGTCAGGTTTCATATTACAAAATTTAATTATTTTAACTACTTTATAGTTAAAACCTTTTCTAATCTTGACAAAACACATATCGTCGGAAAGGTCTGAGTCTCAAGGTTCCATATTTGGTGACTGTTTAGTGATAGAAGTGATATTTGGACAGAAATGTATTAATTTGTTACATGAGAATGCATAAAAAAAGTGTGTCACTCGGTGGCTATTTTTGGTACAGCGCCTAAACAAAATCTCATTGGAACTTCAATTTTTGTGATATCAACTTCAAATTTGGAACACAACTTGGTTACACGTATGGCTTTGTTTTTATAGTAATTTTAGAGTAAATTTTTTTTTTTTTTAAATCCTATATACACTCACCTAAAGGATTATTAGGAACACCATACTAATACTGTGTTTGACCCCCTTTAGCCTTCAGAACTGCCTTAATTCTACGTGGCATTGATTCAACAAGGTGCTGAAAGCATTCTTTAGAAATGTTGGCCCATATTGATAGGATATCATCTTGCAGTTGATGGAGATTTGTGGGATGCACATCCAGGGCATGAAGCTCCCGTTCCACCACATCCCAAAGATGCTCTATTGGGTTGAGATCTGGTGACTGTGGGGGCCATTTTAGTACAGTGAACTCATTGTCATGTTCAAGAAACCAATTTGAAATGATTTGAGCTTTGTGACATGGTGCATTATCCTGCTGGAAGTAGCCATCAGAGGATGGGTACATGGTGGTCATAAAGGGATGGACATGGTCAGAAACAATGCTCAGGTAGGCTGTGGCATTTAAACGATGCCTAATTGGCAAGTGTGCCAAGAAAACATCCCCCACACCATTACACCACCACCACCAGCCTGCACAGTCGTAACAAGGCATGATGGATCCATGTTCTCATTCTGTTTACGCCAAATTCTGACTCTACCATCTGAATGTCTCAACAGAAATCGAGACTCATCAGACCAGGCAACATTTTTCCAGTCTTCAACTGTCCAATTTTGGTGAGCTCGTGCAAATTGTAGCCTCTTTTTCCTATTTGTAGTGGAGATGAGTGGTACCCGGTGGGGTCTTCTGCTGTTGTAGCCCATCCGCCTCAAGGTTGTGCGTGTTGTGGCTTCACAAATGCTTTGCTGCATACCTCGGTTGTAACGAGTGGTTATTTCAGTCAAAGTTGCTCTTCTATCAGCTTGAATCAGTCGGCCCATTCTCCTCTGACCTCTAGCATCAACAAGGCATTTTCGCCCACAGGACTGCCGCATACTGGATGTTTTTCCCTTTTCACACCATTCTTTGTAAACTCTAGAAATGGTTGTGCGTGAAAATCCCAGTAACTGAGCAGATTGTGAAATACTCAGACCGGCCCGTCTGGCACCAACAACCATGCCACGCTCAAAATTGCTTAAATCACCTTTCTTTCCCATTCTGACATTCAGTTTGGAGTTCAGGAGATTGTCTTGACCAGGACCACACCCCTAAATGCATTGAAGCAACTGCCATGTGATTGGTTGATTAGATAATTGCATTAATGAGAAATTGAACAGGTGTTCCTAATAATCCTTTAGGTGAGTGTATTTTATATAAAATATATTTATTTTTATATTTATATTTATACAGTACATTTCATTTACAGTAAATTTAAACTTCCATAACCTTTTCATACTTCTATTTTTTGACGTGCTTTCACTTAATCTGCTGAGTATCTTTTAAAATTACAGCCATTTAAGTTTGGATAGGGCATTTTCACGTCTAATCTCAAAAAGGGGGATGACAGTTAAGGGGTTAAAAATTGAGTGTTCATCGGAGTGGTACTTTTGTCGCACTTGAACCACGAATAAACTAAAAAAATTGACTGGATTCGAGGAGTTTATGTGGTTGATTTTTTTTTTTTTTTTAAAAAGCAACAAATCCTTCCCACATAGAAATGAATGGAATGTGAGGATTTTTTTTTAATTTGTCAAAAAATAAATAAAATAAAATCTAGTAATATACAGGTGAATAAAATAATAAATGACAAAAAATCTCCAAAAAAACATTATCAAAATGAAATAAAACAAGGATACTGGACAAAAAAAAGTCTAATTTTAGGGCTTTGAGGAAAGGATTTGTTACAAAGTGTGAAATAAATTGTATGATAAAAGTTCAAACAGTGCAAGCAGCAAAATGATTAGCCATAAACAACTGAAATTATGGGCTGCTGAAGTTGGATTGGTTATCTTTTCAGATATAGTTCAAGTCAATATAGGCCACAGCCAAACAGTTGATTAGCTTGTATCTGGGAAATATTTTGACAAATCAAATTTTATGTGAATGGGACCAGTGGCCATGAAAAGTGAATTTCAGTGCCTGGACCCCTAATGCGGACAAATGGGTTTTTATATAGAAAGCTTTGGTCTAGGCTGTATGCACCTGATGTTTGTTCTTGCGGTCCAGTTGGCCCATCTTGCTGTTCATGAGCTCTTGCACAGTGTGAATCTCGGACTGCATTTCCTCTTTCGTGGCCATCAGCTGGTTCTCCAGTTTATTAATGAGAGGCTCACACCTGCAGCCATTCAATGGGGCCTTTAATGGAAATAAGAGTCAAAAATAAAATTTACTGCATGAGATATTTGCTATTTTTAGAGAAAATGTTGGATAAGTCTCAGGGCTTGCTGACAGAAACTGGTTCTAGCTAGCAGACAAATTACTTTAAATTTTTAAAAAATAAAATAAAATAGATTATTTCTGAATGATTTTTGTGGTAATGACACCTAACAATGCTATTCTTAGACCATGATGTAAAATTTGAAACATTTTAGAGTGAAATTGCAGTGTATTACAGGTTAATAATTGTATTACTTTCACAGGAATTTCACAGTAAGATTTTACAATTGTGCTGTAAAACAAATCATGGCTTTACTGTGAGTTTACAGTATTGGAAAACAAGGTACCCAGCATGCAGTGCGGCATGAATAGATTATGCGGTGGAGTTTCTTGATTCTTGTTGGTTTTATCTGTGCGGATGAATTATTTTAGTTTCACTTTTAGCAGTTTGTGTTGTTGGTTTATGTTGTATAAATGTTTTTATTATTTGTTAACTGTCACTACTGTTGTGTTTTGTATGTCAAATATTGATGTCTGTGCATCATTAGGTGATCCTTATAAAATGATCATCTCAGCAGTATATATACTATATTATAGTATATATATTATACTATAAACTTCACTACCTAAAAACAGTAATTAAGGGCCAGATTTACTAAACAGGGCAAATTAGTGTGAGAGCGCAATCCCATAAAAGCGCAGATGGGAGTGAAAAGTTCTGCGCGTGATCTTCTGACGACACACAAATTAAAGCACACAGACGCAGCCGGATCATTTCCACAATGACCAACACAATCTACCCGTTTGCATCTGGTTTAAGACGTGCTTTTTTTGGGCGGTAAATAAGGGCATAAACACCAGCACAAACCTTAGTAAATCACCTTGCGTGATTCATTTAAATACTCTCCTCCCATAAATACTGTGTCTGAAAGAGAAACTCCTACAAATGCATATGCAATAAGATCAGCCGCAAAAATAACCCTGTCCACGCCTTTTCAGCGCTAATGTTTCACTGCGTGTCTTTAGTAAATCCTGACAGTAAGAGGGTTTGTGCTGGAGCAAGCTGTTAGTAAATCTGGCCCTTAATTTCTTACAGTGGCGGTTAAAGACAACTTTATCATGTGAATTTACAGTAAAACAAGCCCAGTGAGTTACTGTGATGTCAGCATCATTCTGCTGTTGATTAACAGTAACTCATAAGAAAATTACCCAGCATGCATTAATTTCACTGTAAATTTCTGACTACAGTAATTTATTGTAAAATAATACTCTTTAATCCTGTAAATTCCGAGCAATTTTTTACAGTGTGTCACTCTGCTGCCCAGGCAGAGATGTGTGTCACCACGACTATAAAAATAAATTAATGAATTCTTTGCCTGCATGATCTTGCCATCTTTGCCTCTGTAGAGAGTATAGAGCTGGTACGCCTTGTAGTTATGAGGAGCAGGAGGAGGAGCAGCTGATGGACATGATCTCTCTGTCTTACTCTTCTTCTTATGATCACTGTGTTTATTTTGTCTTCGAATGAGGGCATCTGATGGTGACAGCTGCAAAAAAACACACACACAGTACACAATCCGAGATATCAGAATGTAGAGTCTTTTTTATTTGCGAATTCCTACGATTCCTTGCGATATAAACCCAGACTCTCCACTGATTATACATTATGCCTTAAAAGAGAACGTGCATACATGACATACCCTCTCTTTGACTTTCCTGTCGCTGTTTTTGTTTGCGCGTGCCTCAGTGGCGAACACAGTGTCATTCTGGCGGAGAGAACTGTCACTGCCGTGAGTGTCATTGGCTGGAGATACACTGTCCTACACAAACACAGGAGTAAAGCCACAACATTGACAATGACCAGCAAAGTCTACACACAACAGAACTGTGTTAAACAGAGCTGAGAGTACTACACATTTATTGTAGCGACTAGGGTTGGGAATCAAACATCGATTCCAATACTTAAGGTCAGGAATCGGATACTTGTTATAAATTTAAAATTTCTTATCGATTATTTGTGTACATTTTAATGTGACTTTAAACCATTCAAGCGCAAGAAGACCCTTGCTGTTTTCTGTGCTGCTCACACATCCAAAACGACGAGCGTACGGAAAGTCGCATCTCATACTGAATAGTGCGCGATACTGAACGAAGCTCTCTTCTGCATCTTTTTGCACTTGAACGGACAAATACACACAAAAATGTCTAAATATGAACACACAATCAATTATGTCTTAAATGAACGTAAACAGTTGACAAAGAAAACGCGTGTGTAACAGTGTATTGGATCCGTGCAGCTCTTAAAGTGACAGCAGCCTAATATTCCTGCCGTCTATAATAACATTAATCAAAAGACAGAAAATTCAAACTCGCTGTTCTAACTTTTGTAACTATATTTGTAATGTATATTTTTTTTATGAGTGTTTGCTGTATATTGACAAATGAGTGTTTACTTGTATTTAAAAATGCTTGAAATTTATATTAGTTAGGCTAGTTGTTTAATGGTATTTTTACCATTTTTACCATTTTTTGGTATTCAGCTACAATTAAATGTTTTGCAATAAGACTTAGAATAAATGTGAATGATATCTAAGTTTTTTTTACTTGTATTGGAATAAAAATTAGGAATCGATAAGAATTGGAATTGTTAAAATTCAAACGATACCTAACCCTAGAAGCGACAGATCTTTTCTTCCATATTGTGACGAAAAAGAAAAAAAATTATGGCTGAGACTTGATTTTATGGATCAGTTGTTGATTGGATGTTGAGGTGTGGGCGTGGCACTCAAAAGTGGAGGCGGAGCTGAACGTGAGCATGCAGGGGCGGGGCTTGAGCGCACTAAATGAAGTCCAGCACACGTCACCAGAGCGAAGTCTGTCATTTTCACCGGAAGATCCAGTCAGGCCAACTTTAATAAATAAATCCTCAAGGGACGGGGATGTGTAGAACTACGAATAATGGATGTTCAGATTCTATTGAGACTACTTGTGCTTTCTGCAGAGTTCTGCGGTCAGAGACTCGGGCAATGAAGTAAAATATCCCTTTCCCTCCCTGAATACGTCACCACACATTTGGTGTCTGTTTTTAATAACTCTCTGAAATAATGTCTCATGTGCTTTCTTTGTCCAGATGTGTAAAAGTTTTATTTATCAAGTCTAAACTATGGCAGAGATGAACTGGCTGACACAACATCCAAGGGTGATTCATTTTCAGTAACTGCACATCTATGATATACAGTGGGGAGAACAAGTATTTGATACGCTGTCGATTTTGCAGGTTTGCCCACTTACAAAGCATGTAGAAGTCTGTAATTTTTATCATAGGTACACTTCAACTGTGAGAGACGGAATCTAAAACAAAAATCCAGAAAATCACATTGTATGATTTTTAAATAATTAATTTGCATTTTATTGCATGACATAAGTATTTGATACATCAGAAAAGCAACTTATTATTTGGTACAGAAACCTTTGTTTGCAATTACAGAGATCATACATTTCCTGTAGTTCTTGACCAGGTTTGCACACACTGCAGCAGGGATTTTGGCCCACTCCTCCATACAGACCTTCTCCAGATCCTTCAGGTTTCGGGGCTGTCGCTGGGCAATACGGACTTTCAGCTCCCTCCAAAGATTTACTATTGGATTCAGGTCTGGAGACTGGCTAGGCCACTCCAGGACCTTGAGATGCTTCTTACGGAGCCACTCCTTAGTTGCCCTGGCTGTGTGTTTCGGCTCGTTGTCATGCTGGAAGGCCCAGCCACGACCCATCTTCAATGCTCTTACTGAGGGAAGGAGGTTGTTGGCCAAGATCTCGCGATACATGGCCCCATCCATCCTCCCCTCAATACGGTGCAGTCGTCCTGTCCCCTTTGCAGAAAAGCATCCCCAAAGAATGATGTTTCCACCTCCATGCTTCACGGTTGGGATGGTGTTCTTGGGGTTGTACTCATCCTTCTTCTTCCTCCAAACACGGCGAGTGGAGTTTAGACCAAAAAGCTCTATTTTTGTCTCATCAGACCACATGACCTTCTCCCATTCCTCCTCTGGATCATCCAGATGGTCATTGGCAAACTTCAGATGGGCCTGGACATGAGCTGGCTTGAGCAGGGGGACCTTGCGTGCACTGCAGGATTTTAATCCATGACGGCGTAGTGTGTTACTAATGGTTTTCTTTGAGACTGTGGTCCCAGCTCTCTTCAGGTCATTGACCAGGTGCTGCCGTGTAGTTCTGGGCTGATGCCTCACCTTCATCATGATCATTGATGCCCCACGAGGTGAGATCTTGTATGGTGCCCCAGACCGAGGGAGATTGACCGTCATCTTGAACTTCTTCCATTTTCTAATAATTGCGCCAACAGTTGTTGCCTTCTCACCAAGCTGCTTGCCTATTGTCCTGTAGCCCATCCCAGCCTTGTGCAGGTCTACAATTTTATCCCTGATGTCCTTACACAGCTCTCTGGTCTTGGCCATTGTGGAGAGGTTGGAGTCTGTTTGATTGAGTGTGTGGACAGGTGTCTTTATACAGGTAACGAGTTCAAACAGGTGCAGTTAATACAGGTAATGAGTGGAGAACAGGAGGGCTTCTTAAAGAAAAACTAACAGGTCTGTGAGAGCCAGAATTCTTACTGGTTGGTAGGTGATCAAATACTTATGTCATGCAATAAAATGCAAATTAATTATTTAAAAATCATACAATGTGATTTTCTGGATTTTTGTTTTAGATTCCGTCTCTCACAGTTGAAGTGTACCTATGATAAAAATTACAGACCTCTACATGCTTTGTATGTAGGAAAACCTGCAAAATCGGCAGTGTATCAAATACTTGTTCTCCCCACTGTAGTTCCAGATTTGTTGACAGTAATACAGGTTTATATCATGTTTTAGACATAGTAATGTTGATTTGGGCTGTTACTATATTATTGCTGTAAGTAGTTTTACACACAAAACTTGTAGGATGAAAACCTGAAAGTGTCTTGAGATACACGTGGAACAATCAGAATTTTTAAATTTTTGAAAATGTTATGCACATCTGAAGTGTCTTATTACTGTGGGAGTATAAATGTTCAACTATTAAACGTTCTGTCATTAATTATTGCTTACATGACATTCAGTGACAGCATGTTTGAACTTGATTTGTCTCTAGTACGGTTGCTCATTCTGTGTTGATTGTGTCTGAGAGAGGGAATGAAGTTTTGCTCCTCTACCTTTCTCGGCAGCATCTCATCACGAGGGACTGACTGTGCTCGACCCTCAGTCTTCATCTTATCCCTCCTCTTCCTCACAGTGCGTCCTCGACTGAAGCTCTACATGCAAATACAGGCATTAAGGCAAATGTTGCTGTAAAAAATGAACGGCCTTTTCTTGCCACATCAGTTTCTCTTAAGTATGTGTGTGTCTTCTTACCTGTGGGGCTTTGGTGAGCAGCAGCGCCACTTCAGGATTATTATTTTCACGAGCCTGATCGAGGGCCGTCTCTCCTGTCTTCACCCAAAACATCCACACAGATAACTACCATGCGCATATTCGCACAGTTAAAGCTGTAATTTCTGCTGCATGCCAACCTAGAGAACCATGTTCCTTAAGACAATTGGTTTACAGTAACTGTGGACAGTGCCGCTACTAGCCGGTTTGGCACCCTAGGTCCTGAACAAGCTACTCAAGGTCTTTAGGGTTACTAGAAAATCACAGGTAGTAAATCACAGGACTTTGGACGTTTTTGCCGGGAAAATCAAAAGGATATGATGTTTATATGCGCTCCCACCTTTCTTCCACTCACACATGAAATGAATACAATGTTCAGGATAATGCCGGAAGAGCCATTCTGTACTGTAATGTTTCATGTGTCATGCAAAGAAAAGGGATTAATATATAGTCTACAGTCAAACATAGCCAGATCTGTATAGTCTTATAGTCTAAAATATACTTTATATTAAAGGGGTCATGAACTGAGAAATCAGCTTTTGACATATAAGAGGTCATCATACTATAAGAATTTTCAGACCTGAAAATCCTGCATTCATGCGCTCAAGATGTCTGTGATCGGCTACAGTGCTCATCACTGCAACCTTTCATGCCACGATCTGAATATAATGCCATAGATCTAAATATAATGCTATAATCAACACTTTTCACGATTAGTTAACCTTAAGAGCTGTAATAGTAAAAACGTGCTAAAAGTTTGAGAGAGAGTTAAACATGCAATACTAGCTATTTCATATGCAAAGATGTCAGCCAATCAGAGCAGTGGGCATTTACACTGAAGTCTCACAGCAGCCAATCACAGCAGTGGGCGTTTACACTGAAGTCTCACAGCAGCCAATCACAGCAGTGGGCGTTTACACTGAAGTCTCACAACAGCCAATCACAGCAGTGGGCGTTTACACTGAAGTCTCACAACAGCCAATCACAGCAGTGGGCGTTTACACTGAAGTCTCACAGCAGCCAATCACAGCAGTGGGCGTTTACACTGAAGTCTCACAGCAGCCAATCACAGCAGTGGGCGTTTAAACTGAAGTCTCACAGCAGCCAATCACAGCAGTGGGCGTTTACACTGAAGTCTCACAGCAGCCAATCACAGCAGTGGGTGTTTACACTGAAGTCTCATAGCAGCCAATCACAGCAGTGGGCGTTTACACTGAAGTCTCACAGCAGCCAATCACAGCAGTGGGCGTTTACACTGAAGTCTCACAGCAGCCAATCACAGCAGTCGGCGTTTACACTGAAGTCTCACAGCAGCCAATCACAGCAGTGGGCGTTTACACTGAAGTCTCACAGCAGACACGCCCCTTCAAACAGAGTGTTCAAATCAGAGGCTAAAATCAGGGTAGGAAAAATGCCTTTTATTTCTAAATTATGACCATTTTTGATGTAAAAATCATACTAATATTATAAGTGCACCCCATGAAACATTATAAAACAATGCAGTTCATGACCCCTTTAAAACTATCATAACAGTGTAATTTTCATTACCTCATATGTCGACATGATGATGGTGAATTGCAGAGCTTTTGACACTAGGATCGGATGCTTTCTGAACTGCTGTTTTCACACACTGTCATTTTTGTTGTGTGTTTATTTTGTTATTGAGAGTAAAGCATGCAGCACATGTTTACATATTCATCTAAACGTCGCTCTCAGCAGCGTGGACGGCATCGGGATGTTCTATTATTTCTAGTATTTCCAACTTTTTACTTCTGAGCGAAGAATGAAAAAGGACTTTGCCGTGAGTATATCACATTCAGGCTCTTGTACATTACGTGTGTTACAATAAGTTGCTGGCTGCAGTTCACTTAACGGACACCGGTGTCGCTAATAACAAGTGAATTCTACATATAGCCCCTTTAAAAAGTGTTCTTGCATTACTGTGATAGTAACAAATCTCAATACTCAAGAGGAGTGATAGATTTTTGTTTAGCATTTCTGTGCCATTGAACCAAATAGCAGCTATAAACATCTAGGCAGTTTAACTAACTTGCTCAGTAAGATCCAGCTAAGAATGCAACGCCTACTTGTGTTGCGTTATGAATTTTGCTCAGACACATTATGTGAAACTGTATCAGTGTATCATCTCAAGAAGCATTTGTGTTCAAGTACTTGTGTAGAGTACATTTCAGGGCTTCACTAAGCTCATGCAATATTTCTGAAGGTGCTCACATTGTTTTTGATGCGGCTGTCGGCCCCAGCCTCCAGTAACATGCGTACGGTCTTCCTGTGATTCAGAGCAGCTGCAATATGTAAAGCGCTGTCCCCTGCCTGGACATCAGCGGAGAGTCATATGGTCATAATTACAACTTACACAAGAATGAGTAAAATGATGTTTGGGTCATTCCGTGTCAACTTAACCAGAGGTCCCCGTCTAGAAAGATTTATTTTGTTCCTCTTTTTTCTGGTGAAAATTAGGGTTGGGAGTCAAAAATCGATTCCAATTCAGGAATCGGATACTTGTTATAAAATTAAAATTTTGATTCCTCTTATTGATTCATTTGTGTAGATTTTAATGTGACTTAATGAAAGACTCACGTGCTGTTTTCTGTGCTGCTCACACATCCACAGAAAGCCGCCTCTCACACTGTATGGTGCACGACACTAAACTGAGTTCTTTTCTGCGTCTTTTTGCACTTGAACGGACAAATACACAAAAAAATGTCCTTGTAAACAGTCGGTTATGTCTAAAGTGAATGTAAACAGATGACAAAGAAAGCGTGTGTGTAACAGTGTATTGGATCCGTGCAGCTCTTAAAGTGACAGGAGCCTAATATTCATTCGCTGTTCTTGACTGAATAACTTTTGTAACTTTATTTGTAATTAATATTTTTTATAAAGTGCTGTTATTTTACATTTGATTACAGTTTCTGTACCTGAATACCTGAAATTCTTAAAACAGTGTATTTCAATTGTATCTTTGTTCAGTTGTATCTATTTGTGTGATTGCTAATTTTTTTATTTGTTCTTTTTTAATTACTGAGTGTTTACTTGTCTTTAATAATGCTTGAAATTTCTATTAGTTAGGCTAGTTGTATTTATGGTATTTTTAAACCATAGGCAAAAGTTTCTTGTGTGTGTTCTTTAGCCTGTTGATTTTTGTTCATGATATTCAGAAATGTTTATTCAGCTACAATTAAATGTTTTGCAATAAATGTGAATGATAAAGTTATTTTTTTTACCTTATCGGAATCGAAATCGATAAGCGGAATCAGAATCGTTAAAATTCAAACGATACACAACCCTAGTGAAAATACATACATCAAGAATTTTTTTTTTAAATCCATTAAATGGATGCATATTACCACAGTAATCCATTTAGAAGTTGGTTCTTAACTTTAACGTTTTTCTTTATTTGGAAAATTCTTTTTTGTTTGTTTTTGGCCAGAAAAGTGCTTTTTCCCCATTTTTGAACTGTTATCATTGGCATATAATGCAACAAAGATTGCGGTTACACTTTATTTTACAGTGCGTGTACTTACAGTGTACTTACCCAAGAAAAGTAGTGGTAATATAAGGTAACTACATGGGTTAAGGTTAGGTTCAGGGTTAATACCTAGTTATAACCCAGTTATTGTAATTGCTATAAGTACATCGTGTGTACATGCAGAACAGGACTGTAAAATAAAGAGCGGTGTCATTGTTACAGTGTAATTATATATTTAAGTACTGAGTAATATTGATTAACAACATGTACTTACTATAGGGTTTGGTTGAGGGTTAAGATGCATGTAATTATGCATAATTTACTGTTATTACTATAATAAGTACATGTAATATATGTAACAAGGACACTGTAAAATAAAGTGTTACCCAAAGTGCTACCAAGCTTGCTAAAATCAGCAGATTTTACTAACAATCTGTAAAAATAAAAAGATGATGATCTTTCTAATGTCATTTTACCTCCTCCTGTAATTCGGCTCCAATATCAAGTGAAAATGATCATTTTGATCCCCCTTTACAAAATAGTGGATTTCTCAGTAAATATACATCCATTCATCACTATTTATGTTTGTCTTTCTTCAGAAAAAATATTTTTAGCCGGGAAGCTGTTAAAGTTTGTTTGATCCGACACGGAATGACCTGTTTAGAATAGTTTAAGATAGAGTATGACACATCAAAGTCCCAAAAACATTTCAACTCCTTACTCACGTGATTTCTTTCCGTCACGGAGCAGATGGCACCCAGGAGCGCTCGGATCACACTCACATGGTTATATCGGGCGGACACATGCAGACACGTGTCACCTACCTGAGGCAAACAAGTCAAACAAATACTACTGGAACAGCACATTTGTTTCATGTTGTTTCCGAGTTAAATAACAAACACACAGATGAAGAGAAGAGAGAGACGTGTGAATATATTAGAGAGAAAGCGTTTGACAGTACTTACATTGTTCTTACAGTCGGGACGAGAGCCGCCCAGCAGCAGGACTTTCGAGCTCTGAGCGTGACCGTTCTGACATGCCAGATGAAGAGCTGTGTTTCCTGCCTGAGAGACATTACATCCTGTCAGCTGATAGAATTACTCCACATTTAGATGCAGTCCTGAATGCTGATTGGTCAATCTATAAAACACCTGTTCACTATCACTACATTCATCTTAAATGTACAGGCTTGATCTTCTGATGGAAGGATGCCACTTCATGAATGAATAAAATCATCATAATCAAACAAACATACACATTTTTATTCATTCATTTATTTTAATTATGTATTGAGTGTTTTATAATAGCAATAAGGCACTTGAGGCTGTGCTGTAATGTGAACCATAACTAGTCATGATTGAAGGAGACTGAAACTATGAAACGTTCATAAGCCACAAGTGCCTCCAAACAACATCATCATGTGTGCATTTGCATTTACTCACGATTGTAGTGACAACAACCAAACACGAGATCAGTCGGAAAACACCCAAACAAGCACTTCTGCCCAACTTATTTTGAGATTAATCATATACTATACATGCAAATAATTTAAAGACCCCCTGTGGTGAAAATCAAGTTTTTAATGTTGTTTATATGTATCTATGTGGTGTTTTTAATATGCTTTCAGACAAACCATGTGCAAATTCATAAGTCAGCACCATAAATGAGGTTTGAAATTGGTCTCAAAAGAAACAGGTTATCCCGGTATATTTTTCTGTTGATATGAAAAATTGTGTACATTTAGCAATATAGTGGGTGAATTATGTATATACTGTATTTGGGGTGTACCGGTACACAAAACTGACGGTTCGGTACGTACCTCGGTTTTGAAGTCACAGTTCGGTACAGCAGGGGAGAGAAAACTAAATATAAAACTGCTTTTTTTTATTAAACAGTGGTTTACTGAACAAATTGTGTCTGCCCTTAAATGAATTCAATTATAACTAAAGGTTTCTTAAAGATAAAAAAAATTATCTCTGCTAATGCTGTAAAGTGTAAACTATATAGGGAGCCCTTACTTGCACAAAGTAACTTTACTTGCACTAAATTCAGTATTTTTAGATATAATAATTAAATAATCCAGACATCACTAACAGGTTCAGTAGAATATAATGAATATATAGGCTAATATAGTCCATATATTTAGCAAAAGAGTTGATTTCTCTAGTGAACGAACAGCTGTGGACACTGAATGACTTCTGAGGGAAATGTGATGCTACGTGACATTGTTTACAAGCTGTTTTATTGACGTCTTTCCGCCGTTGAAACACTGATTGAGCGATTACACCACATATGATACGTTTCAGTAAGTTGTAATGTATCCTCAACATACCTTCAGATGTTGATTCATGTTTATTCTTTGACTGAAGAGATGATCGCGTTCACTCGCGCGCTTGAACTGACACGCATACAGTGATCAGTCACGTCAGGTCAGATTATAAAGAGCGTCAAAAACGGCATTTATCGTTTGAATTTCGTGATAAAATGGACAGAATAATTAATCTGTTCGTGTGGGAACTTGGATTGAAGTATGTTACGCACGTAAAACAAGCCTTCTGTTAACTGTTAAAGACTGCATTCGGTACCGTTCAGTACACACGTGCACCATACCAGAAGCCCTGTACCGAAACGGTTCGGTACGAATACGTGTACCGTTACACCCCTATAATGTATATTATGATGTTATGATGAACTATATGCCTTTCTCCACTGACGTTCTATGATGTTCAAAGCGTTTCTAAGGATGCTGATTTTTAGAAGGCAGACTGAGATGGCGTAACATATTAGCTGTTTGATAAGTAGTCAAGCTAAAGGCGAATCATTTTAATTACGTTACGTGTCCAACGTTGTAGAGAGCGATAACTTTGTGTAGCGTTTACTACAGTAACTTGAGTAAAAGTTGAGCGAGACTCTGAGCTCGTGCGAGTGAGTGGAGGCGGGGCTAATTTGCATATTCATGAATCCGTGCATACTAAATGAGGCAAGGGTGTAGAGTTACATTCAAGCTATTTTAAGGCATGAAGAAAAAAATTTTCACAGGAAAAATCTTTTAAATATGCCATTTTGGTGATGAGTTTTAAGGGATAAAACTATTGACTACAGGGGGACTTTAACGTTTAAAGCAGATGTTACCTTGTTTTTAGCATGAACGTTGGCTCCAGCCTTCACCAGCAGTTTGACAGACTGACTGAAGCCGTGCCACGCAGCCTCATGTAATGCAGTGTTCCCATCCTGAGGAAACAGATCAACTGCTGGATCACAGCTCTACTTTGCATTTGCCATTTTAAATGCAATATATAACAAAACCTTAAAGACAAAGCAATAACCAACCAGCAACTAAAAATATATAGGGGTGGGTGATATACCGGTAGACACGATTAACCGGTAGAGATTTGTCAACCGGTAGAGATTTTGTACTATCGTCTACTGACGTTGCTGTGCTGCGCTGTCACGAAAGCGTATCGTTTGCATGTGTTTTTAAGCATTGAGGTTTAAAAACAGGTGATTTTGAACCATTGAAGCACAATTAGCAGTGAAAGAGAACTAATTTTAGTATATGAGCGCTCTCTGAGAGGCTGTGTGAGAGACGCGACATGAAGCCGCTCCTCACAGAGCGCCTGAGAACTGAACTGAGGGCTTTTTGACCCCTAATTGGGCTTGAACAGTTAAATACACACACCTATGTGTCAAAGTGACATGTATTTGCAAGTAAACACAGTCATTTATGTCTTAAATGAACGTTAACAGTTGAGAAAGAAAACATTCCAGTATATTGGATCCGTGCAGTTGCTCTTAAAGTGACAGCTTCCAAATTTACCTGCTAATGCTAATTAATGCTCTCTCACTGCTCTTCACTGAATATCAAATGTCTATGTTGAATAATTTGTGTCTGTTTGTGAATGAGGGATTTTTGGATACAATGTTTTTAGATTTGTGGACTAAAAGTTTTTATTCTTAAGTGAAAAGATCAAATTATACCCTTGGGGTAAGATGAGCCGCCTGGATTTGGGCCAGAGTGGCATGTTGCTAGTGTTATTATTTTTAAACATATTAATTAATGTAATTAATGGGGCTATTATTCAGTATTTCCATTAATTAAATGTACATTTCAGACATCTTTGCTTTCATTAAAACCTACAGGTTAGTTGAGTGAGATCATTCGCATTCATAGTGTTGCTATTATGACATATCTTCAATTAAAATATGGGCAATAAATATGTAAATATACATCAAGAAGATATACATATATATCCTCCCCCATGTTACCCTATATATGTAGTTGTAGAAAGACACCAAATTATGTCATTTCTTAGTTGTTGCAATTTTAAGGAATGCACATTTATTTGTAATTGGGGAAAATATTGCGGTAGGGTTGTGCACAAAATGTGGGACATTTTTGGCCCAGGCAGCTGATTTCCTACATCGCTGTGATAGTTTCATGTCTCTCATGGTTTGCTTCTCACATGATAAAAGTATTTACATTCACATCAATATTTCAATATTCCATTTATTTGACCAGATTACTGCACATATTTGCATATGTGCAGTGAACGTAATGGAAACTGCTATAGTAACCTTTTTTTCTAGTAATGTGAATGAGAAATATTTACCTTGTCTTGTCTATCTAGTGCACATCCTTCCTGAACGAGAGCTGAGATGACATCAGTGTTTCCCACCACAGCTGCTCTGTGTACGGCTGTCTGGTCAGCCTGGAAGCGAGGAAAACAATATATATATATATAACTTCAACATCAGTCACGCTTTACTCTGTGGTGATCGGCTGAACAGTGTGTTACTTTTGGAGCAGGTATACAGCACATTAGAGGAAGGTGCAACGGTGTGTGTTACTCTCACTGGCTCCTTGCCATGTTGCAAAGGGATCTAACATTGGCCATTTTAAAACAAGGTCCAAAAAGGTCTGTCAATCTTGTTTTGGACCAGTCTTTCCTACAGATTTCTGATTCTGGTCGTAACACGACAACAGATCTTGATTCAATTCCAAGTTGGACATTAAAAAATTATGCTGTATAAATATGATTTATGGAAGTAAGAGATAAATAGAAGCGCAGGATATAGATTTCTCTGATATAGAAAGCAAAACAAACTACAAAAAAATGGCATGGTTGCCCAAACACAGATAAGGTTCATGAAAACAAATTCCAGTTTGTATTGTGGAACATCATCTGTCCAAAAGGTGAATGAAAAACACAAACTATACATTTCAAAATACCTCCAGAGCCCATCCAGCAACGGTAATGTGCTGGTCTGTTCCTCATGTGTCTTCAGACCTGAATATAACACATGAGTTATGGTGCTTTTATGCCTGTATCTTATTTTGTGTTGAATAGAAGAAACTCAGAGGGGTTTGGAAGGAAAATGGTGTATATTTCTGGGTGAATTACTCTTTTAAATGTTCATAGTAGGGGTGTGCAATATATATTCGTCTACAATAATATCATGATTGTTGTTTTACACTTCACGACAATGGTACCTTAAGAATCAACATAACACAAACTCTTTTAAATGTTAAACATAACTGAACACCAAACTTCAACAGGTCTTTCCCTTTACTAAAAAACACATTAAACAGCACGCAATTTCAACATTTACTCTCCTTATCTATCCCTATGCAAAGCATGCTGGGAACTAGAAATACACTGCCCAGTTCAGTCAGCGCAACAGAAATGATTCATGTAGTCCCAACACAAATGGTTTAGGTTAACTTAACATTTAACAAATTTCATTTCATTTAACATAATAAAATTGAGTGCAAATGGCAATTAAGTAAAAAACTGAAGATTTGTGTTTCAGCTTATTTTATTTTAATAAACTGACCAAATAACTAGAATAATTTTTTTGAGAGTAGGTTAGACTAGTGCACTTAGAGTGCATACTTTCACTGCGTGATTTACTAAATGCATATAGAATCCCCCCAATATTCAAGATAAGGGGGCAAAAATACCTCTGTAGGTCTTTTATATTTATATCACTTAATACAGTTAATCAATATGACACAAAGAGTGACTTTTTCCACAAATATCAGCATGATTACAAATGTGATATTGATTTTATACAACAGTTCAAGAGGTTAATATTAAATAACTTACATTTTAGACAATTTCGCCAACGAAAATAGTTCCAAAAAAAGCCACAGGACTGTTTTTCGTCTCTGAGCAACACACAGCGGTGTTTCGTTACTGAATGAACGAATCGGTTGAATGAATGATTCAATGACTCACTCATTAAGACAGTCAAATGCTTCGTTCCTGAATGAATCAGTCGTTTGAATGAATCGGTTGAATGAATGATTCAATGACTCACTCATTAAGACAGTCAAATGCTTCGTTCCTGAATGAATCAGTCGTTTGAATGAATCGGTTGAATGAATGATTCAATGAGTAACTCATTAAGACAGTCAAATGCTTCGTTCCTGAATGAATCAGTCGTTTGAACGAATGATTCAATGACTCACTCATTAAGACAGTCAAATGCTTCATTCCTGAATGAATCAGCCGTTTGAATGAATCGGTTGAATGAATGATTCAATGACTCACTCATTAAGACAGTCAAATGCTTCGTTCCTGAATGAATCAGTCGTTTGAATGAATCGGTTGAATGAATGATTCAATGACTCACTCATTAAGACAGTCAAATGCTTCGTTCCTGAATGAATCAGTCGTTTGAATGAATCGGTTAAATGAATGATTCAATGACACTCACTGAGACAGTCAAATGCTTCGTTCCTGAATGAATCAGTTGTTTGAATGAATCGGTTAAATGAATGATTCAATGACACTCACTGAGACAGTCCAATGCTTCGTTCCTGAATGAATCAGTCGTTTGAATGAATCGGTTGAATCTCAGTGACTCACTCATTAACAGTGACTTGCTGACTCCTACTGGCTGTTTTAATTTCACATTTAAAGTATCTTTTCAATTTCTAAATCATTTCTAATATCAATATTCAACGTTTTGTTTAAAACATCAAAACATTTTTATGCATTTGTATCTGCAGGTTAAATGTCCCTCTGAGCTGCATTAAACAGTCTGTAAATGCATCTGAATGCCACTTCAGATGCAGCTTCGGTTTCCTCTGCATTTCAAATATGAATTTTGTTGATACTGATTCATTTGATGAATTATATGGTAACAGCCCTACTGTGTCTTATTATTCTAATTGAATGTATTGATTAAATGTAAGAATTTGACAAAAGATGATGCATACATTTAAACAGATTAAAAAGTGGCTTTATAAAAGATAAAAATGCACATAAAAAAGGTACAAATCTATTTAAACTTATTGGAAAAGATGATTTCTGTCACTGTTAAACACGATAAACACACTCAGCTAATGTGAACAGCCAGATCTGAGCAATAAATCAGAAGTGAGCACTTGCAGTGTGAACATAGCAGTGTTATTTTAATATCAGTGAGGTACTATTATAGCTTTTATTAATATTTTGAATTCGTTTTATGTTTATATATTATGTATATATTTTTAGTTATTGTTGTAAATAACTTGTAAAGTTTTTATTTTTTTGTCATTTTTATTTTTTTATATTTTTCGTCTATATAGTATTTTATACATTTTTATTTCAGTTTAAGTTTTAGTTACTTCAGTATATAAAGTTGAAAATGAGAAATGTTGCTGAAATAAAATTTATGTTTTTAATTTTTTTATTTCAAGCATCAAAAAATGTTTTTTTTTTAAAGCTTTTAGTTTTAGTGAACTCTAATAACCCTGAAATGTAGCCATAGTTAAGTCTTTTTAGAAAGTTTAGTCATCAACAGTGACTTTGCCCAATGAAATTGTACTGAGGGCCCAGAAAGCCTACACTGTTAAACATTTAAGTGTGAAATGGCAGTATATTCCAGGTTAATAATTGCATGATTTCACAGTAAATCCACAGTAGGACTTCTCTTGTATCTAAAGGCACTCTTGGAATATCATACTGTATTTCTACAGTGCATATGAACTATAAAGGTACCCAGCATGCAGTGCAGCATGAACAGATTATGCTGTGGAGTTTCTTGATTCTTGTTGGTTTTTTCTGTGCGGATGAACTTATTTTTGCTTCACTTTTAGCAGTTTGTGTTGGTTGTTTATTTTGTAATGTTCAGAATTTATCTTTTTTATTATTATTATTTGTTGAGTGTCACCATTTTTGTGTTTTGTATGTCGAGTATTGATGTCTGTGCCTCATTAGGTCACAAGATGATGTCACACCTTTCAAAGATAAATCTCAGCAGCTGCTTCACTATTGTGAAATATCCATCTACAAACAATTATGAATTTGAAATAAGATATTGGTAAATCTTTAGGCTGAAATAATGCTAATAATAGTATAATTTGACTAACTTAAAATCAGCCAATTAGCTTATTTCATATTCTAGCTTGTCATTGTTTTAACAAATGTTTTCATTTGTCACTTCTGACTTGGCTAGATCAGAAATTTGAATATGAATATACAAGGTCCAAGATCCCAAGCTAATGGAACACTGATCACCATCATGGTGACTTCAGAACAATTACAGCACTAAACTATATCATTTCTTACAGTGGCAAAGACAACTTTATCATGTGAATTCACAGTAAAACAAGAGCAGTGAGTTACTGTGATGTCAGCATCATTCTGCAACTGCATTAATTTCACTGTGAATTTCTGACTACAGTAATTTAGTGTAAAATACAACTCTTTAATCCTGTAAATTCCTGGCATTTTCGCTCAAAAGAGAAAATGCTGCAGACATGTTATACTCACATCATCTTGAATATCCAGGTCACAACCAGCAGCGAGCAGAATCCTCACGACAGCAATGTGGCCCTTATAGGCAGCCAAATGCAGAGGTGTTCTGCCGTTCTGCAAGAAAACACACAATCAGGCCCTCAAACACACACAGACAGGACTTTAACAGCTATCAGTCAATCTGAACGGAGGGCAAGCCAGGGAACGTGTGTGGGACAAAACAGAAGTGCGACCGTGATGCAACGCAAATCTGCAAAATACCATTAACATAACGAGTGAGAGTAAATAAAAATGCGATGCATGAATTCATGCATTAGCCAGCAGGAGGAACATATGACAACATCAGTCCTCTTTTGTACTGTTTAAGTCCAGTGATTAATCTCCCAGAGGACTGCAGTCAGGAAAGCATGTCACACAAAGAGAAATAATCACCAGAGCGGTGTCTTATGTAACGGACGACACTCGTGTCACACAGTGTGTTCTGGCTGCTGTATCTATAGTGTAAATAACATGCATCAGCCCGGATATTAGACATAATATGCAAATAAATGATGATGTAAATGTCCTCTCTGCATTAAACCTCAGGGTTTCTGCAGGTATAAATTTAAGACCTTTTTAAGACATTTAAGGAATAAATTGAAGGGAGCATAACACGTCAATGTGTTCTCTAAATGTAAATGTCTAAGCACACAATGAGTTATATTAGCAACGCTTCAAAGTTTGAGAATACAATTTCCAACAGATCTTATTTACTTTTTAATTGATTTCACAAAAAAATAACTTAAAGTTTGAGATAAGAAATCTTGTGAAAGTGATTTTATGATTAAAAGGAGAACAAATATCTGACAATGGGTTCATAAAAATCAACTTAATTCAAATGTAAGTTATTTTCATACCCATTGACAGATATTTGTTCTTGTTTTAAGCATAAACTCACTTAATTTTGTTCAATTTATCAGAAAACAAGACTTCATTTCTTTATTTTGCATCTCAAGTAAATGTATCTTTATTAGATATTTGTACTGGAAAACAGAAATCCTAGATATACATTTTTTTTTTGCAGTTCATGCCATTTAATTTCACAATAGGGCCCTATTAATTTATTTTTTGTTTTATAGTTTATTCTGTTTACATTTTTCTGGGCTCTGTTTTAATGGTTAAATTAAATTGTATGAATCAAAAAGCATGTCTAATTAATTGAAATCATGAAACAGACAATTTAACAGCAATTTATTAAAAGTTTTACAAAAAAAATATATATATTTTTTAGGGCCCTATGAAATACGTTTTCTTTTTTCTCAAATTCCGTCTTTTACTTTTACTCCATTTTTATGAATGGATTCTGCGGTTCCGTCCATGTTTTCAGCATCGCAGAAATCATAGGGCCCTAATTTAATGCCATGATATTGAATTTAAGACTTTCTGCTCCAATTGAAGACATTTTTAAGGCCTTAAATTGTGAAAATTAAGACTTTAAGACCCGTGGAAACCCTGAACCTGCATGGCGAAATGTAGCTGGTTTTATTATATTGCATAAAAAGTAGATCATCTCTTTTATTATTGTAATGTTCGTATATTTGCAGCACAATAATAAAATGCACAAGATAAAAGATAAGCTGCCGGCAAGACCTTAGGAGTTTGTTTATCTTCTTATCTGTCCTTTAACTGTATGAGATAAAGACTGTAAAGTGTCTGACCTCAATATCACATTGATGATATTTTTCTTACTTGTCCCTGTCCTATTTTTCAAACATACGTCACGCATCAGAGAGGTCATTCTTATTGTGTAGTGCATTTTCAAGTCCCCATATGTCTTAATACAATGGATAAAATATTAAACTCACAAATATATACATTTCACTACTTGTTCATTTTTGTCATGTCTCCGGGTGGAAATCTACTAAGAATATTCCAGGTGTTTTGTCATTTGTTCCTTTATGTAATCAAAACATTTCAAACAAAACGTTCACTGTTTTAACAATTTTACCTGTGTTCTCAATATCTTTTTCCATCATGTTTCTTAAATAAATAAATAAAAAACACTTCCTTAATGAATTATTAGCATTAAATCTGAGGAATTCTGTGCTATTATTTCGATTGTTATTCTAAAAACGTATTGTTTGATCAAATTATAGAAATCCGTTTGATAATATTCATATTTCATGTTCATAAAATGTTTTCATGTTGACATCCTCAATCTAACTCTTTATTTCCATCCTGTCAAGCATCCTGTTCATTGTACTTCCATTGTGCAAAGTTATAATGGGTAAAGTTTAAGTGCCTGAGCATATTTCTGAAATATCTGGTATATCCCTTATAGAAATAATTCCTTAAATTACAACACATTTCTTCAAAAGGTGCTGCTAGTGAGTGAATAGGCTGCCATAGGCTGGTTAACTGTCAGAGGGCATTAAGTGTTGACTACAGGGTGGAAGTCACATGCAGGGCTTGACATTAACACCCGCCAGCCTGCCAAATGCATGTGTATTTCAGCAGTGGCATGTAACGCAGTCACTCCTACTAGCCACTTTGGTGGGTTGTATTTTATATATAATATATACATTCTTCAATTGTAGTCTTTTAAAAAGGCATCACTAAGCGCAATGTCAGAAATGTTTCGATACATCGATACTGAAATATCTGAAACGCTTCCAATACTCATTTTCCTCAGAACAGACACACGATACCAGCTGCTCTTTCTCTCTCCGACAGCAAGTGACACACAAACCCGCCTCCTCTCACTCACTCGTTTCATTTGCTCCGGATGAATATTGCTGCTGTTACAGGGCTTGAATTTCGCCGTGGGATTGCGTGTATTGCACATCATTTTACACATTCCCGCAGATTTTGTGCTCACACCCAGAGTGCGCACACATAAAGCCGCCTCTCAGAATTAAATTGAGTTAGTTTTCGCTGCTTATTGCGCTTAACCCTCATCCTTCCCTTGGTCATTTTGACCCGAAACTTTTAAAAAAAAGTTTAAAAATTGAGAGTTCATTGAAGTGGTCCAAGACCCTAGGACTTTTGTCGCATATGAACCACGAATACACACAAAAAAATTGACTGGATTCGAGGAGTTTTGTGGTTGAAATTTAAAAAAGTAACAAATCCTTCCCTCACGGGTCAATTTGACTCCCTTAGGAATGAATGGAATGTGATGAATGCTTCAGCACACATAGAAAAACCTAAAAATGCTAAAAATTCAAAGAAAAAAAATGCCAAAACTTTACCAAAAAATAATTTTATAATGTCTGCATGTGTATCTGAATGCATTCTGAAGAGAAACTGACTTTAGGACCCAGCGGAGCAGCTCATTTGCTCCATATAGAGCTATAAGGCCATCCAAAGTCATGAAATATCATATTATTATTTTTCCACAAGAGGTCGGCAGAGACACCCAATGTAAGATATTCTGAGCTGAGTTATGCATGAAATTTAGTTATTTTGAATAAAAGTTGAAAGAATGCGAAGAATGTTCTTAAATTACAATTTATTTATTATTTATTGATAAAATCTAGTAATTTAAAAGTAAATAAAATGAAAAATTACAACAGAAAAATTGCATTCAAAATAGAAAAAATATAATCAAAATTAAATGAAATAAGATTTCTGGACAAAAAACAAAAAAAAACAAAAAAAAGTATAATTTTAGGGCTTCAGGTAATTTTGACCCGCGAGGGAAGGATTTGTAACAAAGTGCGAGGGAGGGATGAGGGTTAAACACACAAAATAATGTCAAAATGCCGGTATTCACGTAAACACAGTCAGTTATGTTTTAAGTGAACATAAACAGTTGAGAAAGAAAACGCATGTGTAACAGTATAAATGTATAACAGTAACAGGTCTTAAAAGTGACAGCAGCCTAATATACCTCCTGCCAAATTATGAATATTAAAAATATCTATATGGCAGGTTTTTCCCCATGGTATCAATGTCAAAATTGTGGCCAGTGAAAATGCTGAATGGCTAGTAAGTTTGGAAAACCATTAGCCACAGCGGTTGCTGAGCAAAAAAGTTAATGTCAAGCCCTGGTCACATGACATGTAAATATAAACAGCTAATATTTTTTTTAGTATGCGTTTTATTTTTATGGTTTTTATGTTAAAATAAGGGTGCTTGCACTTGGGTTCTCTCTTTACAAGAACCAACTAACACTCAAATCACTGAGCTTTTATTTTGGCAGAATATTGTTGCAAAATGCTGTACATGTCTGTCCACAAAAAAATGTTAGAAATTGTGTGAATGTGAATGTAAGTAAGTGAACCTAGCACACATTACGTTTCCAAATGCGTGTTACACTTACAGCGCTGGCAGAAGCAGCATTTATGGTGAACCGACACAGTAAAACACTGTGTAAATGAACACGGTGCCGTATTTCACTCTGAAACATGCAGAGCATTTATTTAGTTTAATTGTGGTTAACCATTTGCTTTAATTATATATTAGCTTTTCAAGTGTGTCCAAATCATCCAGGATGAATGAGGGCAGGAACAAACAACAAGCAGTAAATAAAAGACGGCAGATCTTCTGTGTCATAGCTGTGCCTGGGTGAGCGTAAATCTGTTATGGACTCACACAGTGCAACTGCTCAAAACTACCTTTATATTCTGAGATTCGATATACAGCACTAGTGGGAGTTATTATGTAATGACCCTAGGGAAGAGACCAGAGGTATGTGCTGGGTTATGTCTGTACCGCCTTCCAGATGGCAGGAGGGGGAACTTATAATAAGAGTTTTCTCAATCTCAAGATTTCACATGTCAGTTCGTAAGCTTTCGAATGACACCAAATTTATGATGATTACTAAAATATGTGATATGAAAAAGGCGATTCCACCAAATCAGCTTATCTTTGTAAAATGGCACAGCTATTTAAAGATCTGAACATACACTCTTGACATAAGTCACTCAAGAATTATATTATGACATTATGATAATCAAGCATTATTTAAAGATAGAACTTTAGTAATTAGAACTTAAACAGATAATAGTAATTATTATTAAAAGATATTAATACTACTACTAATTCTACAACTAATAACAATATACAACGCACTAAGGATTGATGAGCTGCTGGGTTCATGAATATTAATCACGTTGTCTGCTTTCGTTTGAACTGATTTGCTGAAATCAAAACAGGGATGGTAATAGATGAGCGCCAGCCAATGAGAATGCTGTTTGCACATTAGCTCCGCCCACCACCGGAGAAACCGCATATCTTCTGCTTGTTCTTAAAAGCTGAATAATTCCAAATGAACTCCGTTATTTTGACAGGAAAATACAATGTATACATGTAGCGCGTCGATTCTGCGTGGTGTGTGTGGTATTCTGCGCTCTCTCTCTCTGCATGTGTGTGAGAAACACAGCGCTCTCAGCAAAGCGATGGCGAGTCGTGCGCTTCACACTAGAGTTTACGGTACGTCAGATACAGGTACGCTGCGCATCCATTGAGCTGAACTGAAATAGTACAGATCGCTTGACGGAGAGCGAAACTGTTTCTGTGAGTGTTCAGCGAGTGAAAATATATCTATGCTTATACTTATTCTTAGCCTCTAACACACACACACTGGAGAGTAAAATCAAAGAATTTATTAGCCAATGGCTAATGATAGACATTATTTAGTCACCCAGAGTGAAGATTTAGTCGCATATGCGAGTGATTTACTCGCACTGTAGAGGGTTAGACCCCAGGCTTTCTGTTTCCTTCCTATGTGAAATCTGTTCTGTTCAAATGCTCTCTGATCGTAGGACATCTATAATTAATGTCGCCATGAAATCAAACAAAACAATTCTTGTTTTTATTATGGAATATTGCATTATTTATTATAAATTATCTATCCGTGCACATCATCATTTTATTTCAATTCATGTGCCTCGTAATCTAAAAAATCTTCCCCTCCCTCTTGCAGCGACATCTCTTCTCTGATGACGAGGGCGGGGCAACCTGTCACTCAAATGAGATCCACCAATAGCAAAGCACAAGCATCCAATCAATTCCCCACGAACAAAATCAAGCCCCGCCCTACATTTGTTCTTGTTCCAGAAGCCATTTCACTCTAATATCCGACACAATAGAGAAGACTCGTGCAACTTCTGTTTCATGGCGACTTTAAGAGCCTGTTTAAAAGAAAAACAATCTGTCCCAACTGTCAGAATATAATAACTTAGCCTTATTGTAATGCAAAAGCTGCCAAGCAGCCTAAACTGATGCATTGACTGTCACAAAAGCTGCATCATTTATTTATATATAAGGACATCATTTATTTCAGTACCATCACAGAACTGTACGCACTTTTCCTGGCCATATCCTGATTCCTTACATTCTCGCGGTCCTCCTCCAGGTCATGACCCGTTCATAAAGACGGTCACTTGCTTCGTTTGTGAATGAATCTGCCGTTTGAACGAATCGGTTGAATGAATGAATCACATATTAAATATTTTAATATTTAAACTACCATTTATTTTTTTGTTATACTACAGGGCTGTTGAATGCTTGAATCTGATTGGCTGACGAACGTTCTAAGGTGTGCAGTTATTTTCAGGGAAACGCACGGCAAAAGTAGTTCAAGGCAGGTCTTGACTGCATTTCCATATCACTCCGCCAAATGATTTCAGTTATTTCAAAGGTCTTTACAGCCGACAACAGCAAAAGAACCACAAGGACACTGAACAAGCAAATAAATAGGATAAAAACAGCACATTATTTTCATGTTTTTTGCCACAACATTACGTTTTATAGAAGTGCAAGTTGCTCATCCCATGTACACAGTTATATAGTGAGCTTCAGAAGTCATTTTATTGTCGTTCGAACATCTAAGATTACTAAAGCATTATACTGACCTTGGTAATGGCTACCTTGGCCCCTTTGTTGATGAGCTGAACCACATGTTCAGCTTGGCCCTTGTGCGAGGCTATGAGGAGACGCTCAGAGAGAGCTCGCACAGATGATGCATCCTGCTGGGTCATGAATTAGGGAAAGACTTGGGGAGGGGGGAGGTTTGGGGATCAGAAACAGGAACGAGTCCCTCCGGTGTGGGATGAGAGGAGAGAGGAACCATAGATGTCCAGATCCTGGAGGGATCTAACCCTCATGTCCTTTGAAGAAGCCTGTAGGGAAACAGGAAATGGCACAACTGTCACAAAAGCAGCAATATTTTTCCAGAGTAAGAGCGGATATGACTACAGGCAATGTGACACAGAAGAAGAGGAAGGTTTGCGGAGGTGTCAGCCCTACATCAACCAGTAATGCTTTACAATAAGGTCTCATTTGTTAACATTAGTTAATCGCATTCATTTACATGAACTAACAGGGTCATTTATTTTATACAACAATCTTTATTAATGCTATTTAAAGGGGTCATGAACTGAGAAATCAAATTTTCCTTGAGCTTTTGAGAGGTCATCACACGATAAGAATATCCTGTAAGTTTCAGAACTGAAAACTTCCTTGTTACAAAAAAAAAACCTGTTGAACGAACTTAATTAAATTAAGGAAAACTTTTCAACAAAATTGAATTACATTTTTCCAACAAAATCTAATTTGTTTGAAATTGATTGGTTGTAATCTTAAGTTAATTTAGTCAAGACTACTAAAAAAATTGTGTCATTCCAACTAGATAAAGTTTTGCCATGCCTAATAGAGAATTCGTTTTGTTTTGTTACCATTGTGGTGAAGAGGTGAGCTTGTGCTTAGGTTGTGAGTAGCTGCCGTACACACACACATACATGTTCCAAGATTGTCTGAGAGGGGTAGAACTGATGACCATGTGTAGACTGCGGGAACTGAATCAAACTAATTTATTTTATTTATTTCTATAAAAACTAATAACCAACACAACACTTGTTCACATGCTAAGTGAAGTGTAACTTTTGTAGCATGCAAGTAACGCTCAAGTAAAACACTTGTCCTCTGGCATTAGCACAGTTACGGCTCATTGAGAACACACTTATTTCACGGAGCCACCCACAGCCTAACCACAAGGTCTACACTTCACGACAATGGTACCTTAAAAATCAACATAACACAAACTCTTTTAAATGTTAAACATAACTGAACACCAAACTTCAACAGGTCTTTCCCTTTACTAAAAAACACATTAAACAGCACTCAATTTCAACATTTACTCTCCTTATCTATCCCTATGCAAAGCATGCTGGGAACTAGAAATACACTGCCCAGTTCAGTCAGCGCAACAGAAATGATTCATGTAGTCCCAACACAAATGGTTTAGGTTAACTTAACATGTTACAAATTTCATTTCTTTTAACATAATAAAATTTAGTGCAAATGGCAATTAAGTAAAAAACTGAAGATTTGTGTTGTTTCAGCTTATTTTATTTTAATAAACTGAGCAAATAGCTAGAATCATTTTTTTGAGTGGTCCAAAAACAGCTTTTATTGTAACCAAGCCCAGAGAACGACTCGTTGTGGAATGAGCCTGTAATAGATGGAGAAAGACCGCCTCTGCAGAAGAAGATCAACGCCTACTTCATCAGCGCAACTTTGGCCCCGCCCACTGGCGTGTTAGTGAGATGACGAGGAGAGAAGAGCGATACAGGATGGACTACAAATAACATTCCCTTCCAAAGGATCCTAATGCTAGGAATGTGCTTATTTATTTTCAACAATGTGAATGTCTCAGTTAAGCATTATTTATTTGTATTCGCTACATTTGACGGTACTCGTCTGATTGCTGTTGGTTTAATATAGATTTGTGTGTACAATTGTAATACGATTCTTCTCTGCCAGTGTACACTTATTAAACATATTTACACTTAAATCACAACTACAGTAGCCAATTGTACACTGCAGATATTTAAAAATGGGCTTTTAATGCATTAGTCATACATTTTAACACTTTCTAAAAGTAATATGCAATAAATTAATGAAGTGAATTCAAAGCATGAATAAGTAAACTTTACTCAATTATACTCAAATTTAACTTTAAATATACTACAACTTCAGGATATGAAACTATGTATTTTTAAAATATACATTCAGTGACAATTTTGAGCATACCGTTTAAAATATACTCAAAATATATTTTAAAGTAATGTTCAAATAAGTACACTTTAAAAAAGTACACAGAACTTTCATTTGAAGTATTTTTTTCTAAAATATATTTTTAGAAAATATACTAAAATGCAATTATTTTAAAGTGTGTTAAAAGTTGTATTGTGAAAATATGATGCTAATATACTTTTTATATATTAAAGATGGTACGATTTTTTGTTAGTATATTTGCAATATACTATTGAAAAGGGAATATATTTGAAATACAATAAAGTAAAAAAAAATATTTACCAGGGAAGTGCACAACAGGAAACATTATAAAACAATAAAACAAATGACTCCTTTAATAAAATTACAGTTGTGCATGTTTTATTCATGTTAGTTCACAGTGCACAACTAAGGTGCGCTCGTATCATTTACCCTCGTGCGTCTGCTGCACGTCTTTTGTCAACACACCTCAAAACTACGCACTGTAATGATGACCTTGCTTAATCGACCATTGTTAAGTTTTATAGATTAAATTATTATCGACAATTAATCGATTGTCGATTAATCATTAGCATCCCTAAGACACACTATGCAGCATTAACACTAATTCCTTAAAATCGACATCAACAGTTGTAACTGATTCTACATACAAACCTGTGTGCTTTGAAATGTACAAAGCTACAGCAATGACCCGTCTAAACCCCCAGTCCTTCTAGACAAGAACTTCAAAGACAGTTAAGAGATTTATTATGTCTATTGACGACCCCTGAAATAGCCACAGATGCACTATGGTAATAAATCAGAGGAGAGCTGACATGAGCAAGCGTAGGCAGATCCTCAACACCACAGCCACACTCGCTCCTACAGCCATCCATGCCTTTGAAGGGTTATATACACGTTATATACAGTCCCAGACAACAGCAAACCCTAAGCACTGGCCTGTTCACAACATACCAGAGGCTCATAAATACAGCTGAATCATGCTTTCCCAAAAGGAAAAGGAAAAAAACCTTCTCAACCTTTTAGGAGAATGTTGGACAAAAATTGCATTTGTAAAGCTTAATGCTCAAACAACAGAAAAGCACATTAGGACATTGTGAAATGAGTTATCTCAAAATAATTCAGTCAGCTTGTCACTGGCCAAGACAAAATTATGTATACCTTTCTTAACTTTTAAGAACTTTTATCAACACACACACACACACCATAGACATAATGATTTTTTATACTGTACAAACTGTATATTCTCTCCCCTTACACTAACCCTACCCATCACAGAAAACTTTCTGCATTTTTACATTTTCAAAAAACATCATTCTGTATGATTTATAAGCTTTTTTCCTCAAGGGGACCACATGATTTTTGACCAAAAGGTCAAAAATGACTGGTATTACTATCTTTGTGTGGACATTTGGTCCCCATAACGTATAGGTTTACCAGGATTATTTAATTAATTATTTTTAATGACATTATCAGATATGCTGCACTCACTGTTAACTTAATAGTATAAGTTTATTTGACTTCATTTGTTTATGACATTACACATATTGACATTTCTTTTCAGATAATTTCAGATAAGTTTTCTAGGGCCAGCCACTATGTTAAACCCTCATGTTGCGTTCGGGTCATTTGCATAGTATTAAAACGTACTGACTTTACTCACCCAGGGTATAACTACTTCCCCAAAAAAATCAGAATTTTTGTAAATTTTAAGAATTTGTGATTTTTTTCCCCCCTCACCTTGTTACACTTGACATTCCCTGGCAAAAATGACCAGCCTACAAAGAAAATTGCTTCTCTATATTATCATCAAATATTGGATTCAATATTTTTGTCAACTTGCTTTTTTTTTTAATTAGCACAGGTTTTGTATTTCTTTTTGGAGCAGATTGATTAAACCTCATTTAACTGTCCATATGCACCTCAATTTTTGAACAAAAAAAGCATTATTTGTGGGTCATTTTGAATAAAATGAAAAATATTCTGTACAATTTATCACACTAGTGTGCTTTAATGTTTTACCAGGAAGTTTGTACGGTGGCCCAGTAGTGCACAACACAACGAAATTTAAAAAGCAAACATAAATTCACAACACAACGAAATCAAGCCACAACACAACGGAAATGCTCACGACCACTAGGGGGCACTCGGAGCGCGGTAAAGTTAGTTTTCCTTGCCACTCTATAGATTCGACAGTCTAACAAAGTTATCAATAGCACGATCAGTTTAAGTGCATGTAACCATTGTATATCAACATTAAATATTAATTCAAAATCACCTACATCTATTATAGCTGCATATTTATACCCGAGAATGCTTTGAACCGCTACCACAGCGCATGACGCCTGAGGGAACGTCTGCCAATTCCAACATGTGGTTGAAACGTATAATTTGTATTAATTAAAATTACTTTTAACGTTTAAAATTCCAAAGTTGTGTTGTGCACTACTGAGTCAGTCTTACCAATACAATCAAGCTTTGGAATTTCAATATGTCTGTTTTTAAAGGTTAAAATTTGTTTTGTTTTGTTTTTTTTTTAAATGTTTTAATTAATACAAATTATACGTTTCAACCACATCGTGGAATTGACAGACGTTCCCTCAGGCGTCATGCGCTGTGGTAGCGGCTCAAAGCATTCTCGGGTATAAATATGCAGCTATAATGCATGTAGATGATTTTGAATTAATATTTAATGTCGATATACAGTGGTTACATTAATTAATTAATTGTGGTATTGATATCTTTGTAAGACTGCCGAATCGCGCTCCGAGTGCCCCCTAGTGGTCGGGAGCATTTCCGTTGTGTTGTGGCTTGATTTCGTTGTGTTGTGAACTTATGTTTGCTTTTTAAATTTCGTTGTGTTGTGCACTACTGGGCCACCGTAAGTTTGTTTTTGAAATGCTTTTATCTTGTACAAAATGGCACAAAGTCACACTTGTGTTCCTGGTCAAAAAAAAAAAAAAAAAAAAAAGGAAATCTCTCGTTATGCAGTATTATCACCAAATATTGGATTAAATATTTTTGTCAACATGGTTTCTTTCAATTAGGGCAGGTTTTGTATTTATTTAAAAAAAAACTGACTGATTGTAAGCCTCATTGATCTGACCTGATATTGGTCAAAAACGACCATCCATTGGAAATAAATGGGGGAGATTGAAAATAAGAAAAACATATTCAAGGCCTCGGACCTGTGCATGCGTGAATACACACACACACTCACTTTTTCTTCTTCTGTCTTTAGATCAAGGAGACATACAATCAATCAGTTCCCCTTTTTATGGCCATTGTATAGTCTTTTCTCTGGCCTGTGCCTGTGGTCAGGAATGTCTCTGAGGTCCTCTAGTTGCTGGACTAGTGTCAGCCAGGGGGGAGAAAAGCTGATAATGATCAGCGGGAGTGCAGACATCTCAGAGCTTGCTTGAACCTTTGCTTGTTACGGTTTTGAGGCGTCTGTTGGATTATTCAGTCTGACTGGCTACAAGTGTGACTTTGTGCCGTTTTGTACAAAATAAAAGCATTTTAAAACAAACTTCTGTGCACACTACTGAGATAAACAGTATTTTTTTTTTTATCCATATTTTGTTGTATATTGACAAATGTATCCACAAAAAATATACTTTTTTCACTCAAAAACTGAGGTGCATAAGCTCAGATCAATAGCTGGGTTTCCATTACATATTTGCGCAAAACTTTTGCAATATTTTCTAAATGTCGACACAAAAAACTATTGCGAAATGACAGCGTTTCCATTAACCGATGCTATGCGACTAAAGCATATTTTTTTCCTCTCATTCCAAAAATCATGGCGACGGATGTTGGTAGGTTTCCGTATATATCGCAGTCAGCGCACAAGCCATTATTTTTAATCGAAGGAGATGTAGGCATGCTATCCAAGCATTAACGGCAAGGAAAGCCCTTAATACTTGGGACGGCCACGTATGAGGAGTTTCTGGGTGTTTCTCCCTCGTTTCTGCTCTGAGGTCTTGATAAATTGTGGCATTTCTTTGTTGTCTGGAATCCAGTATTCCCATAATTCTTTTGTCTTTTATGAGTTTAATAAAGAACTGTCTCGTCTTCTGTCCAAACGTACCGCACCATCTTTAAAGGATGATCATGTGATTTTTACGTATGCCAGGTGACCTGTAAATGTTTCCATTGCAGTTTTGTGAAATATTCCTTTTTCGAATTGCCTGAAAATCCACCTCATGCGAGCGTAAAAACTGTTTTGTGATATATGGGAGTTTTTTGCGAAATTGACGCGTTTCCATTGGGCGTATTTTGAATTTGCAATTTCAATTTGCACAATTTGAAGGGTAATGGAAACACAGCTAAAGAGGCGTACGATCAATCAGTTCCAAAAAAACAAAACAAAACCTGTGCTAACTGAAAGAAAACAAGTTGATAAAAAGATTGAATCCAATATTTGGTTATAATACAGCATAGCGAGCGGTTTACAAGCAATTTTTAAAAGGCCAGTCATGGTTTTCCACACAGCACAAGGGTTAAGACTGTGTTTTAAGAACAAGTAGTTAGATAAAAGGTAATCAGTCTTACTTTTTCAATTCAAATTAGACCGATCTACTTTTTATGTAACTGACCAGTCAATATACTGGATATCTGCATAGGGTTCCTGCATCGTGAGAATTCAGAAAATGTGATTGAAATTTAATTGAAAAGTCTGTTTAATTCAGATTTTTCAGATATACAGTGGGGAGAACAAGTATTTGATTTTGCAGGTTTGCCCACTTACAAAGCATGTAGAGGTCTGTAATTTTTATCATAGGTACTCTTCAACTGTGAGAGACGGAATCTAAAACAAAAATCCAGAAAATCACATTGTATGATTTTTAAATAATTAATTTGCATTTTATTGCATGACATAAGTATTTGATCACCTACCAACCAGTAAGAATTACGGCTCTCACAGACCTGTTAGTTTTTCTTTTAGAAGCCCTCCTGTTCTCCACTCATTACCTGTATTAACTGCACCTGTTTGAACTCGTTACCTGTATAAAAGACACCTGTCCACACACTCAATCAAACAGACTCCAACCTCTCCACAATGGCCAAGACCAGAGAGCTGTGTAAGGACATCAGGGTTAAAATTGTAGACCTGCACAAGGCTGGGATGGGCTACAGGACAATAGGCAAGCAGCTTGGTGAGAAGGCAACAACTGTTGGCGCAATTATTAGAAAATGGAAGAAGTTCAAGATGACGGTCAATCTCCCTCGGTCTGGGGCACCATGCAAGATCTCACCTCGTGGGGCATCAATGATCATGAGGAAGGTGAGGGATCAGCCCAGAACTACTCGGCAGGACCTGGTCAATGACCTGAAGAGAGCTGGGACCACAGTCTCAAATAAAACCATTAGTAACACAAATCCTGCAGCGCACGCAATGTCCCCCTGCTCAAGCCAGCGCATGTCCAGGCCCATCTGAAGTTTGCCAATGACCATCTGGATGATCCAGAGGAGGAATGGGAGAAGGTCATGTGGTCTGAGGAGACAAAAATAGAGCTTTTTGGTCTAAACTCCACTCGCCGTGTCTGGAGGAAGAAGAAGGATGAGTACAACCCCAAGAACACCATCCCAACCGTGAAGCATGGAGGTGGAAACATCATTCTTTGGGGATGCTTTTCTGCAAAGGGGACAGGACGACTGCACCGTATTGAGGGGAGGATGGATGGGGCCATGTATCATGAGATCTTGGCCAACAACCTCCTTCCCTCAGTAAGAGCATTGAAGATGGGTCATGGCTGGGTCTTCCAGCATGACAACGACCCGAAACACACAGCCAGGGCAACTAAGGAGTGGCTCCGTAAGAAGCATCTCAAGGTCCTGGAGTGACCTAGCCAGTCTCCAGATCTGAACCCAATAGAAAATCTTTGGAGGGAGCTGAAAGTCCGTATTGCCCAGCGACAGCCCCGAAACCTGAAGGATCTGGAGAAGGTCTGTATGGAGGAGTGGGCCAAAATCCCTGCTGCAGTGTGTGCAAACCTGGTCAAGAACTACAGGAAATGTATGATCTCTGTAATTGCAAACAAAGGTTTCTGTACCAAATATTAAGTTCTGCTTTTCTGATGTATCAAATACTTATGTCATGCAATAAAATGCAAATTAATTACTTAAAAATCATACAATGTGATTTTCTGGATTTTTGTTTTAGATTCCGTCTCTCACAGTTGAAGAGTACCTATGATAAAAATTACAGACTTCTACATGCTTTGTAAGTGGGCAAACCTGCAAAATCGGCAGTGTATCAAATACTTGTTCTCCCCACTGTACACAATATATTTTTTAATTAGAGTGAACCTTGTTCACTTAATTTTTCTAATGCAACTCGTTTTCTGGCTTTTTTAAGTTAAGTCAACTAATCACACTTTACAGTGTACTTATTTGTACATTTGTATACATTTGTAATCAAGGAATATTTAAATAACATTTGACATCTCTTAGAGGTCATGAAGAAAACCACAGTAATGCAAATATCTCTTCAGCATCTGTACAAGAGGTGCTCGGTTTGTCCATTAGCAACGCAAAGCCCTCCGTCATCGTCACTCATCACCAACATGACAACACCACTAATCAGATTCCTCATAATATGGAAAGAAAAATCAGACACGCATTTGAACACCAGTTAATTTTGTTATGGTCCTGTGAGAGAGAAACACGAGAGGTTGCGCCTAAAAGTGCACTTATCAAATTTAATCTACATGACATCATTCTCTGCAAACAACAACTAAAAGCCCTGAAAACCATTTAACTCTGAAGAATGACATTATTAAATTGTGACATATTCCCCCGGTTTCACAGACAAGGCTCAAGACTAGTCCCAGACTAAAGTGCATGTTTGAGCTGTTTAAACTGAAAGCATATCTTAAAATATGTCCGTGCCATTGTTTTGTCTCAAGATGCACACCAGTAATGTTTTTATCTAAGGCATGTTTATAAAAGCTACTTAATTGTCCTAATTGAGCTAAAGTCTAATCCTGGCTTAATCTAAACTCTGTCTGTGAAACCGGGCCTTAATCATATTTAAAAAATCCTGTTTAAACTCTCAATTATTCTGTCTGGTGCCACTAGTAGTGCAAAAACTTTTTACACACTTTTTATTTTTTACTATATGCAAAAAGCACTAAAAGTTCCCAGAAAAGTATTAGTTTTATCTCCAGTAATACTGAAAGATTTCTTCATAAAAAAGACATAAAAAAATAAATAATATATATACAGTGGCAAGAAAAAGTATGTGAACCCCTTGCAGACAATGTGAATAATTTTAACAAAATAAGAGGGATCATACAAAAACGCATGTTATTTTTTATTTAGTACTGTCCTGAATAAGATACTTTACATAAAAGATGTTTACATACAGTCCACAAAACAAAATATATCTGAATTTATAAAAATGACCTGTTCAAAAGTTTATGAACCATTGATTCTTAATAGTGTATTGTTCCCTGATGATCCACGGCTGTGTGTGTGTGTGTGTCTGTGTGTGAGTGTGTGAGAGTGTGTATGCCGTTCCCTGATGATCCACGGCTGTGTGTGTGTTTTGTGATGGTTGTTCTTGAGTCTCTTGTTTGTCCTGAGCAGTTAAACTGACCAACGTTCTTCAGAAAAATCCTCAAATTCTTCAGTTTTCCAGCATCTTCTGCATATTTGAAGCCTTTCCAGCAGTGACTGTGTGATTCTGAGATCTGAGGACGATTGAGGGACTCAAACACAACTATTAAAAAAGGTTCACACATTCACTGATGCTCCAGAAGGAAACACGACGCATTCAGAGCCGGGGGTGAAAACTTATTGATTTTGAAGATCAAGGTAAATTGGACTTAATTTGTCTTCTGGGAAACATGTAAGTATCTTCTGTTGCTTCCGTAGGGCAGTACTAAATGAAAAAAATTGATATTTAAACAAAATAAGAAAAAAATTGACATCTTCATCCTGTTCAAAAGTTTTCACCCCCGGCTCTTAATGCGTCGTGTTTCCTTCTGGAGCATCAGTGAATGTTTGAGCCTTTTTTAATAGTTGTGTTTGAGTCCCTCAATCGTCCTCAGATCTCACAATCACACAGTCACTGCTGGAGAGGGTTCAAATATGCAGAAGATGCTGGAAAACTGAAGCATTTGAGGATTTTTCTGAAGAACGTTGGTCAGTTTAACTGATCAGGACAAACAAGAGACTCAAGAACAACCATCACAAAACACACACACAGCCGTGGATCATCAGGGAACGACACACACACTCTCACACACACACAGCCGTGGATCATCAGGGAACGACACACAGTATTAAGAATCAAGGGTTCATACACTTTTGAACAGGTCATTTTTATAAATTCAGATATTGTTTTGTCTTGTGGACTATATGTAAACATCTTTTATGTCAAATATCTTATTCAGGACAGTACTAAATAAAAAATAACATGCGTTTTTGTATGATCCCTCTTATTTAGTTAAAATTATCTATCTGTCCATCCATCCATAGTTTGTCCATCTATTGCCTGTCCATCCATCCATCCATCCATAGTTTGTCCATCTATTGCCTGTCCATCTATTGTCTGTCCATCCATCCATCCATCGTTTGTCCATCTATTGCCTGTCCATCTATTGCCTGTCCATCCATCCATCCATAGTTTGTCCATCTCTTGCCTGTCCATCCATCCATCCATCGTTTGTCCATCTATTGTCTGTCCATTCATCCATCCATCCATCGTTTGTCCATCTATTGCCTGTCCATCCATCCATCCATCCATCGTTTGTCCATCTATTGCCTGTCCATCTATTGCCTGTCCATCCATCCATCCATAGTTTGTCCATCTCTTGCCTGTCCATCCATCCATCCATCGTTTGTCCATCTATTGCCTGTCCATCCATCCATCCATCCATAGTTTGTCCATCTATTGCCTGTCCATCTATTGTCTGTCTATCCATCCATCCATAGTTTGTCCATCTATTGCCTGTCCATCTATTGCCTGTCCATCCATCCATCCATAGTTTGTCCATCTCTTGCCTGTCCATCCATCCATCCATCGTTTGTCCATCTATTGTCTGTCCATTCATCCATCCATCCATCGTTTGTCCATCTATTGCCTGTCCATCCATCCATCCATCGTTTGTCCATCTATTGTCTGTCCATCCATCCATCCATCCATCGTTTGTCCATCTATTGTCTGTCCATCCATCCATCCATCCATCCATCCATCGTTTGTCCATCTATTGTCTGTCCATCCATCCATCCATCCATCGTTTGTCCATCTATTGTCTGTCCATCCATCCATCCATAGTTTGTCCATCTATTGCCTGTCCATCTATTGTCTGTCCATCCATCCATCCATCGTTTGTCCATCTATTGTCTGTCCATCCATCCATCCATAGTTTGTCCATCTATTGCCTGTCCATCCATCCATCCATAGTTTGTCCATCTCTTGCCTGCCCATCCATCCATCCATCGTTTGTCCATCTATTGCCTGTCCATCCATCCATCCATAGTTTGTCCATCTCTTGCCTGTCCATCCATCCATCCATAGTTTGTCCATCTATTGCCTGTCCATCCATCCATCCATAGTTTGTCAATCTATTGCCTGTCCATCTATTGTCTGTCCATCCATCCATAGTTTGTCCATCTATTGTCTGTCAGTCCATCCATCCATCCATCCATCGTTTGTCCATCTATTGCCTGTCCATCCATCCATCCATCGTTTGTCCATCTATTGTCTGTCCATCCATCCATCCATCCATCGTTTGTCCATCTATTGTCTGTCCATCCATCCATCATTTGTCCATCTATTGTCTGTCCGTCCATCCATCCATCCATAGTTTGTCCACCTATTGTCTGTCCATCCATCCATCCATAGTTTGTCCATCTATTGCCTGTCCATCTATTGTCTGTCCATCCATCCATCTATCGTTTATCCATGTATTGTCTGTCCATCCATCCATCGTTTGTCCATCTATTGTCTGTCCATCCATCCATCCATAGTTTGTCCATCTGTTGTCTGTCTGTCCATCCATCCATCCATCGTTTGTCCATCTATTGCCTGTCCATCTATTGTCTGTCCATCCATCCATCCATCGTTTATCCATGTATTGTCTGTCCATCCATCCATCCATCGTTTGTCCATCTATTGTCTGTCCATCCATCCATCCATCGTTTGTCCATCTGTTGTCTGTCTGTCCATCCATCCATCCATCGTTTGTTCATCTATTGTCTGTCCATCCATCCATCCATCGTTTGTCCATCTATTGTCTGTCCATCTATTGTCTGTCCGTCCATCCATCCATCCATCTATCGTTTGTCCATCCATCCATCTGTCCATCTATCGTTTGTCCATCCATCCATCTTTCCATCTATCGTTTGTCTGTCCATCTATCCATCCATCCATCCATCCATCCATCCATCCATCGTTTGTCTCTCTTATTTTGTTAAGATTATTCACATTTTCACAGATTCTGCAAGCGGTTCACATACTTTTTCATGCAACTGTATATGTTGTACAGTCATGTATGTATTCCAATATTTCATTAAAAAAATGGGACATAGGCCTATACATACACAATTGTTTGAGATAAAGACCTAATTATCCACTGACCCCAGAACTGCACCACTGTAGAGGTGTGCAGTGCACAAAGGAAAAATAAATGTTTTTCCTAGAATCTGTCAGGCTGATTCTTCCCATCTAAATAGGAGGTTTTTGGCAAATAAGCTTCAGTGCAGACCAGAACCTTTGCTGTTGAGTCCGGCTTCACAAGAATAGAGGTGGTGTGGGCTGATGAGATGAGTTAAACACGTCACAACCGGACACTGCTTCTGCAAACGAGCCATAATAAGAAAAACGTGGAAGTAGTTGTGCTAATTGAACCCAGTGTTTTATTTAAGGGTCTGTTGGTCAGGCCAAGGAGTGCTCCTTATATTTGGAGAGAAAAAAGCAATAAATAAAGTATAGGGACTGCTATACTAGACACCTTTTCCTAAGAGTCTTCATTATTCCCTGTTTGAAACCTTATCCCTGTGATGGTTAGTCATAATCCTTTCTCCTTGTGGCGACATACAGCAAGAGTTTCATTTTTCAGCTCTATTCAGAGGATTTCAGGTGGAACTCGGCTAAATGTTCCTGCCAGGAAATGTCTGGAGTTTGTGCTCAGAGGCATAAAGTAGATCTATTAAATCTATCAGCGTTTTATCCAAAAAAAAAAATAAAATGGTGAATGGTGAATCTCACGAAACCTGTCAAGAACATGTCCAGCTCATATTTCATTTTCAAAATAAACCTATTTTTAGGACCATTACCATTTTCAGATTTTATTTTCATGTCAGTTCAAGCTCTTTTTCACATAATTTAAAGTCACACCAGGATTCATTTTAGTTATGCAAAATATAATTTACTTTTTTAATTCTATCTATCTATCTATCTATCTATTCAAAGTGTCCATCCATCCACCCATCTATCTGTCCAAAAGTCTCCATCCATCTATCCATATATCTATCCATATATCTATCTATCCATCTATTCAAAGTGTCCATCCATCCATCCATCCATCCACCCACCTACCCACCTATCTGTCCAAAAGTCTCCATCCATCCATCCATCCAAAGTGTCCATCCATCTATCTATCTGTCCAAAAGTCTCCATCCATCCATCCATCCAGTGTCCATCCATCTATCTATCTGTCCAAAAGTCTCCATTCATCCATCCATCCATCCATCCATCCATCTGTCCAAAGTCTCCATCCATCCATCCATCCGTCCATCCATCCATCCATCTGTCCAAAGTCTCCATCCATCCATCTGTCTGTCCAAAGTCTATCTATCTGTCTATCTGTCCAAAGTCTCCATCTATCTATCTATCTATCTATCTATCTATCTATCTATCTATCTATCTGTCTGTCTGTCTGTCTGTCTGTCTGTCCAAAGTCTCCATCCATCTATCCATCCAACATTTTTATGGGTGAAATATGACAATGACATGTTTTCGTGAGAATCAACTAGTATACATAACATAATATTATATTTGTGGTTGGTTAAAATTATATTTTCCAATTGTCAATTAAGGCACAGACTGCCCAAACAACATGAAAATATAATACGGTATAACATTAATTTCTATGGTGAGACAGGGTTTGCACTTAAATTACTCTTTAAATGAAAAACACTGAATATTGTTTGTTACAAAACCTTTTGAAACTCAAACAAACTGATTTAAAGATCTGTGTCTCTCATAAAAACAAATGTTTTACTGCAAAAAAAACAACAAAAAAAGATCATTTATGAGTTTTACAAAGCATTAACCACTTGATGGGTTTCAAATAGGTTATAAGATATGTAATTCAGATGACCAATACCAGGGATCTAGACACAGAGAGTCTGAATGAAATCACCACACCCTTTATCTGAGCCACAAACCCCTCCATTACACAAAGAGTTTGAGACAAACAATATCAGGGAAAAAACTGATAATGATAAAGATGTATTAAAGCAATATAGGGCTGAACTGTGGTTGAAGTGTAGGTTGAATTGTGGTAAACTGAGCTCAGCTGTGTTTATAAGAAATACATTCATGCAGTTTTAAAGAATAAGGGAGTGGATGACCAGTTAACTTTAATAAAGCATCAGATTTGACATGTAAAATAATGTATTTCTGACATTAGCCAGACATTTGGACACACTTGCTGAAAACTCACATGGTCACCACAGTTTGCCAAAAGTTGCTACATTCTTATAAATAAAGGCTCCAAAAGGGAGCAGCAATGCCACAGAAGAACTTCCCCAAAGAACCCTACAATGATCAGTTCTTAAAAATAAAAATTTTTCTTTGTGTGAAGAACTAAATAATCTTTTTCCGCCTTTTGTGGAATGAAAAGGTTCCATGGATGTTAAAGTTTCTTCATGGAACCATCAGTGCCAATAAATAACCTTTATTCTGAAGAGTGCATAGTTATCATTCCTAATGTAAAATCATAATAAATAAAATTCATAAACTTGGTGGCTCATACCAAGCAGTGAAATGTATATTATTTTGGTACAGCAAGTGCAGTATTTTAGCAGTGGTGGATACCATTGGGAAGGGAATGTTTTTGTGTAGTTTGTGCTCAAACAGAAAAGGCTTCATAAATAAAGTTAATAATGTTTTTTAAATGCCAAATGTTATCCTGTATTAGCTGCATTAATAATTAAAGGATTAGTTCACTTCAGAATTAAAATTTCCTGATAATTTACTCACCCTCATGTCATCCAAGATTCATCCTTTCTTCAGTCGAAAAGAAATTAAGTTTTTGAGGAAAACATTCCAGGATTTTTCTCCATATAATGGACTTCAATGGCAACCAACGGTTGAAGGTCCAAATCAATGCAGTTTCAGAGGAAGGGCTTCAGAGGCTCTGCACGATCCCAGACGACGAATAGGGTCTTATCTAACCAAACCATTGGTCATTTTCAAAAAATAAATAAAAATGTATATACTTTTTAAACACAAATGCTCAACTTCGGTGTTCTGCATTTGCACGGCGTATGACGCCATCACGTCGGAAAGGTCACACCTGTGACGTAGGTAGAAGTACCGACCCAGTGTTAAAACGAACGTGCAAAGACTAAATCAAACGGCCTTTACAGAAATAAAGGTAAAACAACGATGTTGGATGATTTTGAAGTTGGCGGAGAACATGAGATGGAGTTTCCACCTACGTCACGGCGGTGACCTTTCCAACGTGATGACGTCATACGCCGTGAAGAAGCACAACACCGAAGTCGAGCATTCGTGGTTAAAAAGTATATTCATTTTTTTTTTTTTTTGAAAATGACCGATGGATTCGCTAGATAAGACCCTATTCCTCGACTGGGATCGTGCAGCCTCTGAAGCCCTTCCTTTGAAACTGCATTGATTTGGACCTTCAACCGTTGGTTGCCATTGAAGTCCATTATGTGGAGAGAAATCCTGGAATGTTTTCCTCAAAAAACTTCATTTCGACTGAAGAAAGACATGAACATCTAAGATAACATGGGGGAGAGTAAATTATCAGAAAATTTTAATTCTAAAGTGAACTAATCCTTTAACGCCATTTTAAAACAATAGAGGTCAGAAGCTGTGGGTGCACATACTTAACCATATTTTGGGGGCAAATTTGGACCCAGAAGTGAGAAAATCTGACAAAAAACTTTTTTTCATTTGTTTAAAAAAAGGTGTAAAGTAAATAAAGTTTTTTTTATTATTAAAAATCCACAAGGTTTTCTGTCAGGAATAGGGTGTGAGTGAGGTTATAATATTAATAGCTCTATAAAAACAAGTAAGAGAGTGAGTGTGTGTGTGTGTGTGTGTGTGTGTGTGTGTGTGTGTGTGTGTGTGTGTGTGTGTGTGTGTGTGTGTGTGTGTGTGTGTGTGTGTGTGTGTGTGTGGGAGTTAGTGCTCTGTCTAGCACATTCTTCTGAAGGATTGTCCCAGCAACCACAGCACGTCAGACTGATTATTATTCAGGAAAGCTCGTGAGAGAAGAGAGATACGCTCCTAACAACTATGGTATACCCATAACTTCCCTAAATTATTATCATATGGATTAGTAAACAGCGATTTAAAACAGCAGTGAGCACAGAAACAAAAAACGAAGCAAACAATGCAAAAACTATGTTAATATTCATTCAAACCTACCTCACACACAGAGGACGGTCACTTGAACTCTTCCTTGTACAGTGTTATACCGATTTTCCCCGAAACGCGCAAAATCCCGCAAATTGGCGCGTGGGAAAAGAGTAGCGCTTGATAAACATGATCCAAACTGCGCAATGAAGTGAGGAGGAGGAGTAGGAGGAGGAGTAGGAGGAGGAGGAGGAGTATACATGTGCCATCCAGCGGTGAAGAGACAGACTTCACACCACAACCATACAGAGTATTTACACTACTATGGCGAAGGCTTATGAATATTAATCAGATGACACTAACGGTGGGTGGAGCGTCCAATCACATAACCTGATTAATATTAATGAACCAAGCTCTCGCCTTTAAAGACCCCCTGTGGTGAAAATCAAGTTTTTAATGTTGTTTATATGTCTATGTGGTTTTTTTAATATGCTTTAAGACAAACCATGTGCAAATTCATAAGTCAACACCGTTGCTATGCAGTATTTTCTCCTTAAAACTGCAGTGAACCAAAGACAGTAAAAACGCGGTTTAAAATCACAATTGTTCTCTATGTGGCAAACATGTTGTAACCAATCACGTCAGCGTGTGGCCGAGGTTTAGCATATCATGAACTATGCTGCGAAGCAGGGGAGTCTCAAGAGAAGCTTATTTTCTGTTGATATGAAAATCGGTATTTAGCAATATAGCGGGTGAATTATATATATGATGTATATTCCGATGTACGATGAACTAGCTTTCTCCACTGACACTGTGAGCTGTTCAAAGCGTTTTTAAGGACGCTGATTTTTACAAGGCAGCTGTCTGACTCTGAGATGGCGAACGGGAACATGGTTTGTGTAACATTAGCAACACATTATTAGCTGTTTAATAACGTAGTCAAGCTAAAAGCTAATCATATTAATTACCGTTCTGTGTCCGACGTTGTAGAGAGCAATTCATAAAACGCATTACCATTCTGATACATGGCCTTGTAGACGAGCTTGTACGAGTGAGTGGAGGCGGGGCTCATTTGCATATTAATTTGCCGCGTATACTAAATGAAGCAAGGGTGTAGAGTTACATTCAAGCGATTTGAAGGCATTAAGAAATTATTTTCACAGGAAAAAACTTTTAAATATTTCATTTTGGTGATCAAAGATGAGTTTTAAAATTATTGACTACAGGGGGACTTCTAATGATTTCTAATTTCGTCAGCTAACAACTTGTTGTTGGCTGACATGTATACAACCATACATGTTCTGTAATGGTATCCTTCCAGTTCAGACAGTTAGCAAGGACACAGAACTGCACGGTGTAGTCCTTGATGGTGTTGGTACCTTACAGGAGCAACAACATTTACTCAGCTGGATCCATTCTGGTCAGGCCTGGTGTTCTGTTTCAGAAACAAAGGAGAGTTGGATCCAAGTGCAGCGAAAAACATTCATTTAAACAAACACAGTGTTAAAAGCTGGAGCAGGTTATGCATGTAAGTTACAATAGCGACGAACACCAATCCACCTTCTTGAACCTGAAAAACGTCTCGGTTACGTATGTAACCCTCGTTCCCTGAAGGAGGGAACGGAGGCGTACGTCGGACGTCACCGACGAATTGGGATCACTTCTGGGAGCCCCTATCAGCTTCGAGTGTATAGAGAACGGGCCAATGGCCATTGGCGTGCGAGATTTGCATCTCGCGCTCCGCCCCGCATCGCGGGTATAAAGCGGAAGCGGATGCAGCGCACATTTGTTTTTCACTGAGGAGCCGAACTAGTGACTCGGCCGCTGCAGTGATGGTACAGCAACTGTGGCGACGGGACGTACGTCTCCGTTCCCTCCTTCAGGGAACGAGGGTTACATACGTAACCGAGACGTTCCCTTTCAGTCGGTCACGTTCGACGTACGTCGGACGTCACCGACGAATTGGGATCCCTATGGAAAACGCCACAGTTACTACCACTTCCAGCGCCCAGCGAAAGCCCCTCAGACCCCCGTCTGTTCGGGGCGGGGAACTTACGCAGGGAGAGTCACTGCTGCTGTTCCGCAAGACCCACTCAGCAGAGTATTGGATAACGCTGGGAAAGCGTGCCCCGGGGGGGCGCTGCGGAAGCCACATCCTACCCGTAGGGAGGTATCATGTGGAATATACATGTATGGACTGGCCGTGGGCAGTACAACATACGGAAGTCCCAGGGGTGGCCCCGGCCAATGCAGGCGGGAGACTACACCGCACAGAGACGGCAGAGCGAGCTCTGCCAAGGGAAAGACACGGGCTCGCCGTAGGGAGCCGTACCGTGGAAGAATACACATATGGGACCGCCGTAGGGGTCACAACATATGGATACCCAGCCTAACACAAGTTCCACCAATGTATACGAGTGTTAGACCTGGCGTTGGACGCTCCGCCACGTCTGACTGCCACGGGTTGCGGAGGACTCAACAGGGTTCGCCGTGGTGGGGAACTCGACTGGAGCATATCAGCGCACGTATCCGGTCCATGAGGAGGGGAATGGCGCAGCAAGCCGACACTAGAACGGGCCCTTCGGTGTTACTGGCTATTTGAAGCGAGCACACGGGAAGAAACCGGCTCTACACGGAGGCTATAGAATCTAGCGAACGTGTTAGGTGTCGCCCAGCCCGCAGCTCTACATATATCTGTCAGCGAGGCGCCGTGCGCCAGCGCCCAGGAAGAGGCCACACTCCTAGTGGAGTGGGCCCTCAACCCAAGCGGGCAGGGCACGCCTTGGGTTTCATACGCCAAGGCGATGGCATCCACTATCCAGTGAGCCATCCTCTGCTTGGAGACAGCCTTTCCCTTCTGCTGGCCTCCGTAACAGATGAAGAGCTGTTCTGAGGTCCTGAAGCTTTGCGTTCTGTCCACGTAAGTCCGCAGAGCGCGAACGGGACAGAGAAAAGCCAGGGCTGGGTCTGCCTCCTCCGAAGGCAGCGCTTGCAGGTTCACCACCTGGTCCCGAAAGGGAGTGGTGGGAACCTTGGGCACATATCCGGGCCGGGGTCTCAGGATTACATGAGAGTTACCCGCCCCGAATTCCAGGCACGATTTGTCGACCGAAAATGCCTGCAGGTCCCCTACCCTCTTGATGGAAGCCAATGCAGTCAGGAGTACTGTCTTCCAGGACAGGATTTTTAACTCTACTGACTGCAAAGGCTCAAAGGGAGCCCTCTGTAATGCGGTTAGCACCAGGGGCAAATCCCAAGAGGGTATAGAGTGAGGGCGAGGTGGATTTAATCTCCTCGCCCCCCTCAGGAACCTGACGACCAGATCGTGCTTTCCTAGGGACTTACCTTCGACCATGCTGTGATTTGCGGCGATAGCGGCAACATACACTTTGAGGGTGGAGGGAGACAGCCTTCGCTCCAACCCTTCTTGCAGGAAGGAAAGCACAGAGCCGATCGAACATCTTCGGGGGTCTTCTCGACGAGATGAACACCACTCGACGAACAGGTTCGACTTCAACGCGTAGAGGTGCCTCGTAGAGGGGGCTCTGGCGGAAGTGATGGTGTCTACCACAGCCTGTGGTAGGCCACCTAGAACCTCCGCGTCCCGTCCAGGGACCAGACATGGAGTTTCCAGAGGTCCGGACGCGGGTGCCACAGGGTGCCCCGTCTCTGAGTCAGGAGGTCCTTCCTCAGAGGAATGGGCCAAGGAGGTGCTGTCGCGAGGAGCACTAGTTCCGGGAACCAGGTCCGGTTGGGCCAGTATGGTGCAACTAGCAAGACCTGCTCCTCGTCCTCCCTGACCTTGCACAGTGTCTGCGCAAGAAGGCTCACTGGGGGAAACGCATATTTGCGTAGGCCCCGGGGCCAGCTGTGTGCCAGCGCATCCGAGCCGAGGGTCCCCCCGGTCAGGGAATAGAACAACTGGCAGTGAGACGTGTCCGGGGCGGCAAACAGGTCTACCTGTGCGGTCCCGAAGCGACTCCAGATCAGCTGGACCACCTGGGGATGGAGTCTCCACTCTCCTGGGAGCACTTGCTGTCGTGAGAGCTCGTCGGCTGCACGATTGAGCAGGCCCGGGATATGAATGGCACGAAGCGACCTCAGATGCTTCTGACTCCAGAGGAGGAGATGGCGGGCGAGTTGTGACATGCGGCGGGAGCGTAGACCACCCTGTTTGTTGATGTACGCAACGGCCGCAGTGTTGTCCGTACGGACCAGAACGTGCTTGCCTCGTAGCGGCCCTTTGAGGCGGCCCAGCGCAAGACGAACTGCTAACAACTCGAGGCAATTGATATGCCATTGCAGTTGAGGCCCCGTCCACAGACCCGAAACTGCAAGCCCGTTGTACGTGGCCCCCCAGCCGGTGGATGAGGCATCCGTGGAGACCACAGCATGCCTGGACACTTGTTCTAGGGGAACTCCTGCCCGTAGGAACGAAGGGTCCAACCACGGACTGAAGGTTTGGCGACACTTCGGTGTTACTGAGACACGGAATGAGCCGCTCTGCCACGCCCATCTCGGGACTCGGTCGTGTAGCCAGTGTTGAAGCGGCCTCATATGAAGCAATCCGAGCGGCGTCACTGCGGCTGCGGATGCCATATGCCCCAGGAGCCTCTGAAAATGTTTCAGTGGTACCGCTGTCCTGCATTTGAACGAATTCAAGCAGTTCAACACCGACTGGACGCGCTGCTCTGTGAGTCGCGCTGTCAGATTGACCGAGTCCAACTCCATACCGAGAAAAGAGATCCTCTGCACGGGGCAGAGTTTGCTCTTTTCCCAGTTGACCTGAAGTCCCAACAGGCTGAGGTGACTGAGCACCATGTCCCTGTGTTCGCACAACTGCGCCTTCGACTGAGCCAGAATCAGCCAGTCGTCGAGGTAGTTGAGAATGCGAACACCACGCTCTCTCATGGGAGCAATGGCCGCCTCCGCGACCTTCGTGAAGACGCGGGGCGACAGGGACAGCCCGAAGGGTAGGACTCTGTACTGATATGCCCGTCCCTCGAACGCAAAGCGTAGGAACGGTCTGTGTCGAGGGAGAATCGAGACATGAAAGTCCTTCAGGTCGATCGCTGCAAACCAATCTTGGGGACGGATGCACCTGAAGATGCGTTTCTGCGTTAGCATTCTGAACGGCAGCCTGTGAAGGGACCGATTCAAGAACCGCAGGTCCAAGATTGGCCGTAACCCGCCGCCTTTCTTGGGTACAATGAAGTACGGGCTGTAGAAGCCTGTCTTCATATCGGCTGGAGGGACCGGCTCTATCGCGTCCTTCGCCAGTAGGACTGCGATCTCCGCCCGTAGCACGGGGGCGTCCTCCTTCGACACGGAGGTGAAGTGAACGCCCCTGAACTTGGGGGGCCGCCGAGCGAACTGAATCGCATAGCCGAGTCTGATAGTACGGATGAGCCAGCGGGACGGGCTGGGGAGCGCTAGCCAGGCTCCCAGCGACCGAACCAGCGGGACCAACGGCACCACAGACGTACCCGCAGCGGGGCAGCGCAGCGGAGTGCAGGGACCCGACTCGGACGGCATCGCGGCCCGAAGTGGGGTCTGAGTGCGCAATGCAACACTTACCTGCTTCCGCTGAGGGGGTGCACGGGTGTGCGGAGGCCTCTTGAGTGCGTCCTGGACACAGCCAGCACCCCCTGCTGGCGATAAGAGAGGCACCGGAGGGTGACAAGGCATGGGAGCGTCGTACACCGCCAAGCGCGCTCTCTTGGCAGCCAGAGATTTTAGAAACAGCTCTTTTTTTTGAAGTTTTGGGTACCACTGGCCCGAAGGCCAGTGGCGGAACAGAAACCAAACAAGAACATAGAATTCTCTCCCGGCCCTCCAGCGGGAGAAGGAGCGGTGCTGTCACCACCTCCTGAAGAGCTGTCTCCTCCATCTCTGGGTGGCCCGTCTCAGGGTCTCTTACGACGGCGCTTGCCACCTGGCTTGGCAGCGGCCTGAGCGGGCTGGACGGCCTTCCCGCGGCCGGCTCCACGCCGTTGCCCTGGTGGAGGCTGCTGCTGGGCTGGGGCGGGAGCGGGGGCGGCGGCGGGCGGCCGCCCTCGGCGACGAGCAGGCGGAGGAGCTGCGGCCGGCGGCTGGGGAGCAGCTGACCGCCGGGGCAGGATGTGTTTGATGGCCTCCGTCTGCTTCTGGACAGTCGAGAACTGCTGGGCAAAGCTCTCGACCGCGTCGCCGAACAGCCCAACCTGGGAAATGGGGGAGTCCAGGAACCGATACTTATCAGTCTCCCTCATATCGGCCAGGTTGAGCCAGAGATGTCGCTCCTGGACCACAAGAGTGGACATCGCCTGACCAATGGAACGGGCGGTGACTTTCGTCGCCCGGAGGGCGAGGTCCGTCGCCGTCCGGAGCTCCCGGAGGAGCTCTGGGTCAGGTCTACTCTCGTGCATGTCCATGAGTGCCTGGGCCTGGTGCACCTGGAGCAACGCCATGGCATGCAAGGCGGACGCAGCCTGTCCACAAGCCTTGTAAGCCTTCCCAGTTAGACTGGAGGAGAACTTACAGGCCTTGGATGGGTGGCGTGGGTCTCCGCACCAGGTGGAAGCGGACGCCGGACACAGTTGCATCGCGACCGCCCGTTCCACCGGCGGGATCCCCACGTACCCCTTGGCTGGCCCGCCGTCGAGAGTAGTGAGGAGGGAGGAGCCACTCGGCCGGTTTCTGGCAGAAAAAGGTGCCGTCCACGACCTCGTGAGCTCCTCATGCACTTCCGGGAAGAAGGGCACCGGGGCGGGACGCTGAGAACCAGCGCGAGCCGCCCCGAGAAACCAATCATCCAGCCTAGAAGGCTCGGGACACGGTGGAGGGTTCCACACGAGCCCGACCTTTTCGGCGGCCCGGGAAAGCATAGCCGTCAGCTCGGGGTCCGTCTCGGACAACGCCACTCTCCCAGAGGGAGGCAACGCAGCCGGGTCTTCATCCCCCGAGGACTGAAACTCCCCCTCCGATGCAGCGATCGACATCCTATCCTCTGCTGGAGCTCCAAAGGTCACCGTTGGACCACCTCGAGAGGGGCCAGCGACTTCCTCCGGAAGCTCAACTGGCTGCGGCACTACAGAGGGTTTAGGGGCCCACGGAGGCTGGCTCGGCGGGTGTGCCCTAAACGTGATCCTCAGGTCACCCTGGCTATTCGCCGAAGTAGGTCTATCCTGCTGGGCAGGGATAGCACTAGATCGAGGCATAGGTAAGGGGACTCCACCCTCCCGAAGGTAGGCGAGTCTCGACCTTAGCGCCGAGATAGTCATGTTCCCGCAATGGGAACACGAGCTATCCACAAACGCTGCCTCGGCATGTTGAATACCCAGACATGTCAGGCAGAGATTGTGACCGTCAGCTGGTGACAGGGAACGACCGCATCCAGAAACGCACGGGTGGAATGACATCTTGAAAAAGACGCAATTTCACACCCGTGTTGCTCTTTTAGAAGAAGCTCTTAACGTGCTGAAGCACCCAGGAACAACCGCGGCAAACACAGGGGATAGTGCAGCCTGTGTTTGCACTCACCGTGGAACGCCCCCACCGAACCAACCGGGATGCTGTAAAAACAGCAGTTTGTTTCACCGATTTCGGTGAGCTCGCGGTTGTCACTGCACGTGCCTTCTCCCCAGCACAAAAGCCTCTTCTCTCGCTCTCTCTCTTTCTCTCTGCTGAACAGAAGTCTTTCATGAGCTTGTTTGGCTCCGAAGTGAATGACAAATGTGCGCTGCATCCGCTTCCGCTTTATACCCGCGATGCGGGGCGGAGCGCGAGATGCAAATCTCGCACGCCAATGGCCATTGGCCCGTTCTCTATACACTCGAAGCTGATAGGGGCTCCCAGAAGTGATCCCAATTCGTCGGTGACGTCCGACGTACGTCGAACGTGACCGACTGAAAGGGAACCAAAGTTTGCTCAAACTAAACTCAAACTTACTTTTAGCAACTGAAACTGACTTCATGAAATCAGTCACATATGCGTCCACACTACAGAGTGTTAAAGTAACACTACAGTATTGCAGCTAAGTAAAGTGATTAAATAAGTGTCTACTGATCTTGGGTCAGCTAGGCTCCATTCTTCAGACATTGCTCAATAGGCCTACATCTGAGATAATATGGTGTATAGTAGATCTTCTGATTGTAATAACTTCTTGCTGGCTTACTTGGTTCTTCAAGCACACATGTAGATTTGATTATCTGTGTTGAGCTGTTTGAGACTACCAGACATTTCTATATTCACTGGAAATGCTCAGGGGCGGAGCTAAAGGGGGGTCAGATTGACAGCTGTCAGATCCATGGAAATACATTATTTTTTTAATAATAATTAAAAAAAATTTTTTAACGTTAAACAATTATTCAATTATTATTTAAAAATGTAATTGTTTTGTCATGCATTAGAACTCTATCCTAATATTATTAAAGGGATAGTTAGTTTCTTCTGTATAATGTTGGTAACTGGACTGTTGACAGTAGCCACCGACTTCCATAATAGGAAAAAAATACTATGGAAGTTAATGGCTACCGTCAACTGTTTGGTTATCAACATTCTTTAAAATATCTTCTTTTGTGTTCAACAGAAGAAACAAACTCATACAGGGTTGGAACAACATGATGGTGAGTAAGTGATGAAATTAAAATTTTTGGGTGAACTATTCCTTTAAGTATGTGGTAATTCGTTTCATCGGTTACGTTACACCTTGTCCGTGGTTTTCCCGTGGAATTGGGCTACTTTTAAGTTGTTGCCATGGTTAAATCTTTTTTCCGTGGGTTGATTTCCACCCCCGTAAGTACGATTTCAGCGCTCAAACACCCCCAAAACACAAAAGACATACAAATTCCGTGGAGAAAATCGAATTGGGCTACTTCTCACTGGCCATTGGGCTACTTTTGTTGCGCAGACCTGGCAACCCTGGTTGTAATGTTATGCTCTTATTCGTGCCAATATCTCTGTTTGTCTGGATTCCAAATACCAGTGACCTTTTTTATGTTGAGAAATGGCTAAACAGCTATCAATGACAGATTTTATGACACATCTAGACAAAGCTTTGTTGGCTGACGCTTAAGAAACACAGGATTGTGAGTCACCTGGGAATAAAGGTGAAATAGACACAGCAACATCCAGCGAGTCAGATGCTAATGACAGTATGCATGCTTCCCCTTACGAAAAGAAGTATACTTCAGATTCATTTTATGAAGTATACTTAAGTAATGTTCAAGTAAGTATACTTTATGTAGTAAGTATACTAATATCAATGTGTACTACTAGTAAACTTGTGAGTGTACTATTTCAATACTGCTTGGGACTAAATTGGCCCACTTTTAGTATATAAAAGTATACGTTTAAGTGTACTATAAGTGTAACAGTAGTAAACTTTAAGTGTACAACTAGGTTTCTCATTTGTACTGCATCTGTACTACAAGTGAACTTATAAGTATACTTGTAGTTTTTAATACAAGTATAGTACATTTTTTAGTTTATGAAAGTACACTTTGAAGTGTACTCAGTAAACTACTAGTTTAATAGTTTATACTGCAAGTATACTTGTAAGTTTTCTTTAAGTGAACATTACATTATACTTATAGTTTACTATTTATATATTATTTTTGCACTTTCAGTATACTACCATGTTCAAATGTAGATATTCATTTTTTATACTTTAATTTTAAAAACATTTTATTATAGCTTCATGCATCCTTTTTTTATCAACACTTGAATGTGGGTAAGTTTCATTAAAAAAAGGCAACATTTTAAACAAAAAGTTGAGAAAATCACATTTTTGTCAAAAAGTACGGCTTGATCAGATTCAGAACGATGATCAAACACAGATGGAGTAGATCGAGTCCATCAACACCCCAAAGCTTCACAGTCGTTTCCTCTTCATGGGTTCGACATTTCATTTGGTAACATTTTGATTTACATGCTGCTTAATGTTTGATGATCGCGTTATTTTACATTTGCGTGAGCAATCTTCTATCACTTGCTTCAGCTTCTTCTTCTCCTGTGTTTTGAACTTTTGATCCAGAGTTTCTGTACTAGAAGATGTGTCATAGCGCCCCCTACCGTATAACAGTGAAAACAGGGATAGCTGGAAAATTCAGTCAATGGTGGGGAAAGAGTAAAGTAGATTTTAAGTAAATTCCTGTGTACACTACCAGCTGACTAGCCTACACAAAAATTCAGATGTGCAGAATTAGGAACATATCTGTTTTATATCAATATTCTAATCAATATTTTCAAACAATGTAAGTTTAATAAGACTGTATGTAAAACTATGTAAAAAAAAAAAGTATAATTAATATGCTACTCAATCAAAAGATTAAACACAATTACAAACCAAGTATACTTTTAATACTTAATTATACTTTTAATTAAATCTTGATCAAAAGATTGAGTACAAGTATAGGCCAAATATACTTAGACTTTTCTGTCAGTATAAGTCAAGTATACTTAAGTGCAATTTTAAGTATATTTCTGAGAAGTACATAAAAAGTAGACTGAAAGTATACTTTCTTATTTTTTGTTTAAAAGATATATATACAATACTAATAGAACACTTGAATAAACTTCTTTTTCGTAAGGGTATGATCACGGGTGACTGAGGATTTGAAAGAGAACTTGAATGAATGCAAATGCAACTAGTTATTTTAAACAACATTTTAACATGATGAACATGCAACAACTGTTCAGTCAAAACATGTAAATGAATTTTACTATTTACTATTGTGTATGCAGGTTTGTATATCATGTCTTCCATCGTGGGGAGACCGAACCCCCACCGCAAGTCCTGCCACCCGCGAGTCCTGCCACACTGACTGTTCCCCCCTTTCATCTGCAGTCAGTGGAAGCCAAAGCCCCCCGATGACCCATAAATGGAAAAGGAGGAAGAACGGGTCCACCTCATTTGCCACCTCCATAGAGGCAGCCGAAGACTCTGCAGCGTCCTCTGAGGTGGTAAGCTCCATGCCATTGCCTCGCCCTCGTAAGCAGAGGAAGAGAAAGACTTCTTGAGTAGAATAAGTTGGCATGTACTTGAAAAAGTTACATCTAGTCAGTAGAATGTTTGTTAGCAGTCTGTTAGAAGCAGCCTGTTAATGTCTGTTAAAAGTGTTAGCAGATATTGAAACTATTGAAACTAAACAGAACATAAACCCCCCGTTACACATCTCTTTCATATATCAGATTAGCCATAAATGGTGATGAGCACAACTGCACCATTTGCATCAATGTTGGCATATATTTGAGTGCACGGCACACACAGGAGCTGTAGTATACCATATATAGAACAAAGTCTGTTAAAGATAATGTCTTTATCTAATTTGCGTAAAGAACAGAATTTCATATTCAGATGTTGCTAAAGTTATCTGTACTGTTAAACTATCAGAACCTATAGAAATGAGGTCAACTGATTATCCATATGACTGTAAGTACTAGTGTTTCTGTATCCTAAGTTACAAACCCGATTCCAAAAAAGTTGGGACACTGTACAAATTGTGAATAAAAACAAAATGCAATGATGTGGAAGTTTCAAATTTCAATATTTTATTCAGAATACAACATAGATGACATATCAAATGTTTAAACTGAGAAAATGTATCATTTTAAGGGAAAAATAAGTTGATTTTAAATTTCATGGCATCAACACATCTCAAAAAAGTTGGGACAAGGACATGTTTACCACTGTGTGGCATCCCCTCTTCTTTTTATAACAGTCTGCAAACGTCTGGGGACTGAGGAGACAAGTTGCTCAAGTTTAGGAATAGGAAAGTTGTCCCATTCTTGTCTAATACAGGCTTCTAGTTGCTCAACTGTCTTACTGTTTTCTATGGGTGAAAGATCTGGACTGCAGGCTGGTCATTTCAGTACCCGGATCCTTCTTCTACGCAGCCATGATGTTGTAATTGATGCAGTATGTGGTCTGGCATTGTCATGTTGGAAAATGCAAGGTCTTCCCTGAAAGAGACGACGTCTGGATGGGAGCATATGTTGTTCTAGAACTTGGATATACCTTTCAGCATTGATGGTGCCTTTCCAGATGTGTAAGCTGCCCATGCCACACGCACTCATGCAACCCCATACCATCAGAGATGCAGGCTTCTGAACTGAGCGCTGATAAAAACTTGGGTTGTCCTTGTCCTCTTTAGTCCGGATGACATGGCGTCCCAGTTTTCCAAAAAGAACTTCAAATTTTGATTCGTCTGACCACAGAACAGTTTTCCACTTTGCCACAGTCCATTTTAAATGAGCCTTGGCCCAGAGAAAACGCCTGCACTTCTGGATCATGTTTAGATATGGCTTCTTTTTTGACCTATAGAGTTTTAGCCGGTAACGGCCAATGGCACGGTGGATTGTGTTCACCGACAATGTTTTCTGGAAGTATTCCTGAGCCCATGTTGTGATTTCCATTACAGTAGCATTCCTGTATGTGATGCAGTGCCGTCTAAGGGCCCGAAGATCACGGGCATCCAGTATGGTTTTCCGGCCTTGACCCTTATGCACAGAGATTGTTCCAGATTCTCTGAATCTTTGGATGATATTATGCACTGTAGATGATGATAACTTCAAACTCTTTGCAATTTTTCTCTGAGAAACTCCTTTCTGATATTGCTCCACTATTTTTCGCCACAGCATTGGGGGAATTGGTGATCCTCTGCCCATCTTGACTTCTGAGAGACACTGCCACTCTGAGAGGCTCTTTTTATACCCAATCATGTTGCCAATTGACCTAATAAGTTGCAAATTGGTCCTCCAGCTGTTCCTTATATGTACATTTAACTTTTCCGGCCTCTTATTGCTACCTGTCCCAACTTTTTTGGAATGTGTAGCTCTCATGAAATCCAAAATGAGCCAATATTTGGCATGACATTTCAAAATGTCTCACTTTCAACATTTGATATGTTATCTATATTCTATTGTGAATAAAATATAAGTTTATGAGATTTGTAAATTATTGCATTCCTTTTTTATTCACAATTTGTACAGTGTCCCAACTTTTTTGGAATCAGGTTTGTAATTCAAGGCTGGATCCTCTTACTCATTTTCTACGACCTATGGAAATGTAGAGAACTTTATCAAATGATTGAACTTCAACTTTTACTCCTGGTCTTCATTGAGCATGTTGCTATATTTATGTGGTTTAACTGTATTTCTTCTATAGTACACTTACAAGAATACTACTAGTACATTGATATTAGTATACTTACTGCATAAAGTATACTTAAGAATATACTTGTCACATTTTGAGTTTGTTTTTGACCTGTAATCAGCTCGTTAGCTCCTTTGTTTGCCCGTCTCGCATTGTTTGATGTCAGTGTGTTTGTGGTTGTGTTTCCTCTGAGATATTCTCCTGTTTATTTTTTTTAATTCTTGGATTAAATACTATGTGAGTATCTTTATCGTTCTGCGTTTTCATTACAGCCACTAACCGTGACAGAATGCAAGACCCAATTACTACAGATGGATGCACTGCCAATGAAAATGGTCACAGTGCCTCCAAGTCCAAGGACTGCAGCATTGCCAATTCAAATGGTCACAGTGCTTCCTGTGAGTGATATTCCTGAGTACGTTCCAGTGAGAGAAATTCCAGAGTCCGTTCCAGTGAGAGAAGTTCCCAAGCCTGTTCCAGTGTGCGAAATTCCCCAGTCTGTCCCAGAGAACATTGCACTGTCCATAATTGCTCTAACATTTATGGTCCAAGAGACGCCCCCTCTCAATACTTGAACTTTTACTTAAGTATACTTAATAAAATTAACTTCAAGTATACTTATTTTTTGTAAGGGAGGTCAATGACTATTAAAACACTTTGACCTTCTATTATGTCATATCATCCGTGCTATGAGAAGAATTTAGAATATTGAACACAGAACTCATATGGGGGTCTGTGTATCTTCCGATCATTTGATTTTCTACGTACAAAAGAAATAAAGGCAAATGAACAGGTGCGGTCCGTGTGTCATGGGAGCTTTTTACACTTTTTAATGAACACCAAGACCAATAAACACTACACACACTCAACCATTAACATTAACGTAAGACACTGAACTAAAAAAAAGCTTAAATACTCAAAGGATGGTAATCACCAGAATAGGGAACAGGTATGCACTAATCAGAAACCATGGAAACCCATGAGGGTTACACTTTATTTCGATGGTCCACTTTAGACATTCTACTAACTTTGAGTAACTTTGAAACTACATGTCAGCTAACTCTCATTAGGGTATTAGTAGACTGTAGTAGACTGTTAGGCTAGGGATAGGTGTTAGGGTTTGTGTTAGTAGAACAAGTTGACATGTACAAAGTTACTTATAGTCAGCAGAATGTCTATTGCATTACAATAAAGTGTTGCTTGTAGAGCCACTTTTAACACTGTATCAGTTCATTCATTGAGGTTTCAGTTCATCGAGGTTTATGGGCATTTGTTTATGCACAGCTCTCTTAGGGTCCCATAACATTTTAGTCAGGTTGAGGTCTGGACTTTGACTGGGTCATTGCAACACCTTGATTCTTTTCTTTTTCAGCCATTATGTTGTAGATTTGCTGGTGTGCTTGGGATCATTGTCCTGCTGCATGACCCAGTATCGGCCAAGCTTTAGCTGTCAGACGGTTGGCCTCACATTTGACTCTATAATACTTTGGTATACAGAGACATTTGTGGTCGTCAGATTAGTCGCCATGTATGGTGATGTGCACAATTGCAGCATTTGCATCAATGCTGGCATATATTTGAGTGCACGGCACACACAGGAGCTGTAGTGTACCGGATCAGTGCCAGGGACAACCACTATTAAAGTACTGCAGTCTCAGCAACTCTGCACTTTCTCACAGGAGACCATTCACAGGTAAGACATTGCAAAAGGTTTGACATGTGAAGCCAAATTATATTTCAGTTAGAACCAGTCTGGCAGTAAAACATACTAATTTATTGTTGTTAATTTACGACAATTGCTTTGGCTGTATGGTTCCTTGTGGAGGTTCAGCTTTGCAATATAGTAAGTATAGTTGGGTCTACATAACCCCCCAGAAACCATCAGCATGACACAGAAACAGTGACTGTACAAAAAACGTGTTAGCGTGAAATGTGAATTTTGAAGTAGCTTTGTTCATTTTCATTAGTAACTAGATAAGACAGCTTGGGGTGTGAGTGTGTGTAGTTTGTGTTGTAGAACATCAAAGTATAGTCAAGTTTACCACAGGCTTTATTTTACACATACATTGAAAAACCCCATTATAAAACCCCTTGTGAAAATCTTGAAGGAACCAACAGCGAATTAGTCTTCCAGGTTCTGACGTCATACCTGCACCACTCTATAGTAACAAGACTACACTTTAAAATAAGAGTCCTAAACACGAGACAGGAATTGTAAGACCGTGTCTACACTGTTGTCACTCGCGTTGCAACAGCTAAAGGCTGTCTACACACGACAAAGTGTTCGTTGCAAAGCATTTGCAAGATTTGTCGCTCACGTCGCACTGCATCCATTGTAGACAACATCATGAATTATAATGGATTCTATTGTCTTTTGTCGCGTTGCATCGCGCCGCTCGCGTCCGGTGTAGACACGGTGTAACTGTCACTGTTCTTTCTTTGTGTTTATTGACACTTTTATTTGGTTGTCATGGTTTCTTGTTATGCTCTCATTTGTTCCTATGGTTACTGATTATGTTCAACACCTGTATCTTCTTATCTCATGTATTTAATCACTCAGTTTGGTTCTATCTTTGTTCAGTGTTGTCTTTGTGTTGCAAAGCTGTCCCGGTTCCTGTCCTATTGATGATATGATTAAAGTTTTACTTCTGCAAATAGATCCTCTGCTCTTCGTCTTGCCAGTTGTGATAGTAACAAGTTACAAAAAGGAGGCTACAGCAATATGATAAAAAAAATTATAATAAACAATATTTGACACATTGTTGCTGTACATTTGTTACAGTATTTATTCATCTTTGTTAATGTCAGTTAGTTCATTGATAATTGAACTAATGTTAACAAATGAAACTAATTGTTACCGAAACATGTGACATTTCATATCTGTAGATAACGTGGCAGCGGATGATGATGGATTTCAGCATGGTGATCACCTTTGCTCTGCTGCAGATCAGCATTCAGCCAGCTGAGGTTGATTCCAGCCCACCCTTTCCAGCAGAGGACCGTCCAGCTGGTGTGTTTGCTTTCTGTGCAGATGTTTCCCAATCCTACACGCTTATTTACCTCTATCTGCCCTGTAACATCTGACTGAAAACATTTTGTGAGCTCAATGCATGACGTGATACGAAATGCAGTATTTTGTGTCAAAATGTAGTTAAAGGATTAGCTCACTTCAAAATGAAAATTTCCTGATAATTTACTCACGCCCATCTCATCCAAGATGTTCATGTCTTTCTTTCTTCAGTCGAAAAGAAATTAAGTTTGAGGAAAACATTCCAGGATTTTTCTCCATATAATGGACTTCAATGGCAACCAACGGTTGAAGGTCCAAATCAATGCAGTTTCATTCGGCACAACACCGAAGTCGCGCATTTGAGGTTAAAAAGTTTATTTTTTTTGAAAACGACCGATGGTTTGGTTAGATAAGACCCTATTCCTCGTCTGGGATCGTGCAGAGCCTCTGAAGCCCTTCCTTTGAAACTGCATTGATTTGGACCTTCAACCGTTGGTTGCAATTGAAGTCCATTATATGGAGAAATATCCTGGAATATTTTCCTCAAAAAACTTAATTTCTTTTCGACTGAAGAAAGAAAGACATGAACATCTTGGATGAGATGGGGATGAGTAAATTATCAGGAAATTTTAATTTTGAAGTGAACTAATCCTTTAAGTGAACTAATCCTTTAACAAGTGTTTAGACATTTTGTGCCACACAGTTCATTCAGTCCACTAAATTGGTTATACATAGACATATAGGCCTATCATGATAACGAACATGCACAATATTGTTATCGTGGGCACTTCAAAATGCAGTGAATAATTATTTAGTATGAATTATTCAGATTTTTAGAATGCATTGTAAGAATACTTTTCCCATCAAGCCTTTAAAATGCACAACACCACGGTATGCTGCGTCAAAGAGGCACGTGCACTGATGTAAACAAGCCCAACGCGCATGAGCAGCGCAAGGCGGAACGAGTGAAAGAGACGCGCTGAATGACTGCACATTCACTCTCTAAAAGCAGATGGCGCTGATGGAACAGCAGAAACGCAGCCGTTACACTGGTAACCCCGTAAACTTTAGCAGAAGAAATAAATTTATACAGGTTTGGAACAACTTGAGCGTGACTAAATGATGACAGAATTTTCATTTTTGTATGAACTATCCCTTTAATAGCAGGGATGCACCGATATGAACATTTTGGCGATACGATAACCGATAATTCTTTATATTTGAAAGCCGATAACCGATATATTGGCCGATAAATCTAAATCCAAATTTTTATATCATATTTGAGAGCCTGATTACAAAAACAAAAGTCTCACCATTAAAAGCCATATCCCAAGCTTACAATTATTATGTTCTCATATTTTTTTGTTGACTTGCGCTGCACATGTTGCTCTGAACTGTGTTTTCCTTTTTTGAAGTGTCTCAGCTGATGGAAATAATACATTATTTATCGGCTTTAATATATCGGCCTAATTATCTTATCGGGCTGATAACAATAACATTAAAAATGAACATATATTGGCCGATGGTGGATCCCTACTTTATAGGCTTTATAATAGGATTTATTTTCAAACTTAAACATATTTACATTTTAAACTGGACTACAACATGCTCTAGATATTGATTGAAAATGTTATTATTGTTTGATAACATTTTACAATAAGGCTTCGTTAGTTAACATAAACTGACAATGAAAAATCTTAGTTCGTTTCAACATTTAATAACACATTACAATCAAAAGTTGTAACTGTATTATTTAATGGACCTAAGCTGACAATAACTAACAATAATCAAGTAACTAACGTTAACAAAGAATAATATATTCTGTAATGTAACTATAGCTCATTGCTAATGTTAGTTAATGCATTATTGTAAAGTTTTACCTATTTTCTTTTGCACTTGAATCTGTTTAAAACATTTGTTTACTTTATACATTTGTGTATTGCTGTATTTTATTTAAATGTTGAAAGTTCTTTTTGTTATAAGGAAAAAAGTTATTAAACCTGTAATAGTATGACAGCACTTTTTTTCCAACTTATTTCAATATCGTGATAAAGCAATTATCGCAACATGAAAATTTGATACCATCACATGCCTAGAGCTCTTAATGATTATATTTCTTCATGCATTGTCTTATGATTGACTGGCACACAATTAGTTTAACCTAAAAGAAAACTGATGCATAAACGTTAACAGCCCTGATTCTGTGTATTTGTCTTGCAGAGTCTCGTCTTCATCATGTTCTTCCTCGCAGTTTTCCAGACGAGAATCTGTTCCAGAGCAACTTGGAATGGAAAGAAGTGAATCCACCGCGAGTGCCTGAGGATGCCGTTCCCGTCCTTGACAAGAAATCAAAGCAAACATTTTACGTTGCTAGATTGGAAGATTGTACACCTTGCTTCTTTGACAGTGTTCAAAAATCTTGTTGGGTTATAAAAACGTATGAAGGATTCAGTTTAGGACACGCCGCCCAGAAAAGAAAAATTTCATTTCTAGTGAATAAGGATAAATTTGAAATTCTTGAGTGGAAGAAATCTTCATATGGAGAGATCCCACCTTTACCAGTAGAAACTTGTAAAGGTTACTTTATTGCTCGAAATGAATTTGGGTTAGGCTATATGACCGAGAACAGTTTAATAACGCTTGATGGTAAAAAACAAACCACCACAGAAAATGAGATTCTCACCCTAAACCATGATATTAAAGGCCATCATTTAAACATTATTAAGTATGAAATTGATCAAGCGAACACTTCAGAGAGCATAACAGTACTGAAGCATTTCACGGTTTCCAACAAGAACTGTGAAACCGCCAAGCATCAGGTGAAGCTGGACCAAGGCACCAATAAAACAATTTCTTTGCTAAAGAGCCGTACGCGTTTATTTGGAATGTCTTTGGAGATATCAGCCGGCGGTACGATAATTGTAGTAAAAGCAGGAGGAAAGTTTAACATAAAACACGAACGTAGCCGCCTCAATTCTGAGACTACATCCACAGTTAATAAACACTTGCACTCAGTGAATATAGAGGTGCAGGTTCCCGTCAACCATGTTTGCAGCATTGACATTAAAGGAAATACCTTCACCACTGATGTCCCGGTCACTGCTGAGCTCACTAGAACATACAACAACAATGAAATACGCAGAACCTTGATCAATGACATCTATAGTCATCAGGAAGTAGCAGAAATACAAGCGCTTGTGAATCCCTGCGTTCCACTTTTAGATGGAAAAAATGTTAATTGTAAAAATCCGTAATAGAAAATGAATGACATGTTAAGTATACACTCACCTAAAGGATTATTAGGAACACCTGTTCAATTTCTCATTAATGCAATTATCTAATCAACCAATCACATGGCAGTTGCTTCAATGCATTTAGGGGTGTGGTCCTGGTCAAGACAATCTCCTGAACTCCAAACTGAATGTCAGAATGGGAAAGAAAGGTGATTTAAGCAATTTTGAGCGTGGCATGGTTGTTGGTGCCAGACGGGCCGGTCTGAGTATTTCACAATCTGCTCAGTTACTGGGATTTTCACGCACAACCATTTCTAGAGTTTACAAAGAATGGTGTGGCACACTTTAGGCCCCTTAGTGCCAATTGGGCATCGTTTAAATGCCACGGCCTACCTGAGCATTGTTTCTGACCATGTCCATCCCTTTATGACCACCATGTACCCATCCTCTGATGGCTACTTCCAGCAGGATAATGCACCATGTCACAAAGCTCGAATCATTTCAAATTGGTTTCTTGAACATGACAATGAGTTCACTGTACTAAAATGGCCCCCACAGTCACCAGATCTCAACCCAATAGAGCATCTTTGGGATGTGGTGGAACGGGAGCTTCGTGCCCTGGATGTGCATCCCACAAATCTCCATCAACTGCAAGATGCTATCCTATCAATATGGGCCAACATTTCTAAAGAATGCTTTCAGCACCTTGTTGAATCAATGCCACGTAGAATTAAGGCAGTTCTGAAGGCGAAAGGGGGTCAAACACAGTATTAGTATGGTGTTCCTAATAATCCTTTAGGTGAGTGTATACTCTCATTCCTGCGTAATAATCAAGGAACTTTGCTGCCGTACCATGGGTGCAGCAGCGCAATGATATTACGCAGCGCCTGAAAATAGGCTAACTTCTGTCAACATAACCAACGTGACAACCTGCTTGCACAGGGAGCGTGCTGGGGATTATTTTCAGGCGCTGCGTAATATCATTGCGCCTGCTGCACCCATGGTACGCATTATTACACAGGAATGAGAGTATAGTTCCTAGCCATATCGGCCTAGACAATCGCAACTTTTCATTTTCCTTCGGTCTTAGTACACGATGTAACTACAGAAGGGTCAAGTTTTAAATAGGAAAAATATGGAAAGTCTTTGGTCATTTTTGAGCGAGATGCTAACGGTCTAATCAGATTCAATGATCTATGCTAAGCTATGCTAAAAGTTCTACCGCCAGACCCGGAGATCGGCTGAACGGATTCGAAAACGGTAAAACTCAACTGTTTAACTCTAGGGGAGTTGGAAAATGAGCCTATTTTCAAAAAAAGTGGTGTGTTCCTTTAAATGCTGATGAAGCGACTACAAGAACTTCCCATCACTTGTTCTAAACCTGTATGTTGGAATTGTTTAACATTAATGTCATTGACATTAACAATCTCCTGAACGCCGGTACTGTTGCTACTGCCTCTATAAACATGTCTGCCATTCATTCACATGGCTACGAGTGTGATATTGCGTTTATACAACAGTTCGACAACACAAGTGTGTAAATAAATAAGAAAAAACAACAAAGTGTCTTTTAAAACCCTCTTTAGTGCAAGCTGACGGTTTAACAGTCGAGCCCAAACCTCTGTTACTGATTCTGAAACATCACTTTAGATCTAGAAACGAAGGAACGCTGAGTCGCTTCACTGAAGATTATTGTGTTATAAGAGAGAGATCGACTAAACGAGTGTATTACCTGCATCTGATATAGCATTCATTCTTAAAGTCGATGTCCATAATATTATATCCATTATAAAAAAATCTGTTTGAATGTCCGCTGAGGAAAGCGATAGTTTTCCTTAACCTTTAAAAGATTGACAGCGCTAAAACAACCACCTTGTTCTGACCAGAGACTCACTCATAAAGACAGTCTTTGCCGCCATCTAATGGTGTAATAATGTGACTGTCACTGAAGTCCATATCACGATCACTAACGGACCCTTTCTCAATGCCAAATACAGTATATTATTTATATAAAATAATATTTATTGAACAATAATATTTAAATTAACAATAATAGCCATTTTAAAAGACAACAGGAAAGAAACACAAGCAAACAATTCAGTCAAGCGTACAAAAGCAGCGCTCCAGTACAGGATTCAAGTTAAATATAGCCTAAATATAAAGTTACGAAACTTAACTTTGCTTTTAGCCAGTAATAGTAATAGTTTATTAAGACTAAAGATTGACCCTTTGATAAACCCCAAATGAATTATATCTCATGTTTATCCACTATCTACATACAGTAAGAGCCAGCGGCAGATTCCTGAAGGACTGTCCGAGATGAAGCTGTTCTCTGCGGGTACATGAGCGCTGAACGGCTGCTGACGGTCTGGAGCTCACATCTGAGAAAGCGTCTTGTAAAACAGGTGCTATGTTTATATATGAGTCTCATATTTGAGGTCTAAATAACTACATTCTCACCTAAAAACACAACAACAGCTGTATTGGTAAAAAATATATGGTGGATTTGCTCGAGTGATACAAACGGTGAAGTGGTACCAGTGCTGATACTGCGGGAAAGCAAGGAAGAGGTTACACAAGAGTACAAAACAGACACACTCAAACAAACACACACACTCACACACACGCAGAGACACACACACATAACACACTATTATACACACAAATGAACTGCTGTGGCTGTAACAATATGGTAAAATTGAGCCGAAAAAGAGGATGAAATCAGATCAGACCCAGATTTATTAAACTGTGATAAAACATACCTGTTCATTTTTGTTACATTTTCATTGAATTTTGATGTTATGTGTAACAAAATGTCCTCCTCTGTGTTCAGGTTTGATTGTAGTAAAATTAATGCAAAAACTGACACTTCGAATCAACATAAAAAAAAAATAAGCTTGACTTAAAAATAAGTATTTATGTCTAAAAACAGTAGAGAATTTATGAGCCACTTTATATAGAACTATATAGGAATCTAGTGGTCACACCATGACATTACACAAGTTTTTCTTTTTTTACTCACACTCGTTTGGATTTGAAATGCCTTGTCTCTGTTTTAACATGGAATACTGCTTTAATTGAAAAATATTAGAAACAAATTGTGTATTATTTTCAATGGGGAAAAATAGCCATTAAAAATTGTACCAATATTATCATAAAATCCCCTCTAAATTCTAAATAATAATCAAATATTATTGAAGAAAAAAACATATTGCATTGGTTTTCCTGGAAAGAGTTTCAAGACTTAGGTCACTTTTGACTGCGAAGGAGCCGAGTGTGACCCCTAAACGAAGAGGACCAGAGGGTTAAAAACACAAATGAAATGGTGACGGCTGTAACGTTTAGTGTTCGGGACACCCAGGGGAACTTGTGAAGATGGAAGTAGGGCGCCTGGTGGCGGGTGGGAAGCAGGTGGAGCCCTAGATCGTAACCACAATTTTTTTATTACTGTTTCCAAAAATAGACTCACACACACTCTTCACATTTTACATTAGACATGTCACACAGCCTACAACAAAGCACCAAAAAGTACCATGGTATTACCATATCAGGCCTACATGAATTCAACAAATCCTAAACTATCAGTCATTCCAGTTGCAGATGAAGCCTGTAATACTGTTGTTTTATGATAAGAATAAAAATCAATCTTTGTCAAAGTTTAGCATTGTTTTGTACTGAAGTATCATTTATAAGTACACTTTTTTAGCATTTTTAAAGGATTTACGCATTTCGATTAATAGTTAAATTCCATCAAATTGAATTGCACAAACAAACAATCCTTAATCAATTATTCAATTAAAATATGTAAGGATTATTCAGTTCAATTTGATGGAATTTTACTATTAACTGAAATGCGTAAATCTTAAAAAAGTGTTGTTTTTTTTTGGAGTGTATCATTAGTTTTTATTACAATCAAACATAGTGTTATGTGTTATGTGTGTGTATGTGTGTGTGTGTTTGCATTTGTTCTCTATCATGGATTTGTTATGGTATCACTCCTTCATTTCTGCCTGTGTTCTGCATTGTATCATTGTACATGTTTTTGTTTTGGACAAATTATGTAACAGAAGCAGCTTTGTAGTCTGTATAGGCTTCCTTTTGGGGGTGTTTGTGTGTTTTTTTTTTTATACTTTTGTTTTACACTTACTTTACAACCAGATAGTAAATTTTAAGTCATAAATGTTAAGACAGCATTTTTTCTTAGAAAAAAAGTATACAGCAGTATTTGAAAATATACACAAATGCCAGAGTGTTCATAACAATCACTAATATTCATGAAAAATATGTTTTTACTATACATTTTTGCTTTTTTATTGACAATATTTTGCTATAGTCCTTGGTCTCCTGGAGGAAATGAATGAAATTTAGCTTGGATCCTGACAATTTCTACTTGTGTATGTGGAATTTTCCTCAAATAATGAAAATGTTTACATGAAAAATACAGTTATTATTATTAGTAGTAGTAGTAGTAGTAATATATTAGTATTATTATTTTCATTTTAATTAATTACAAAAATTAATACATAAAAAAATAAATTCATTACAAAAAAGATATACAGATTCTTTTTCTATTGAATGAAAATCACAAGAATAATTAATATCTAAATAAAATCTCTCTAACAAACTTTTAGCTGTATCTATACCATGTAACATTTTAAATGTAACTTCTTTTACTTTATGATTTAAACAGTATTTTGCACAAATTCTCCATGTTTTAGTCCAGTTTATATTTCTAAATACATTTATTCACAATAAGCTTTTATGATATAGGTATATATCACACAATGGTTGCTGTTTCACCTATTATAATATTTCTAATACACATGAGTAGCCTACAATTGTCAATAATGTCAATAATTCGCTGAGGTATGGCTCTTTTGAAAACCAAATTTGTTGTTTCTAACTCACTGTAAGAATAACACAGTTTTTTTGTTTTGTTTTGTTTTTTAGAATAATGCTTTATTTGAACATTCAATTTATGACACAACAAAATTAGAACATAATAATTAAGAAAACATGAGCAACCAATACCATAGCTCAAAGCGGATACAGACAGGGAAAGAGGGCATTGCACAAATTAATAAAGATTACACATTGAATACAGTAAAAAATTGTAGGCTTTATGTTTTTGACTATAAATATACATAGAAAGAGAATTAGGTTTATTAAGATTAACACAGTTTGCTATAATTCGTTTTCAGGCGCTGACGCTGTTCGTGTGAAGCGCATCAATAAAGTTCCGCCATTCAAACGATCATTTTACTTCCTGTTTTCATTTTTTTCCCGTGTGACATCTGAGAAAATTCATCTCGAAAGTAGCAAAAAACTTCAGTGCTGCCACGTCAGGATTACAGCTCAAGATAAACACCTGGCCGAAATCCTAAAAGACACACAATACACAACCTGAAGGGAAAATATCAGCCAAGCGCGAGGTTTGTTCCGCCATGGAGAGCAAATATAACTTGAAGAGTCCAGGTATGCCATCACATCTTTTATACATCATCGATATAACATTTAATATCATTAGTTGTGTGCTCTGGAAAGGCTTTATACATACATTTAGCCCATAAATGTCACGAGCTAGCTAGATTATTAGCAACTCGTTCAAGTATATCAATATAGTCCATCTCATAATGTGCTGGAATGCAACTGTTTTCTCTTATTAATAATCTGTGATCGAGCAAACACTAACAAAAAAGGACCATGCCATGTAAGTAGCATGGTACATGAACATGGTTATCGTCCAATATAATGGTACCATCATGCCATGGTACTACCACCAATATTGGGAAGGAAACATTGATAAAGTAATTGTAAAATATTTGTTCAGTTTGGCAGTAATATATGATTATTTTTGCCAAACGAATGCTATTTGTAATAATCAAATCACAAATGTTTAGGTTGCACTTTATTTTAAGGTGTCCTTGTTACAGTGTAATTATACATTTAAGTACTGAGTCATATTAATTAACCACTATAGGGTTAGGGTTAAGATTAGGGTATGGTTTAGGTTAGCCACATGCAATTATGCACAATTTATAGTATTTACTAGGGGTGTAACGATACCCTCATGTCACGATTCGATACACATCACGATACTGAACTCACGATACAATATTATTGCGATACTCCAAGACGTAAAAGGTTAACAAAAAATGTACTGTTGATTAAAATGCTAAATTTGGTATTACATTGGGGCTGGAAATGAATAGGCTTGGACTTGGTGCTGGTAACCCAATGCAAAGGACAATGATGACACCAGAATAAAAATATTCATGATTCTGAAGCTGAAAATACAGAATTATTTTAGACGAATATGCTTGCACTCTGTCACTGACTATATACATTTAAACTAATGTAGGCCACTTTTTACTGGTAACATAAGACATTTGGCATTATCTGGACCCACAAATATTCCCCCATATTATACATTATATTCAACATTACATATAATGTAGTACTAACACTAAAACTACGCAGTAATTTTCATTTATACACAATACAGATTGTCACTATCCAGATACATATTGTTGCATTTTTGCGAGATATTGTGGCACAATATATTGTTTAATCCCTAGTAATTACTGTAGTAACTACATGTAACGTGTAACAAGGAGATTGTAAAATAAAGTGTTACCGTTATTACTATAGTAACTACTTGTAACTTGTAACAAGGAGACTTTAAAAATAATTTTACTGTTATTACTATAGTAACTACTTGTAACAATGAGACTGTAAAATAAAGTGTTGCCGTTATTACTGTAGTAACTACTTGTAAGAAGTGTTAGTTATTACTATAGGAACTACTTGTAACGTGTAACAAGGAGACTGTAAAATAAAGTGTTACCGTTATTACTATAGTAACTACTTGTAACGTGTAACAAGGAGATTGTAAAATAAAGTGTTACCGTTATTACTATAGTAACTACTTGTTACGTGTAACAAGGAGACTGTAAAATAAAGTATTACCGTTATTACTATAGTAACTATTTGTAAGAAGTGTTACAGTTATTACTATAGTAACTACTCGTAACGTGTAACAAGGAGACTGTAAAATAAAGTGTTAACGTTATTACTATAGTAACTATTTGTAAGAAGTGTTACAGTTATTACTATAGTAACTACTTGTAACGTGTAACAAGGAGACTGTAAAATAGTGTTACCGTTATTACTATAGTAACTACTTGTAACAATGAGACTGTAAAATAAAGTGTTAACGTTATTACTATAGTAACTACTTGTAAGAAGTGTTACAGTTATTATTATAGTAACTACTTGTAACAATGAGACTGTAAAATAAAGTGTTGCCGTTATTACTGTAGTAACTACTTGTAAGAAGTGTTAGTTATTACTGTAGGAACTACTTGTAACGTGTAACAAGGAGACTGTAAAATAAAGTGTAACCGTTATTACTATAGTAACTACTTGTAAGAAGTGTTACAGTTATTACTATAGTAACTACTTGTAACGTGTAACAAGGAGACTGTAAAATAAAGTGTTAACGTTATTACTATAGTAACTACTTGTAAGAAGTGTTACAGTTATTACTATAGTAACTACTTGTAACAATGAGACTGTAAAATAAAGTGTTGCTGTTATTACTATAGTAACTACTTGTAAGAAGTGTTGCCGTTATTACTGTAGTAACTACTTGTAAGAAGTGTTAGTTATTACTGTAGTAACTACATGTAACGTGTAACAAGGAGACTGTAAAATAAAGTGTTACCGTTATTACTATAGTAACTACTTGTAACGTGTAACAAGGAGACTATAAAAGTGTTAATGTTATTACTATAGTAACTACTTGTAAGAAGTGTTACAGTTATTACTATAGTAACTACTTGTAACGTGTAACAAGGAGACTGTAAAATAAAGTGTTACCGTTATTACTATAGTAACTACTTGTAACGTGTAACAAGGAGACTATAAAATAGTGTTAACGTTATTACTATAGTAACTACTTGTAAGAAGTGTTACAGTTATTACTATAGTAACTACTTGTAACGTGTAACAAGGAGACTATAAAATAGTGTTAACGTTATTACTATAGTAACTACTTGTAAGAAGTGTTACAGTTATTACTATAGTAACTACTTGTAACGTGTAACAAGGAGACTATAAAATAGTGTTAACGTTATTACTATAGTAACTACTTGTAAGAAGTGTTACAGTTATTACTATAGTAACTACTTGTAACGTGTAACAAGGAGACTATAAAATAGTGTTAACGTTATTACTATAGTAACTACTTGTAAGAAGTGTTACAGTTATTACTATAGTAACTACTTGTAAGAAGTGTTACAGTTATTACTATAGTAACTACTTATAAAAAGTGTTACAGTTATTACTATAGTAACTACTTGTAAGAAGTGTTACAGTTATTACTATAGTAACTACTTGTAACGTGTAAAATAAAGTGTTACCCATTTTTACAGTGGCGAAACAGTATGAAATCTTTAGACTAGTGCCTGTTTCTAGTCTAATATTTATTGTTTTATAGTGCACACACAGTTGTCCTGCAATAATTTCACTGTAGCCAATTGCAAACATGCTTTGTTTTGCTAATTATTAGGGCTTGGATCTCTTGGGACGCTGCAAGGTGGTTACTATCCCAAGTCAAAAGGGTTCACCATCAAGTCTCTCTGATATTATTTGACTATTTTTTCCCCCTTGTTTCCCCACACATGATTTGAGAAATCACTCCTGTATGTAGTGCAGTCGGGATGGATTATGCAGTAAAATACAACTTATAAATCATGAATTGTTCCTAATAAATACAATAAAATGATTCACACATAGTTTTGAGAGAGACTTATATGTATACAGCTATATATTGAATATTTGTTGCAGATATATACATAAGAGCACAGCTCAATGGCAAAGAAGCGTGTCAGTCTTTTGTGTGTTTTTTCTCTTTATTAGCTGTGAAGAGGTTGATGAAGGAGGCAGCCGAACTCCGGGACCCCACCGAACATTATCATGCTCAGCCACTGGAGGTCAGACGGAACTAATGTCTTGTTTGATTATTATAATTATAATATTAATTAAGTTCAATTATTGTTATAATTTAATATTGTTATTATTATCTTACTTTGTGTGTCTAATTATAAGTTATTTTACTAAAGTATGTATCAGAACTAGCCATTGAATACATCTGAATATGAATGAGGCTTTTTTGCCTGTCAAAGAACATCCTCAAAGGGATCTTATTATGCTCATTTACAGGTTCATAGTTGTGTTTTTGGGGTCTACTAGAATATGTTTACATCATTTAATGTTAAAAAAGCTCATTATTTTTCTTATAATTTACATTGTTGCAGCACCTGTTTCACCCTCTGTCTGAACGCTGTTTTAGTTTCATTTCTTTAAAACCCGCCTTACAAAAAGCACAGTCTTCTCTGATTGGTCAGCCGGCCTCAGTCTGTTGTGATTGGTCTACCACTTAGAGCGTGTGTCGGAAATGTAACGCCCCTTACGGCAAATATCAGCTTCCTGAATCGCTGTAAACACTACTGTAACTACAATAACTATGCCGTCAGTTTTGCCGTATCTATTTGAGTCCAATAAAACAGTCAAGATCAACCCAAAACACCTTCGGAAGCACGACTTGTGCAGGGGGTGGAAAAAACTTAACCAGGCCCCACCCCTTTATTTTGCGTATGCCTTGGGTGGGAATTATTTAAATGAGGAATATTGTGATGTTTTGACATGTAGGGCCCTATGATTTCCGCGATGACGCTTGCGGTGTTTCCAACCTATGGACATGAATGCATGAACTTCATCTCCAGAGCCGCTCTGAGAGTCACTTCATCAGCATTTTACCCTTTCATTTGAGAAAAAATAACGTTATATCATAAACACACAGAAACTCAAAGGTCTTCACGGCAACCTGTCAAAATAAAAGTTTGGTTTAACTTGAAATTGTGACAGAAATATATTACTGTTGTGCAGTAAAATCTAGCTAGGTCTCAATGTAATAATAATACTAACACTATTAATAATAAATTATTATTAAAACTTAATTTTTTTAAAATAAGTTTAATTTCATATGATTAAAAGATAAATTAAATGAATGTTTTATGCCTTCATTTGATTGCCAGAAAAAAATTAAATACACAACACAGAATTTCCGAAATAAAAAAAACTTTTTTCATAGAAATGAAATTTTATTTTTAAATGAATAAATTGTTGTTTTTATCAATTCAATTAATTAGACATGCTTTTGATTATTACAATTTAATTAAACCATTAAAATGGAATCCAGAAAACTTAAAACAGAAAACACAGAATTTGGTAAAACAAAACGGAATCTGAGATAAAAAAAGATAAATCGTATAGGGCCCTAAACATGTCATTTTTGTTAAACTTTTAATAAATTGTTGTTAAATTGTTTCATGATTTCAATTAGTTAGACGTGCTTTTTGATTACAAAAATTTAACTTAACTTAAAATGGAGTCCAAAAAAACGGAATCCAGAAAAATTAAAGGGGTCATGAACTGCGTTGTTTTATTGTTTTATGATGTTTCCTGGGGTGCACTTATAATGTTAGAATGCTTTTTACATCAAAAATTTTCATTTTTCATTTTTCCTACCCTGATTTTAGCCCTCTGGTTTGAACGCTCTGTTTTAAGGGCCGTGTCTGCTGTGAGACTTCAGTGTAAACGCCCACTGCTGTGATTGGCAGCTGTGAGACTTCAGTGTAAACGCCCACTGCTGTGATTGGCAGCTGTGAGACTTCAGTGTAAACGCCCACTGCTGTGATTGGCAGCTGTGAGACTTCAGTGTAAACGCCCACTGCTGTGATTGGCTGCTGTGAGACTTCAGTGTAAACGCCCACTGCTGTGATTGGCAGCTGTGAGACTTCAGTGTAAACGCCCACTGCTGTGATTGGCAGCTGTGAGACTTCAGTGTAAACGCCCACTGCTGTGATTGGCTGCTGTAAGAGTTTAGTGTAAACGCCCACTGCTGTGATTGGCTGCTTTGAGACTTCAGTGTAAACGCCCACTGCTGTGATTGGCTGCTGTGAGACTTCAGTGTAAACGCCCACTGCTGTGATTGGCTGCTGTGAGACTTCAGTGTAAACGCCCACTGCTGTGATTGGCTAACGTCTTTCCATTTGAATAGCTAAGTATTACTCTCTCTTTTAGTGCGTTTTTACTATTACAGCTCTCATGGTTAACTAATCGTGAAAAGTGTTGCATTATATTTAGATCTATGGCATTATATTCAAATCGTGGCATGAAAGGTTGCAGAGATGAACATTGTAGCCGATCACAGACATGTTGAGCGCATGAAAGCAGTGATCTCATCATTGCAACTCAGTTTCTGTACACTAACGAATGCTTTCATCTTCACTAACAGTGCAAACGTGATATAGTTAAGAGATTCGTTGAATAAAACGGGAGTCACTGATAAACTCTCACTGTTTGATTGACAGCTCCAGTGCGCGATGCTCCAGCGATTGCAAAGGGAGCTTTCTTTGATCACTTTCTTTATAGAATTTAATCGCCGTTAAATAACAGATTTTTTTCATCCTACTAAGAGAAACAACGCAAGTTGACGTTTAGTCACTGGTTTGATTTACTGACACAGACAAAGAACATCTGACTGTACATGAATCATTACATTTCAGATCAGGCATTAGAATTAACACAGTTACTTACATGTTGCATTACTGTCGAGCCCAGGCACTGCAGAATATTTTGTAATCCTCAACGGCATGTTTATTGCTTGGTAGCTCGATCTGGTTTAACACCACGTAGGCCTATGTTACTTAGGCTACCTATTCTATTGCATGTCATGCGTGAATTGGTGGGCGGGGCTAAACAGGCAGTGATGAAGTAGGCGGGGCTAAACAGGCAGTGATGAAGTGGGTGGGGCTAAACAGGCAGTGATGAAGTGGGCGAGGCTAAACAGGCAGTGATGAAGTGGGCGGGGCTAAACAGGCAGTGATGAAGTAGGCGTTGATCTTCTTCTGCAGAGGCGGTGCTTGCCTCCCTTTGACGTCACAGATCCCAACTTTGAAAAACCTGTCGTTTGCTGGGCCTGGTGTCAATAAAAGCTTTTATTGGACTAACAAGGAAGTTTTCAGTTCTGAAACTTACAGGATATTCTTATAGTATGATGACCTCTTATATGTAAAAAGTTCAAGGAAAATTTGATTTCTCAGTTCATGACCCCTTTAAAACGGAAAAAACGGAATTTGGGAAAAAAATTAATTTTTATAGAGCCCTAGACAGTATGCTGTCTATTTAAAATTGTTTAACTATTTGAAAAAATTGGTTTGAATGAATGATTCAACTCATAAAGACTCGTTTCATTACTGGACGAATCAGTGTTTTTGAACAAATCTCTTGAGTGAATGATTCAATGACAAATACATTTTTAACAGTCACTTGTCGCCACATAGTGGAGTAACGATGTAATTGATACAATCGTTATTTAAAGCGCCAAGTTACTTTTCAAAAGGTGATTTGCTCTATTTCGAACGCTTCCATAGACATCAGTGTTTATATCCGAACTATAAACTTTTATATCAGTACTTCTGTGATCATTTTAAATTATTGTAAGACAAAAATAATGATACTGTGATGTTAAAAAAAGCTGTTTAATACTTAAACATGAGAACTGCCCTCTCTGGATCAGCGCCAGCGCAAACACAGATTTGAATATTCCAGTATGATTTTGTCAAAGGTTTAAAAGATCGCACGGGTGTTTTAATCCAGATAATGATTTTTTTTTAACGATTAATCAGCTCTAGTGCTTACTGATATAGCCTAGTGAATAACTCCTTTTGGAGGAACTTAGTGCTCAAACAGCAATATTACTCACTAAAGAAAGCTGAACATGTCAAAAAGCATAATAGGACCCCTTTAAGAAATTTCATAGGATTTATTGTCTGGGAGCTTTGGTTTTATCTGATGGGGCTTTTCATGAACCCAAGATTGTTATTACTGTAAAAATGTAGACATTACGGTTAAAGAAGGGTGACTTTGTGGCCTTTATCATCAGAGATGTCAACTTTTCATGTCGAATCATCATGTTGTTGCTATACATCAGTGGAATTAAGTGTGTGTCTGATATGACTCTCATGTGTTCATCAGGATAACCTGTTTGAGTGGCACTTCTCCGTTAGAGGACCTCCAGACTCTGATTTCGATGGTGGAGTTTATCACGGTCGGATCGTGCTGCCCCCTGAATATCCCATGAAGCCTCCCAGCATCATTCTGCTCACTGTAAGACAAGTGTTTTTTACTTCTTAAACCAACTCCAAGGTCCTAATACTCAAATCCTACACTCAGAACCCTCCGTCAAGGTCACACATCGAGAAGCGATTCATATGCCATAGCAAATACTGAAACCCAATGATTTGCATGACACTCATTTTCATGAATGGTTCTTGAATTACCATGATTTCTGCTGTGCTATTGCATCTACAGGTGCCTTGAAAGAAATGTATTAGCTTTTAGAAAGAAATCACTGTGTACTTTGTACCTAAGGGTGTGTTCACACTTGTAGTTCAGTTCGCTTGGTTTGCTTGGTCCGGACCAAAAAAAAGTCCTGGTCTGCTTAGCGTTCACATTGGCATTTTAACACCGAACCTAAAGCATAGGGATACGTTCACAACCTGATTGGTTGGCTTTTATTACGTATATTTCGTGACTGAACTTATCGAACATCCAAAACAATGCTGTGTGCTGTGATAAATGTGCTCATTGTATGTGCGTAGCTACATTATGATGGTATTTTGACCAGTTGAGAACTCGTGAAGAGGCTTATAAAATGTGTAAAGGAGTCAAAACAGCGACAGGAATCCCTCCGTCACACACACTAATGAAGCTCTGCTGTGAGGAGACACGGTTCTGACGCCTGTACCGAACTGTGATGGGCAACATCACGACTATGACCAGAAAAAACAGGCGTGCTTGAGCATACTGTCCTTTTCAGGGTTGCATCTTGTGACATCATGTCCCGTTTTTGGTTTGTTTACCTGTCTTTGGTTCATGTTGTGTTCATATTTCATTCGAACCACACCCAAGTTGGTTTGGAAGCAGAGCGAGACCCATTTGCTTGTTTGGTGTGCACCAGGGGTTCAGATGGCAGCGTTCACACTTATTCAAATGAACCGCACTAACAGAGCAGTCACACCAGAGTTCGTTTTAATCCAACCAAACATACCAAGTGTGAACACACCCTAAGACACTAATACAGGCACCACTTCTTTCTGTTGTGTTGTCCTCCCACATACATTATGACCAGTGTGGTGTCATTCGTGAACAAAAGTCCCTTATGAGCTGGTTCTTTTAGGGCCGCGAGTCGATGGTCTGCCGTCGATGAGCGTCTGTCGGGCTAGTTTTTGCGGTGTTCGACACATCAATGCTGTGATTCTGATTCTGGCTCTGATTGGCTGTTCAGTTTAGTGAGCGAGTCAGTGCACGAGAATAAAGGCGAAAGTGATGAAAGCAAGCAAAGTAGTAAAGATGGCACAGACAGAAGGCTGTTATAATTTTGTCATCTTACCTGAGTGTTCGAATGTACGAATATTTTCAAAACAACATAAGCCGACTGGAATGAAGAAAGTGATCAGCGTGATTGTTATCAAAATGGTAAGCAAGCGCTGCTTTGTTTACAGTTTGTATAGACTATTGATACCTGCTGATATAGACAGATATTTACTTACACGCATGCACAGAACGCAGATGCTGGTTGACTTGTCGCCTTTAGTCCTTTTGGTGTGTTCAAACCATAGACTATGGACGTAGTGTCCATGACGTCACCCGTAGGTTTCTAAAGAGTATTGTTGAATCCCAAAAGTGCGTAGAGCCGGTCGTCGCCATCTTGACTGCACGTCACTCCCGGATAACAGAAAATGGGCAAAGAGGCAGGACGTGGCTGGACTAACAGTCAGCAAACAAACAGCTAGTAGTGACTGCAGCGGCAATCCACCTGTCACTCAAGTGGCCACGCTCTTAATAATGCAGAACTTTAAGGCTTAATATCATTTAAATGGATGAGTTTTAAAAAAATTCACCCCCTCACAGTTGTCATGAAGGGCAAAATTAGCTATAGAGACCACTTTTTGTACCAGGCTGTAAACATTATTTTTTTTCTGCTGTAAAGTTGGACATTTTATCACGGGGTCTATGGGATTGACTCCCTTTTGGAGCCTGCCTCTAGTGGCCAGTGGTTGAATTGCAGTTTAAGTCACTTCCGTGTTGGATTCAAGAGAGATCCCGGAAGGTTGCCGCTCGGTTCAAACGCAGCTTTTCAAACGCAAACACAGTCAGCTCTCTCTCACAGTCGCCGCTAGTTCTTTGTTGTTGGCTTGGTGTCACAACCTTTACATGAACCTTCCATTTACAGGGTGAGGAATGAACCGCCAGTAATATCCAGTGTTTGACACATTTATCCTTTCCAGTGACATCATGATGACCCATCTTGCACTATTGTAAGACCTCTCGTTATCCGATAGGATTTACTTATTGGTTGTTCGCATGACAAAATGTAGTTAAAAATACACATTCAGTAATAAATTTATATAACATTTTTGTTTAATATATGTATTTTATTTTATATAGTTCCTCAAGTTAATGGTTGTCTTGAAATCCTAATGGAATCTTGTAAAAGATCTCACTTTTCTCTTTTTAGCCTTCTATCTTGCTCTCTAGCTTCCCTTTTTTTAACTACATTTCACTGTATTTGAAAATTAAATGAGTTAGTGGTGATTTGTTTATATTTGGTTTATATTTACATAAACGTAATATGGCATTTGTGCAGTCATTTTTTTAACTTTTTTTTTCCTTGATGGCATTTGTCCATAGACAAAATATTATCAATTGAAAATGTGATTTTTATTTTTTTAACAATTTCATGGACAGTGAGTCTAAAAAAAAAAATTTTCATTTTGTGTGGATGAAGCAAACTGTAAATCTGAACTGCTCTTGCACTGTAGTGCATATTTGTAGATTCAGTTTAGTTTTTGTTCTTTGGCACACTATTGTTTTTAAGTAGTTAATGGAACTGCTAGTTTTTCATCTTTGTAATATTTTTTTTGTCTAAACCTTGACCAGTTTAGACAAACCACTGACTAGTCGATGTTGAAAATATGCAGTTTTGCACATCCTTTTATTAGATTGTGATATTTGGGAAGAGGTTCAGAGTGGAGGTTTTTCTGTGTCCTTCCTCTCTTCTGTTGTCCTTCGTTGTTTCTCTTGTAATTAATGAAAACGTTTCTCTCATCCTCCTCAGCCCAATGGAAGGTTTGAAGTTGGGAAGAAGATCTGTCTGAGCATTTCCGGTCACCATCCAGAGACGTGGCAGCCGTCATGGAGTAGTGAGTGTCTTCATGAATTGCGTTTTAATACCTTTGCGATTTATTTTTTTACATTGATTTATTATATACTGTAATTAATATAGCCTTAATTTTCAACAAAATATAAAATGACCCAGACATGTTCTCGACATGAAATGAACCCAGTTGCTTCATACACTATATTGCCAAAAGTATTGGGACACCCCTCCAAATCATTGAATTCAGGTGTTCAATCACTTCCATGGCCACAGGTGTATAAATCAAGCACTAGGCATGCAGACGCTTCTACAAACATTTGTGAAAAGAATGGGTCGCTCTCAGGAGCTCAGTGAACTCAAGCGTATTACCGTGATAGGTTGCCACCTGTGCAGTAAGTCCATTCGTGAAATTTCCTCACTATTAAATATTCCACGGTCAACTGTTAGTGGTATTATAACAAAGTGGAAGCAATTGAGAACAACAGCAACTCAGCCACGAAGTGGTAGGCCACGTAAAATCACAGAGCAGGGTCAGCGCATGCTGAGGGTCACAGTGCACAGAAGTCGCCAACTTTCTGCAGAGTCAATAGCTACAGACCTCCAAACTTCACGTGGCCTTCAGATTAGCTCAAGAACAGTGTGTAGAGAGCTTCATGGAATGGGTTTCCATGGCCGAGCAGCTCATCCAAGCCTTACATCACCAAGTGCAATGCAAAGCGTGGGATGCAGTGGTGTAAAGCACGCCGCCACTGGACTCTAGAGCAGTGGAGACGTGTTCTCTGGAGTGACCAATCACGCTTCTCTGTCTGGCAATCCCATGGACGAGTCTGGGTTTGGCGGTTGCCAGGAGAACGGTACTTGCCTGACTGCATTGTGCCAAGTATAAAGTTTGGTGGAGGGGGGATTATGGTGTGGGGTTGTTTTTCAGGGGTTGGGCTTGGCCCCTTAGTTCCAGTGAAAGAAACCCTTAATGCTTCAGCATACTAAGACATTTTGGACAATTTCATGCTCCCAACTTTGTGGGAACAGTTTGGTGATGGCCCCTTCCTGTCTCAACATGACTGCGCACCAGTGCACAAAGCAAGGTCCATAAAGACATGGATGAGTGAGTTTGGTGTGGAGGAACTTGACTGGCCTGCACAGAGTCCTGACCTCAACCCAATAGATCACCTTTGGGATGAATTAGAGCGGAGACTGCGAGCCAGGCCTTCTCGTCCAACATCAGTGCCTGACCTCACAAATGCGCTTCTAGAAGAATGGTCAAAAATTCCCATAAACACACTCCTAAACCTTGTGGAAACCTTCCCAGAAAAGTTGAAGCTGTTATAGCTGCAAAGGGTGGGCCAACTCCATATTAAACCCTACGGATTAAGAATGGGATGTCATTAAAATTCATGTGCATGTAAAGGCAGGCGTCCCAAAACTTTTGGCAATATAGTGTATGTGACACATCTGTATACAGCGCATCTGTTTCAACGTTCATCCTTTAGTTGGCTTTTTTTTTTTTTTATCCAACATTAAGCTTTATGTTTTTTTCTTTGTGTCAGTTCGGACAGCCTTAATAGCGATCATTGGATTCATGCCAACTAAAGGGGAAGGAGCGATAGGATCTCTGGATTACACCCCTGAGGAGAGAAGAGCTCTCGCTAAAAAGTAAGATGTCAGACCTCTACCTCTAAAACATTGTCAATACTCATGTGTAGACGGCGCACAGTGTCATACACAAAAAGACAAAACACCATCAGGGTAACACACGACACTCAATACAAAGTGCATATCATACGTGACTTCTGGGAATGTCTTTTCACCGTAAATTATATGGTGATTTATAGGTTTTACTTGCAAAACAAGCATACATTTGACAGTATTTTACAGTAAAATGACAATACCATGTTAAACCATTTACAGTTTTTCACCATACATGGTAACTTTCAGTTAACCAATTAACAGTTACATCCACTTTTTAGGGGTCTAGGGGTATTAGAGGATATAACATAAAGATAAAAAGATTTTTAAACAGAATAAGTAAATTAAATGAGATAAAGAAAGGTACAGTTGTCAAAAGCTTGTGTTTGTGTATTGAGGATATGCATTGACGTCACTTTCCCGCCGGAACACACCCCCCTCAGCTTACGATTATCAGTTTAAACTAAAGGTTAGACTCGATATAAGTGTTCCTTACAACTTACCAAAGATCCAGTGATCCATGGGTATTGACATGCAGCCAGGATCGTGTTTCCTGACATTTATATGAGTCTGATTTCAACGCCGGGGAAATACATAAAGCAAATTTGCCTGTGAACGGTTTATAAATACAATATAGGTAGGTCTAAATCCAGGTGATCACTTATATCAATGTTATATATCATCATATCGTCCAGCCCTAAAACTTGTTCGTTTTTGTCAGTGTTTATTTAAAAACATCCAATTATGCAGAATATAAGATGGTAAATATTTAACTGATGAGTTGTCAATACAATATATATGGTATGATTTTACCCCAAAATTCAACATATTGACACAAAATGATAACTGCAAATCCACGTTTCGCTGCCTAGAGTCCAGTTGTTTTTGTGATCGCAGCGATCCATTTGTTTCTCTTCTATGTAGCTTTTAGCAGTCTGTAAAAATATACCTCAGATTTCTTGTCAAATCTATTTGTACAGTCAGTCGCTCTTCCCCGTTTTAGATGTTTTTTTCGTTTTTTTAAACCAATGCTGCCGCTCAGTGGGTGTAACCGCAGTCACTCCGGCCGACGGTGACGTCACGTGTATACCCTCTATATAAATCAAACAAGAAGTGATTATGGATTCTTGCATTCTTGTAATAAATCTTAAAGATAAGGTACATGATATTTACAAGGCAGTAGTGAAATACAACCAAATTATTATTTACAAAACTTACACTGTACAAGTTGCAAAAAAACAAAAGAAAATCAGAACACAGGAGAGAGGGCGACGAGTGGTGCTAAATCAAAGAACAAAACAAAAAACCCTTCTGCCTTCCCGTAAGGTCTAATTTAACTGACACGCTCCTTAGCTGATGTGTTTATACAAACTCAACTCTGTGTTGTGTAAATGAAGTCATGTGACATATCAACCTGATCCTGCTCACTGGGTCTGAGAAACTTAGCAATGAGAGACAGTTCAGATGAAGGTAAAAAAAAAAAATGGACGGATTTAGCAATACAAAACCAAATGAATAACACACACCAAAAAATATAACAAAATGGTTGTTTCACTAAAGAACAAAACAAGGGTTAAAGTTTTGGTAAAAGTTATAAACATGGTATATAAAGTAGTATGGTGTCATCAATGTGAATGTGTGATGGCCTGGCCATTCGTCCAGGGGGTTTCCTTTCCTGCTACCTGAGACGATGGGATAGGATACACAAGACAAGCGGTTTGGAGAATGGATGGATGGTATTGTCATCTGATACATCACTGCCCCAGAGACTAATAAGTCATTATCATATCCAGCTGAGGCCTCATTTGAGCATGTGTGGACATGCTGTGTCCTTTCTAAACACACAAATGCATTTGAAGACAGAAGGAGATGTGACAGATTGTTGTTCTCAGCGACATTTCTCCAATCAACACGTGCTGATTAAACGTCCTCCCCCATCACACATACCAGCACATGAAAATAACACCCAAAATCTGTGGGACTCCTGTTATTACCGCACTGGCTCTAGTTATTCGATCTGCCTTCAAACCATCGGCTGGCCACCGTCTACATGTACTCATACAATACCGCTCAAAAGTTTGGAATCATGAAGAGTCTCAAAATACTGTGAAAACGCTAATATTGTAAAATATTATTACAATTTAAAAGAACTGTTTTCTATTTTAATGCATTTTTTAAAAAAAACATTAGTTTATAGCAAGGCTGAATCCCCTTATATGCATGGAGTAAAAATGTTTGAAACATGATTTTAAAAATAATTATAGCTTTAATAGCTTTTTGCCATGTCTCTTTATCTACCAGATTGTTGTTGTTCAACATTCACTGCACGTTAAAACATCACACTCTTACTTGATCTGGACAAACTGAGTGTCATTAGAAAGATTTAAGACTCCAGCTTTGATATTTGACAACTGTTTATGATAAAACTAGGTTGCAGTGACATTAATTTCTTAATTTATGTCGGGAACGCAAAATAATAAATCTGGAATTTGATATTTTGAATAGAATAATTCAGTTCATTCATATTTCCTCACATCTGCTCCGGTTTATTTGTGTTCGCATAGATGCACTAGACAGCGTCCATTAGGGCTCATAGTCCAAAAGTGCACATATTTGGAAAAATACTGGTTTATTCTCACATTTTCAAAATATTTTGTCATACAGAATATAATTTCTATTCATTTCCCACTGAATTATGTGATCTGAAGAGATGTAAGAGCATTCAGAGATTGCTCTGAGTTATGACTCATTTTATGACTCGTGAGTTATGGCTCATTGAGCGCTCATTCGACAATGCTGTCAATCATTCGCTCAGCTGTCAATCATCTTACATGGCTATAATTCCTGCCCGTCTGGATGACTCTGTCCTGTACACTTCCTCGTTCTGAGCTCCGGTAAAACAAACCCAAAGAAACATTTCTACACGTGAAACAAGAAGCTAATAAACACACGATTACGATAGTATATGGTTTGTATACACTCACCTAAAGGATTATTAGGAACACCTGTTCAATTTCTCATTAATGCAATTATCTAATCAACCAATCACATGGCAGTTGCTTCAATGCATTTAGGGGTGTGGTCCTGGTCAAGACAATCTCCTGGACTCCAAACTGAATGTCAGAATGGGAAAGAAAGGTGATTTAAGCAATTTTGAGCGTGGCATGGTTGTTGGTGCCAGATGGGCCGGTCTGAGTATTTCACAATCTGCTCAGTTACTGGGATTTTCATGCACAACCATTTCTAGAGTTTACAAAGAATGGTGTGAAAAGGGAAAAACATCCAGTATGCGGCAGTCCTGTGGGCGAAAATGCCTTGTTGATGCTAGAGGTCAGAGGAGAATGGGCCGACTGATTCAAGCTGATAGAAGAGCAACTTTGACTGAAATAACCACTCGTTACAACCGAGGTATGCAGCAAAGCATTTGTGAAGCCACAACACGCACAACCTTGAGGCGGATGGGCTACAACAGCAGAAGACCCCACCGGGTACCACTCATCTCCACTACAAATAGGAAAAAGAGGCTACAATTTGCACGAGCTCACCAAAATTGGACAGTTGAAGACTGGAAAAATGTTGCCTGGTCTGATGAGTCTCGATTTCTGTTGAGACATTCAGATGGTAGAGTCAGAATTTGGCGTAAACAGAATGAGAACATGGATCCATCATGCCTTGTTACCACTGTGCAGGCTGGTGGTGGTGGTGTAATGGTGTGGGGGATGTTTTCTTGGCACACTTTAGGCCCCTTAGTGCCAATTGGGCATCGTTTAAATGCCACGGCCTACCTGAGCATTGTTTCTGACCATGTCCATCCCTTTATGACCACCATGTACCCATCCTCTGATGGCTACTTCCAGCAGGATAATGCACCATGTCACAAAGCTCGAATCATTTCAAATTGGTTTCTTGAACATGACAATGAGTTCACTGTACTAAAATGGCCCCCACAGTCACCAGATCTCAACCCAATAGAGCATCTTTGGGATGTGGTGGAACGGGAGCTTCGTGCCCTGGATGTGCATCCCACAAATCTCCATCAACTGCAAGATGCTATCCTATCAATATGGGCCAACATTTCTAAAGAATGCTTTCAGCACCTTGTTGAATCAATGCCACGTAGAATTAAGGCAGTTCTGAAGGCGAAAGGGGGTCAAACACAGTATTAGTATGGTGTTCCTAATAATCCTTTAGGTGAGTGTGTTTTTTTGTTTTTTTTTACTTAAAAGTCAGCATAAAATGGAAAGTCTTTTCTTCTCTATTGTGTCGGATATTAGTGTGAAACGGCTTCTGGAACAAGAACAAATGTAGGGCAGATCTATTCCGCCAAGACAAAACATATTGTCATATCCATTACCATGCTGAACTCTTCAGAGAGTTGTTATGGCAGATATGAATAGTGCTCATAAACGGCTATAGAGAGGCTGGATCCCAAATGGCACCCTAAACCCTCACGGTCTTCCTCTGAGTCCGCACTTTCGTGACGTAATGCCACTTTGACTGCCGGATAAAGTCCTCTGCGTAGCTCGCGAACTTGCAGGCTCAGCTGAAGTGCGCATCGAGGGCGCATAACGGCCGCAAAGGGGGCGCTCGCAAGCACCCTTCTGAAACCTAAAATGAATGGGACACCCTACGGTCTCGTGGACTTAACGGACACGTGCACACGGCAGCATGTAGGTCCACAAGACCGAAAGTGCATAGAAGTGTGCCATTTGGGATTCAGCCAGATAGTATTCTCACTTCCAATGGAGTTAATGCTTGGACCCGGAAACAGTATTCAATATGTCGCGACTTAAGTGGATTGACCAATCAGCATCCAGAACTGCAATTCTTTTTTTGAGTATTCTATAATCTCTTGTTTTTGTATCAGAATGGGAAAATCATTAGCTGTTGATTTTATTTCTATTGATTCTTCCTTCTGTATGTGTGTGTGGTTTGTTTGGCAGGTCTCAGGATTTCTGCTGTGAAGCGTGCGGCAGCTGTATGCGCTCCGCTCTGCTAGCACTCTCTCCTGACAGTGACCTGCGACCTGTTGACCCTCAGGCACAACGACTGGCCCAGCAGATCAGCTTCAAGGTGAGAGTATTCATGACATTCCACTTCAGCATCCAAAATATTATATTTTCACAAAGATAATTACGGCAAGACACCCCGGGTGAATAGTTGAGACGTCACCATGCTTCCTCAGTTGATTGATTACATTAAGAATTGCATTTATTTGTATTGAAAGTTTTCTGAAACATTATATATAAATATACAAATGAGGCATTATCTAATTATATATGTATGTGCTAATTTGCATCAATTTCTATTCTGATCGGGTTCAACATTCTTGTTTCATTTTGTTGACGTATTAGACTTTTTACAGAGGGGATTTTGTATTTCTCTGATCACTCCATAAATCTGAAAATACTGTCAACAGAGAGAGAGAGAGAGAGAAACTCACCATATTTGTAGGAATAAAATGTTGTATAAAATAAGTGCAGCTGAAGTAGAGATTTCTGACTCCGTCAGGATAATTTTTTTTTTTTTTTTGAGAAACTGCCCTTTAAAAATGTGTATTGTAATTGTATTAAAATTCATTAATATTATTAATTTGACTGTGCTGACTATTTAATGGGAGCAAAACGTGAACTAAATTAAGCTGGACGACAGCTAAATCGACTTTGTTTCATAATTGACAAGTTTTGCAACATCGACACTTATTGAACTGAACTGAATCAACATTGAACTGAATTATGACACTTGTCTTTTTTAGAGCTGCTTATGGCTGAATTTGAAATGGTCTTTTATCTGAGGAAGTGTGCATCATTAGCTATGTTTCCATCCACCTATTTTTATGTGCATTTTGGGATATCGCTGAATGGAAACGCCAAGATGCGCATAAAAAGTTGGATACATTTTTTACCTAATAAGAAAATATGCACATAACTAAGATGGAAACACTTGTACTGAATAAATTCCTCAATGCGCATCAAAAAAGACGTGACGGCATAACTGGACTAACCAGCGTACCGATCTTGTTGCACAGCATCTGAAATGTTGTTTTGGTTGTTCTGAAATGTCTGAACAAAGTCTTAGTGATATTTATTGCCAGTTTATCAGGAAGTGACAAACTCTTCGACTGACTGGATGGAAATGGTCAGGGTTGCCAGGTCTGTGCAGCAAAAGTAGCCCAATGGCCAGTCAAAAGTAGCCCAATGGCCAGTTAAAAGTAGCCCAAAAGTAGCCTAATGGCCAGTCAAAAGTAGCCCAATGGCCAGTCAAAAGTAGCCCAATGGCCAGTTAAAAGTAGCCCAAAAGTAGCCTAATGGCCAGTCAAAAGTAGCCCAATGGCCAATCAAAAGTAGCCCAATGGCCAGTCAAAAGTAGCCCAATGGCCAGTCAAAAGTAGCCCAAAAGTAGCCTAATGGCCAGTCAAAAGTAGCCCAATGGCCGGTCAAAAGTAGCCCAAAAGTAGCCCAATGGCCAGTCAAAAGTAGCCCAATGGCCAGTCAAAAGTAGCCCAATGGCCAGTCAAAAGTAGCCCAAAAGTAGCCTAATGGCCAGTCAAAAGTAGCCCAATGGCCGGTCAAAAGTAGCCCAAAAGTAGCCCAATGGCCAGTCAAAAGTAGCCCAATGGCCAGTCAAAAGTAGCCCAATGGCCAATCAAAAGTAGCCCAAAAGTAGCCTAATGGCCAGTCAAAAGTAGCCCAAAAGTAGCCTAATGGCCAGGCAAAAGTAGCCTAACCCATAAGTTAAATTCGCAACTTTGGATGGAAACATGGCTATTGATTGTTATTTTCCTGTTTATCACTGTGAAACTGCTTTAAAACGATCTGTATTGTATAAAGCGCAACAGAAATAAAAGTGGCTTGACTAATTGAAATCTACAGACGCTAACAAAATTAACACTTAAATCTCAAAATAGTTTTTGCCTGTATTGTTTTGCCTTAAGCCAGTATAGGACCATTAAGGGTTTTGCATTGTGACAGTTGAATAAGCATTAAGCACATTTATGTCCCAATTCTCATTTCTTTAATGTGAAAAATCTGTCATCAGGCCGAATCGAGCTCATCAGCTGCAGACAGTGGCAGTTCTGCGGCGGCTGCGGCTGCGGCTGCGGCTTTCAGTGAGAGTGAGAGTTCATCTACAGCAGAGAGAGACACAGAAGACACGTCTTCAGCTGAGCAGGTGGGACAACAAACACTCTTACATGTCATCATTTCCTCTTCATTCTGCTGCTGGGGAGGGTTGGGAAATACTTGATGATGAAAGTGGTAGATTTTCGTTGATGACTCAAGCTCTAGTGTGAAAACATAATGATTGCGTGGGGCACGTGTATCCTGCACCGCTGTTTCTAGCTAGTGTGTCTGTAATGATCTTAAGTCTCTTTCTTCTGGTCTAGACCGAATCATCATCCGTGGCTGCTCAGGCATCAAGCGAGGGTCCATCCGTTTCAACAGCTCCGAGTCCACGTCAGCGGCGCTCGCAGAACCAGAACCAGAACCATTCCCAGAGATACCCCACGTTCACGGCCTCCCCCGCTGTACAGCACCCGCCACAGGACACCAGTCACACGGGCTCGGCCGTCCTCATAGTTCTCCTCACACTTGCGCTTGCTGCGCTCATTTTCCGCAGAATCTATTTGGCCCACGAGTACAAGTTTGATTACGAGCTGTGAACTCTTTCTACGCCACCTGAGACCCGCTACTGTCGTTCTGTCCACGTCCAGCACATCCTCTGTCTCATCAGACAGGATGTGTGTTTGTCCTTCCTGGACAGCTGCCCAGCCCTTTGTGTCTTCATAAAAAAGGAACAAGATTTCTGGATGTATTAGAACAAAACCTGAAGGGGGCAAATCTCAGTGCGCTTGTCGAGAACATGTCAGTGGAAGCTTGTTTTCGCCACAGAATAAGAAAAAAAGGTTATTGTGACTTTTTATCTCACAATTCGGACACTTTTCCTCGCGATTGCTAGTTTATATCTCAATTCGGACTCTTTTCCTCGCGATTGCTAGTTTATATCTCAATTCGGACTCTTTTCCTCACGATTGCTAGTTTATATCTCAATTCAGACTCTTTTCCTCGCGATTGCTAGTTTATATCTCAATTCGGACTCTTTTCCTCGCGATTGCTAGTTTATATCTCACAATTCGGACTCTTTTCCTCACGATTGCTAGTTTATATCTCACAATTCGGACTCTTTTCCTCGCGATTGCTAGTTTATATCTCAATTCGGACTCTTTTCCTCGCGATTGCTAGTTTATATCTCAATTCGGACACTTTTCCTCGCGATTGCTAGTTTATATCTCAATTTGGACACTTTTCCTCGCGATTGCTAGTTTATATCTCAATTCGGACACTTTTCCTCGCGATTGCTAGTTTGTATCTCAATTCGGACACTTTTCCTCGCGATTGCTAGTTTGTATCTCAATTCAGACTCTTTTCCTCGCGATTGCTAGTTTATATCTCAATTCGGACACTTTTCCTCGCGATTGCTAGTTTGTATCTCAATTCGGACTCTTTTCCTCGCGATTGCTAGTTTGTATCTCAATTCGGACTCTTTTCCTCGCGATTGCTAGTTTGTATCTCAATTCGGACACTTTTCCTCGCGATTGCTAGTTTATATCTCAATTCGGACACTTTTCCTCGCGATTGCTAGTTTATATCTCAATTCGGACACTTTTCCTCGCGATTGCTAGTTTGTATCTCAATTCGGACTCTTTTCCTCGCGATTGCTAGTTTGTATCTCAATTCGGACACTTTTCCTCGCGATTGCTAGTTTATATCTCAATTCGGACACTTTTCCTCGCGATTGCTAGTTTGTATCTCAATTCGGACTCTTTTCCTCGCGATTGCTAGTTTGTATCTCAATTCGGACTCTTTTCCTCGCGATTGCTAGTTTATATCTCACAATTCGGACTCTTTTCCTCGCGATTGCTAGTTTGTATCTCAGTTCGGACTCTTTTCCTCGCGATTGCTAGTTTATATCTCACAATTCGGACTCTTTTCCTCGCGATTGCTAGTTTGTATCTCAGTTCGGACTCTTTTCCTCGCGATTGCTAGTTTATATCTCACAATTCGGACTCTTTTCCTCGCGATTGCTAGTTTATATCTCACAATTCGGAATCTTTTCCTCGCGATTGCTAGTTTGTATCTCACAATTCGGACACTTTTCCTCGCGATTGCTAGTTTGTATCTCAATTCGGACTCTTTTCCTCGCGATTGCTAGTTTGTATCTCAATTTGGACTCTTTTCCTCGCGATTGCTAGTTTATATCTCAATTCGGACACTTCCTCGCGATTGCTAGTTTATATCTCAATTCGGACACTTTTCCTCGCGATTGCTAGTTTGTATCTCAATTCGGACTCTTTTCCTCGCGATTGCTAGTTTGTATCTCAATTCGGACTCTTTTCCTCGCGATTGCTAGTTTATATCTCACAATTCGGACTCTTTTCCTCGCGATTGCTAGTTTATATCTCACAATTCGGACTCTTTTCCTCGCGATTGCTAGTTTGTATCTCACAATTCGGACACTTTTCCTCGCGATTGCTAGTTTGTATCTCAGTTCGGACACTTTTCCTCGCGATTGCTAGTTTGTATCTCAGTTCGGACTCTTTTCCTCGTGATTGCTAGTTTGTATCTCAGTTCGGACTCTTTTCCTCGCGATTGCTAGTTTATATCTCACAATTCGGACTCTTTTCCTCGTGATTGCTAGTTTGTATCTCAGTTCGGACTCTTTTCCTCGCGATTGCTAGTTTATATCTCACAATTCGGACACTTTTCCTCGCGATTGCTAGTTTGTATCTCAGTTCGGACTCTTTTCCTCGCGATTGCTAGTTTATATCTCACAATTCGGACTCTTTTCCTCACGATTGCTAGTTTGTATCTCAGTTCGGACTCTTTTCCTCGCGATTGCTAGTTTATATCTCACAATTCGGACTCTTTTCCTCGCGATTGCTAGTTTGTATCTCGCAAATCTGAGTAAGAAAGTCAGAATTGCGAGATATAAACTCGTACTTACGTGGAAAAAAGTCAGAATTGCAAGATATAAAATAGCAATTACAAGAAAAAAAAAATTAATTTAGAAATTTAGAACTCTCAAAAAAAAACTGAGATTAAAAAGTCGCAATTACCTTTTTTTATTTTTATTTTTTATTCGGTGGCAGAAACAAGCTTCCATAGATTTTACCCCTAAAAAATACAAATTTATATTTTACATGAAGACAGTCAAGTCTGTTTTTGGACCATTAGGATTTTTTTTCATTTTTAGTTATTTTAACTGTAAAGTATTTATGCATCATGGTGGTAATTATTTTACTGCCTTTTAATTTTGGAAAATTTTATTTAAAAAATGTCATTGCGCCTGGGCAGGCCGTCTGGACACATTCCTGTAATGTGAAATATATCACATGATGTAATAACAACTGGGTACTGTTCCTGTTTTCTTTATGCAAAATATAATTAATAACATTATTTTTGTTTTGGGGTGAATATGACAAAGACATGTTTTCAGGTGGTTTCCTACAGATCCTGCAAAATATTGAGGGTTTGAAACTGCTGTTTCCCAAATATTGCATTTCAAAGGTATGCACAAATGCACAAAATTTGGTCTTAGACTGAAAGAAATTTTCTTCTGATGTGCTTCTGAAATGTATTTGTCTGTCTTTAGAATTGAACAGTATAGTAATGTAGGCATGGTTGTATTTGCTTTTAAACAGTAAAAAAACAAACATATGCACTTGGAGAGATGATCCTCTCTGGTCGGTCTGCTAATTTCCACAAAACAGCGGTCACAGTAATAATGTTTTTACTAATATATCTTAAACTCCCCAGACAGCAACATAGTGTCGGCCCAGATCCGGCCCACATCTGGTACATGTGGAATCCAGATGTGGGCCGACACTATGTTGCTGTCTGGGTCAGCAACATAAAACATGAATTAATGGTGTAGACAAAAGCTAAACTGCCCCTATGATGATAGACAACTAAAACATCATCTGTTTTTAACTTCCTTAAGCAACAACCAATAGGTTTCTTTAATAATGAATAAACGTGACTTATCCATAACTGTTTGCTCTTTTCACTCTGTCTTGTAGGTTTTGAAATATGCATTGAAGTGATAATATTAAACTAGGCATGAATATGAAGGATAAGATTGTGTGGCTTGGTGGTTTTACTTCTCAGACTTTCAGCTGGTGGGCGATAGAAGCACCGGCCATAACAAGAGACCAAAAAACTGAGTAACCACCAGGACACCCGAGAACTGTGACGGCACGAGAACTGAATCTAGTTTTTTCATTATTGTTCTCTATTTACTCCATATATCAATATGTGCAAAATAGTTTGGCTTTAAGTATAAGATTGTGTTAAATCATTTGTATATCAACATACTGTATAAGGCTTTGACATTTAATGTGGGGCATTGTGATTGATGTCTACTGCTGTTAAGCACAGATGATCATTAAAACATTGAAATTAATCAGAGATTCATTTTCAATTGCAGTTTTCTCCATTTGTCCTCTATGAGTAATCTTCACCAGGAGAAATGAATTTATTCAGAGTACTGCAAGATAGAAAGCCTCTGAACGAATGGTCACATTCACACGCCCACTCATCCTCTCTACTACTTTAGAATAACAGTCAAGTCATCAAAACTATCAAGTCAAGTCACCTTTATTTATATAGCGCTTTTTACAATACAGATTGTTTCAAAGCAGCTTTACAGTGATAACAGGAAAATAATGCAACAAAATTTGATTCGGCTGTACAGCCGCTCTGGAGAAAACAGTGATGCCATCAGTAATCATGTAGTGTCAATGCGGGCAGATCAGTAATATAGTTGAATATTTAGTGTCCCCAACTATGCAAGTCAAAAGCCAAAGGCGACAGAGGCAAAGGGAAAACATTAGGTGCCCTATCATACACGCCACGCAAGTGTTTTTTGCTAGTTTCAGCCCGACGCAGTTATCATTTTCAGTCCAGCTCCACGTTGTTTAAATATCAAATGCACTGGTGCCATCTGTTCGCCCATGGGCTGCTGGTCTGAACACCAGGTGTGTTCAGGAGCATTGTTGGAGCATTGCTATTTGAGGAACTGAAAATGACTGCGCCATTGACCAACCCTTTTAGACCATGTGCCGGGCGGCCGACCATTTTTCCCGTCGTTAAACTAGCAAAAGTGGATTCGGACACGCCTTAAGTGCACTTGCGCTGTGTGCTTTAGACCATGCGCTTAGATCGTTTACATATGGCCCTAGAGCATATAAGACCTAATATTGATTTCTCACTAACAGAAGCAAGATGGCAACCCAAACAGACGACCCCAGTGTAGCTGTCATAACATGCATGGAACTGGGTTTTTTTTTTGTTTTTTTTTTAATAGTTATATTACACCTAAGATATTGTTTAGACTTAATGACCAGTCGTGTAGTTAAATAGTTCTATTTTGCTAGTCTAAACGTGGCAATCTAATAATGTCCACTAGGTGGCGCATAGGAGAGGTTTCCTCAGGTTCGACAGTGAAACCTTCGATGCATTTTAATAGTTGGCAAACAAATTTTGCACTGAACTGTTATATTTGCAGCCTTTTCTAATTTCTGGATGAAATTTCCAGCACTGGAACGCGTTATCACTGGCCATGGTGGCAACTCTCAGACAGGTTGTAGCCTAAAGCCTTGAGCACACCGGGTGATTTTCGAGCGTCTTTGTGTTCATATCCAAGCGATATTCACTGTCGATGTGCCGAGTGAAAGTGCAAATTTACTCCCTGACAGTAGATGGCGCTTTTGATTTGATTGAAACTCGATGGAAACTCACCATCGAATCCTATCTGATCTGCAATTCCTCTCCATAACAACTCCCTCTTATCGAGATTTTTGTATTTTTGTTTCTGTGACATTTGTCATAAAGTTCTTTGTGTTCAGACCCCAAAGAGACCAGCAGCTCTACATTCATCTTGCCTCATTGCATCTTCTTCTTCGTCTACTTACTTCCTCTTTGTCGTCGTCGTCTTCTTAGGTATCAATGTGTGCTTGGCAAGACCGTTATGTGCTTGGGCGCCAACAAGTCGTGTTTTACTGTAACTTCAGCAGCTCCAGGCACATGAACAAAAGCACCAATCTCATTGGTCGGAGAGTTTTTAATGCGGCACGCCAAACCAAAAAAACAAACCTGAGGCGTTTTTTTTTTAAAAGTACACTTTTACGCCTGCCGTTTTGCACACTCACATTGGTGCCCTTTGTTTAGTCACGAGGCGTTAAACGTCGTCGATTAAACGCACACGATAATTGTCCCGGTGTGAACAAGCCTTACAGGTGCACTGTGTAAATTTTTGCGCCATCTAGTGTTGAGGTTGTGAATTGCAACCGTCCACCGCTCTCCCCTCCCTTTTGAAGTACATAGAGAAGCTACGGTGGCCAACACTGGACAAAGATGTCGTTTGAGACAGCAGAGAGTAGCTAGCGCTCTGTAGAGCAGTTTATCCGTTTAGGGCTACTGTAAAAACATGGCTGCGCAAAATGGCGACTTCACTTTAAGGGGACCCGCGGTGTGTGTAGATAGAAACTGCTCATTGTAAGGTAATAAAAACATAACGGTTCATTATGTAAGGTCTTTATACACCACTGAAAGCATAGTTATATATATATATATTATATTGTATTTCTGTCAATAGATCCTCATAAATGTTACACACTGCACCTTTAAAGCTTTCAGCGGCAATGTGGATTGATGTAATTGGCAGACGTTGCGCTGCAAATTCAAACAAGAGAATCAATCAAAAGCATCAGAATATAATCAATAACAATAATCGCTTTACTAAACGGCCTTTAAATGCCAAGAGGCATCGTGCACATCAAAAACATATCCTTGCTTTTTACAGAAAATATTCAGATGTTTGTAAACGTTAACATTTTCATAAGTAACTGTAATTTAATTACACATTTTTTTCTCAATAACTGTAACGGATTACAGTTACATTTATTTTGTAATTAAATTATGTAACGCCGTTACATGTAACTAGTTACTCCCCAACACTTCGTGGAGGAGCGATGAAACGCCTCGATGAATCGATGGAATCGGCCAATCAGAACGAACTTCATTCTGTGTAACGGCTGCTGACTGGAAGATAGTGCGACGAGATGCTCTCCAGCGCGGGTGACTGTCTAATCTTTCCTCCACAATGCCTCACTTTATAAAAGCTGTTTTTCTTCTGTTGTGCGTGAGTATGTGCGGTCAGTGCGGGAAGATGAAGCACGGCGTCAGGAGAACATCCGTACAGCATCACAAACACGGAAAGTAAGTGCCATTTCAGCTTATTATTTCAATTTTAACATAGTGAGCTTAGAGAACAATAATGAGATGAAGTCAAACTTGCTCTAAATAAGTTGGGAGCTATGCTAGGCTGTACATCAGCAACACGATTTTGTGTCAAAGGTATAAATACAAAAACTTGTGTTTTTATAGGTTGGAAGTATTTTTCATAAATGTTGGTGTTTAATTGAATATATAAGACTAATTATTATTTGTGCTGGCAAAATAATGGCTTAATATTTTTGTGTCTTTTTTATGCTTTTTCATAAACCATTCTGCATCATTTTCTGCATCAAATTGTTTTACAGTAAGTTCAACAATTTGGATTTTTTAGGCTAGTCAAGACTTTAATATACAGTATGTGTTTATACAAAAAAAAAAGAAAAAAAAAAAAGAGTCTTAAATAAACCTTGAGAAATATTCATAATTAACACAACTAGCCCTAGTCTCCCTAGCCTAAAAAGCATCTGGACACCAAAAGTCATGAAACAAACATTTTACAGTAAAGGTACAAACCATAATATTTATATTAATAAAGTCCCATTATACATTTTTAATAGTGCTAATATATACTAGTTTGCATATAAAATTAATAAACATCTACTGCACTTCATTCTAGATCTTTATTTTGTTACTGTTGAATAGGTGATTTTTGCCTGAAAGCCTGAAGACTGGTTGTTGAATAAGGAAACACCCCTTTTTGCCTGTGTAGTGTCTCGGCATTGTCATGAACTTCATCATCGAGTGGTTGCTCACTGAGACGTCTCTGTGTGAGCTTGCATTGAAGTGCTGAGATGTTCTTGTTTTGCAGTCCACTTTTCAAGAAGATGTTGGATGAAACCAAGACACATGAGGTGAAATCGGACCATCTGCTGCGTGTTGATGATCATGACTTCACTATGAGACCAGCATTTGCAGGTAAATCTGTGTGTGTGTGTGTGTGTGTCTTACTGGCATGAAAATCACTGAAAAGTTGTTTTGTCATATGGATTCTCAATTCACACTGATTGTAGACTCTTTCTTTATTTGCATTTTTATTCTTATTTTTATTGTATGAGGACATCAATTTATGTGGCGATACAATTAATATACTCTCATTTTACATTTGACCCTGGGGTTGCACGTTTCCGGTAAATTTCCAGAAACTTTCCATGGGAACTTAATCTGGGGAATTTTGGAAATATTCCAATTTGGAAACTTAACAGTACTAGGAAATGTAGGGAAATGCATATAAACTGTATCATATACAAGCATAAATATAAACATTTTGTTTGGTCATGTGCTTTTTTTTGCATATTGATATATTTTCCAATTAATTACTTCTAATTTAGTAAATATGTAAAATAAATATATTTTTATTGCAGCAATTGTTATGCATGTGTTATTTGTTTCAGTGTCACATGATCCTTCAGAAATCATTCTAATATGCTGATTTGATACTCAATTATCAATGTTGGAAACAGTTGTGCTGCTTAATATTTTACCTGTGATACTTTTTTTAGGATTCATTGATGAATAAAAAGATAAAAAGAACAGCATTTATTGAACGGTAGTGTATACTGTTACAAAATATTTATATTTTAAATAAATGCTGTTCTTTTTAAACTTTTTATTCATCAAATAATCCTGAAAAAAGTATCATAGGTTATAAAAAATATTATGCAGCACAACTGTTTCCAACATTGATAATAAATCAGCATATTAGAATGATTGAAGCTCCCTGGTATAGGCTAACCTGCAATTTTGCAAATTCCCAGTTTATTCCCGTTCATTCCCATTAATTCCCATGGAAAGTTTCCAGCCTAGTTGACTCTACAATAGGATATCTACACATTTTATCTACACACAAGCCAGAATAGTGGCTGTGAATATTTTGGAGTATGTTCTAGCTTCTCACACTCTTCAACTGCGATTTTGGCTCATTCTTCCAGACATGTGCTGCAGGTCATACTCATTATTTATATGATATTTATGCCCCACAACTTTAGAATAATGCCAGTTTTATGAACAGATGCAAACATGTTCTCATGTTGCATCATAATCATTAGGGATGCACCGATACCAGTATCGGTATCGGGCCCGATACCAAGCTCATGTACTTGTACTCGTACTTGTAAAAATACCCCCGATACCAAAGACCGATACCTCACGTGACGTAACTGACAGAATTTTCCGTGCACAGAGACACCGGCGGCAGCAGCAGACACAATGTCAGCCTCAGGGGTGTGGAAATACTTCAAAATTAATGACAACAAGCCACACATTGCGAACTGCATGCTTTGTTCTGCATTAATATCAAGAGGAGGTATGAAACCCAGTACATATAATACAAGTAACCTGATAAAACATCTGAAATTAAAACGCAAAAATGAGCACGGAGAATTTGCCGCTAGCAGTCGTAGCACTCGCCAACACTGTTATATTTCACTGTTTACATTGGTTCCCAGTGTTATGTTATAAACATTTGTTCTGTTATATTTGTTTAGCACTTTTTCAGGTTAAAAAAGACGTTTTTTAAAAAAAAAAAAGTATTATGACAATGGTAATTATGCTCATTGAAGGTTATTGGACACTGAAATTTGTGCTTTAAGTTTGTGATAAGCACATACAAATAATACTTTTTTCATTCGAGTGATAATAAAGAAGCTGTCCTACATTCATTAGTCTCACTGTGTTGTGCTTGGAAAACTGCCACATCACCAAAAAATAAAAAGAAATTAATAAATGTATAGGTATCAGTACTCGTACTCGGTCCTTAAAAAATGGTATCGGTGCATCCCTAATAATCATCATCATTTCTTTCGATTTAAACAAAACACAATGGTGACATGGTGACAGACAAAACATGTTGAGGCTCATATTTGGCCCCAAAATACATACTTTAAAAGCATTAGGAATTTGGAAAAGTGTTTCCAGGGCACAGTCGTCTCTGTTAACTTTTAGGAAATAGACTGTTTTTAAACCTTTAAATCTGTGTTCTAACAATGTCCAACAGTGAACATGCATTACAGAAGATCGTCATTGTTGGTGACATTATTTACACCACATATGACAAGTGGCATTTGAATCAAGTTTTGTAATAGCATGGCTGATTTCGAGTCCTTACTATTGTTTTTACAGCTAGTATTTTAATTATCCCAAATACAAATACCTCAAATATTTTCACACTTCAGTAATTTGACAGAACGATGCACAATTTTCTTAAACATCAAGTGATTATCTTGATTTCTCTGTTTTCTTCACACATTGTGTGTCTCGTTTTGCATTTCAAGCTCTTCACTGACACGGTCGTCTTCTTGGTACACAAGTACAGTAACTTTTTAAAAAATATGGGAAAATTATTCATTGTAGTTAGTTCTTTGTAGTTCAATAAATGGACATTTCATACAGTAAATATTGAAATGGTGTATGTTTTTATGAACCAACAATTTTAAATTTTGTTAATACTTTAGTATGGGGAACACATATTCACTATTATCTATGACTTTTGCCTCAATAAACTCCTAATTTACTGATTATTAATAGTTAGTAAGGTAGTTTTTGTAGTGTTTAGGTATGGGGTAGGATTAAGGGATGTAGAATAAGGTCATGCAGAATAAGGCATTAATATGTGCTTTATAAGTACTAATAAACAGACAATTTACTAGTTATATGCATGATAATAAGCAACTAGTTAAAGGAACAGGCTCATTTTCCAACTCCCCTAGAGTTAAACATTTGAGTTTTACCGTTTTCGAATCCATTCAGCCGATCTCCGGATCTGGCGGTAGCACTTTTAGCATAGCTTAGCATAGATCATTGAATCTGATTAGACCGTTAGCATCTCGCTCAAAAAAATGACCAAAGAGTTTCGATATTTTTCCTATTTAAAACTTACTCTTCTGTAGTTACATCGTGTACTAAGACCGACGGAAAATGAAAAGTTGCGATTTTCTAGGCCGATATGGTAAACTCTTTGGTAATTTTTTTGAGCGAGATGCTAACGGTCTAATCAGATTCAATGATCTATGCTAAGCTAAGCTAAAAGTTCTACCACCAGACCCAGAGATCGGCTGAATGGATTCGAAAACGGTAAAACTCAACTGTTTAACTCTAGGGGAGTTGGAAAATGAGCCTATTTTCAAAATTAGTGGCGTATTACTTTAATAGCGAGAACTGGACCCTAAAATAAAGTGTTACCTAATATTTATTATGTGAAAATGATGTGAAAATTACAACAAACCCTAACTGTGGTAAGTCTTTGTTTAGATTATCATAGTTTTAAACCCATAATAATGATTTTTGAGATCTGGAAACACCCAGGCATGATGTGTTATAAGGTTTGGACTGTGACACACTTCGTGCCACTTTGAATTATGGTTAAGTGTCTGTCTTGGTCTCCTCTGCAAACATTCAAATCAATCCTCTCCATGTCACATCTGGGTCACTATCACATATTTTGCAAAAACTGCTGACATCTGGAGTCCACACTTCTAATATAAGTCTGATTGTGTAGAGATTTGAGGCATGACCTCTTCTAGGCAGCGTCTGGATGGTTGGAAGTTACTCTTCGTGTTAATTGAACCAGCAGTGCCCACTGGGATGTTCATTTACGTGCATATTGCTGTGAAGGCTTTTCTAATTTACACATTGGTTTTGCTTCTTACTTCTTCAGAATGTTTCTCTGTCTTCATTATCACAGCAGTCAGTTCAATTCAAGTTTAATTCACAACCCGAACATGGATCCCTGGGGGGTTTTACACTGAAAATGTAGTCGTTTCTCAAGAGGGCAATAATAACAAGAAAGCCCCTTTTGTTTCCAGGCTACTTCAAAACTCAAAATCTTTGAGTGTTTTCAGTTTTGTGTCTTATGCATCAGACGGCCAGCCAATGGTGTGTGGGCGTGATGTCTGAGGCTGACACTAGGTGGAGACAGACGAAGATAGTTTTTTTTGATAGGTACATTAGCTATGTGCTATTAATTCTTGTTACTGTCACTAGCAAATGAGTGCTTGACATATGGTAAACGTGGCAGCATCGTATACAGGTGTGGTCAGAATTATTGCCCCCCCTTAGTAAATATGAACAAAGAAGCCTGTAAAAATAAATCTGCATTGTTAATCCTTTTGATTTTTTATTCCAAAAAATCACAAAAATCCAACCTTTCATTGAAAATGTGGGGAAAATCTCAATGAAATATATGTTTTTCTCAAAAAAAAACGTTGGACATAATTATTGGCACCCAATTATTGGTGCCATTATTGGTTATACGTCCTTTTCCCAGGATAACAGCTCTGAGTCTTCTTCTGTAATGCCTGATGAGTTTGGAGATCAGAGCCCATTCCTCCACACAGAATCTCTCCAGATCCTTCAGATTCCCAGCTCTTCTCTTCAGTTCATCACTCATTCTCTATAGGGTTCAGGTCAGGAACTGGGACAGCCATGTCCAGGACCTCCAGCAAAAAAATAGGCCCACAACATTAAAGATCCAGCGGTGTATTTAACCGTGGGCATGGGGTACTTTATCCCATCTGGTGTGTTTGCTGCCAAAAAGCTCTTTTTTAGTTTCATCTGACCACAGAACCAGGTCCCGTCTGAAGATCCAGTCGTGTCTGAACTGAATCTGCTGGAGTTTGTTTCTGGATGAGCGAGGAGGATTTTTCTTCAAACCCTCCCAAACAACATGTGGTGATGTAGGAGCTGTTTGATCATTGTTTTAGGCTTTCTGACCCCAAGACTCAACTAATCTCTGCGATTCTCCATCTGTGATCTTGGAGAGTCTTTGTCCACTCAAACTCTCCTCCTCTCGTGCATTAGGACGATATACACACACGTCCTCTTCCAGGAAGATTCATAACATCTTTAGTTGATTGAACTTCTTAATTATTGCCCTGATGGTGGAAAAGGGGATTTTCAGTGCTTTAGCTGTTTTCTTTCTATTTTGTGAAGCTCAACAATCTTTTGCTGCACATCAGAACTATATTCTGTGGTTTTACTCATTGTGATGAATGATTAAGGGAATTTGGTATTTGTTTTCTCATATTTATACTCCTGTGGAACAAGAAGTCATGGTCGGACAATGTCATGCTCATAGTCACCCTGGTGTGCTAAAAAAATAAATACATAAATATGAATGGGAATATACTTTTAGATATTTTACTCAAAAAAAAATTATAGCGGTGCCAATAATTGTCAAACTTGTTTTGGAGAAAAACATTTATTTCATAATGAGATTTTATAGCCATCTTTGCTCATATTTACCAACGGTGCCAATAATTCTGACCACAACTGTACAATACCTCTTTGTTAAAATAGTCGGTTTATCTGACATCCACACCCTGATGAATGCTCTTCTAGCCATAACATGTCAGTGATATTAAATCTTAGTACTATTTACATTACTAAAGGCTTTTTTAATAACTTGAGTGCCTTGGATATCTTGTTTCTATGTTATCATTTATGCCATGGGGGTGTATAGTTCCTGATTTTTAATAGTCCTTTAAATGTAAAAACCTTCAAACTAATACAGTTCTGTTCTCTTCAGGTCCAGCAGTACCAGTGGGTGTGGATGTACAGGTGGAGAGTTTGGACAGCATCTCAGAAGTCGATATGGTAAGAAATAATTCATTTGGTCTGTGATCGTTATGAATTGTTCATGATAATGCAAGGCATATTAATTAATTAATTAAATAAAATAAATCAATAAATAAACTCTTTTGCATAAATAAAATGAAGCCATTGAGGTTTTTTTGCATTTACTTTGCATTGTTGTCATGGTAAGCTAAAAATAAATGAAATGAATGAAATAAAAATAAATAAACTCAGCATTAATTAAACTAATGCATACTTTACAGTTGAATTTCTACCCATTACATGAGAATGTGATTGTTATTCATGTTATAGTCCAAATGTCATCAGGGAGATTGCATGGATTATATATGGATATCAGCGTTTGTGATTAACCTTCCTTCTGAAAGCATCAAAGATGTGTCTGAATATACTTTTATTTATCATATCAGTGCCGATGTTTAAGAGTGAGCGTGGATTTGATTTTACATAATATGCTATGAGTCACGTAGAGAATAATCCATGAGGTTTACCCAGTGACATCACTGGGAATAAGCCAATCAGAACGTGCAGTCCATCTGGCTTGATGAAGGCTGGTAAAAGTGCTGACATCCCTCAGTAATGCCAACAGATGGTAATATTTCACAAGGGTTTAAGCAGTTTGAAAATGCATGTCAACACCTTGCATAAAAGCTTCTTTTTTTTTTTTTTAGCAAATTTGTTTTGTAACCACATCAACTGTATCGCATTGTTAAAGGTGAACTAGGCTGTCATCATCTGTCATGGTTGAGATCACATGATCTGATGGTACGGTATTAATAACAAGACCACTGTCATTCCAGCCAGTCATATATAAACGAAACAATACTGGGTCACTCTTTGACATAATACTGATACAGTGTAGAACTATGCATGAAGAGTAACTGACGACAGATGTTCAATTATTGAATATTAATGCTCATCTGGACATCATATTCAGCCACATGAAAGCGGTGTCAGTTACTGCACATGTACTTCATAATGTTGTTACTCCTTAACCAAAGGCCCTTAAATGATTAACAAGCTAAACCTGTTGCACACAATCTACTACTTGTTTTAGCATCATAAAACTAAGCATTAAAAACATCATCTTGCTAAGACATTATTGGGACGTATAGAGTTACAACTGGTATTTGTATGCATTTTATGTAAGTATCTGCTATACTGTTATAAAGATCTCATTGAGATATGACTATATGGGCCATAAAAGCCTGATGTATCAAATATGAATAGTTTCTCAAAAGGGTGCTCAAACAAAAAGAACAATGTTCTGCCAGAGCCACAGTTAACCTAAGAATCTGCACACTAAGATGGTATAGGAGAAAGTATTTATGGGCCAAGCACCATAGGCACTTCTGTTTCTTCTTCTTCTTCCGCTCTGGAAGTCTATGGCAGCCCATAGAACCTCTTGCGGGAAAGTTGTGAAACTTGGCACAAAGATAGAGGACAGTCTGAATTGTCACCATAGCAAATTTGGAGTCTCTAACTCAATCGTTTTAGCGCCACCAACTGTCCAAATTTGCTCTCACATTTATGCTAACTTTTGAACCGTAAGAAACAAAATTTCCTTGGCTCAAGACGATTTGATTGCACCCTATGATGTCATTTTCAGTCATGAAAATTTTTCCGCCATTTTGAATTTTTTAAAAAAACCTACATTTTCTAACTCCTCCTAGGCCGTTACTCCGATTTTAATGAAAATTGAACCTGATCATGACCATGTCAACAAAATTCAAGTGGATTCGCCAAACCGTTCTCGAAAAACAACGAAGAGCACGCCAAAATGAACGTGAGGCAATGCTTCAGCGTATTCTGACTAAATTTGGTGTGTGTTATGACAACCATGACCTCAGGCTACCTGCACAGTTTCGGCACAGTGCCACCTAGTGGTCAGGAGATATGAAAAATTGCTCTTTTTCCATATAACTTCTGAACAGTTTAGCCAAAAATCACAAAACTGGTAAAACTCTTTAGATTAGGTGCAGCATGCCAAGTCGAACGATACCCAATTTTCCCATATATCGGCCATTTTGGGTGTCACCATTTTGAGTTTTGACGTAAAATGCTATATTTTATATAGCATTAGCGTATCGTTACAAAACTTGGTATATGTCTTCGGCACCATGCCCTGACAGTACTCAAAAAGTTTTGCAGAGTTATAATGCTAAAAACATTTGATTTCATTATCCTATTGTAATGAAACTTGTCTTAATAGATTCCTTGGGTCATGCCTAGAACATAGATACCAATTTTGCCATAGTGAGCTAAACTTCCTGTCTGCCATTTTGATTTTCTTTAACCTACTTTTTCAACTCCTGCTAGACCATTTGTCTGATTTTTACCAAAATCGAATCGTATCATCTTCAGACCATGCCGGCAAAAAAGTTTTGGATTTCGTGTTGATCGCCGAAACCACTTTCATATACCGCATCAACAAAGTTGATGGCATGATGCCAAAGCAACTCTTGAGGCTGTATCTCTGCAATGCTTTAGCATATTGACACCAAACTTTGCATTGGTCATTGTCACCTCACTCTGACCACACCACGTCAATTTGGTCACAGCGCCACCTATTGGTTGAACGTGATAAACCATTAAATCTTTACTAGTGACTGTATTTATGATTTTTCAGGCATTTTGCCTAAAATCATCTTCATATGCCTTTAATTGCTCGTTGTTGCAGTTGCTCTGATGCCCAGCCATGCTTGCATGACTTATTGTGCCTTCTTTGTGCTTGGCCCCTTAATTGCTGCTTGCAGCTATATTTTTACATGTATTATACACAATGAGCTTGAAAATTCAATCCGTGTTGTGCTTTTCATACAGGACTTCACCATGACCCTGTACCTGAGACATTACTGGAAGGACGAGAGACTGTCCTTTCCCAGTAAAACCAATAAAAGCATGACTTTTGATGGTCGATTGGTGAAAAAAATCTGGGTTCCTGACGTGTTCTTTGTTCATTCCAAACGATCCTTCATCCATGACACCACCACAGAGAACGTCATGATCAGGGTCTACCCTGATGGACACGTGCTCTACAGCCTCAGGTTAGAACAACAAATAATTTACACAAGTGCACCAACACGAATGCTTGGACAATGCTTTGCAAACCTGAACCTGCATGCTTGCGCAGCTGTAGTTTTTATTCTGCTGTCACAACCCTGTTTGAATGTGTTTTTTCGGTGTATCAGGGTGACTGTAACTTCAGCATGTAACATGGACTTCAGTCGGTTCCCGCTGGACACGCAGACCTGCACATTAGAGCTGGAGAGCTGTGAGTGACGTACAGTTCTCCTGACATTGATGTCCAGTATCACATCAGAGACTCTGCAAACATTCATCTGCTGTGTTTCCAGATGCTTACACTGATGAAGACCTGATGCTCTACTGGAAGAGTGGAGATGAATCACTGAGCACGGATGACAAGATCTCTCTGTCTCAGTTCCTCATTCAGAAGTTCCACACCACCTCCAGACTGGCCTTCTACAGCAGCACAGGTGCACACGCTTGTTTTTAAAGAGTAAACTAAACAGTTCGGTTTCAGTTTCAAAAGATACAGGCTGTCTGCTAGTGCATAACGTGCTGTGGCTTTGCACCCTTATGACTTATTAGTTTGCATATAGGTCAAAACTGTTTATATGCCATCTGATTTGAGCAACTTTCAAATAACTACTAAACTGGATACTGACTTAAATTTAAATCCCTCTTATTTTTTTTTAATTTTGTCATCGGTTGCTTGTTTTTGCATGCACTTTATAGGCACACTTATAATGCGATAATCGCAACTTTGGCCCCGCCCACTGGCGTGTTAGTGAGGTGACGAGGAGAGAAGAGCGATACAGGATGGACTACAAATAACATTCCCTTCCAAAGGATCCTAATGCTAGGAATGTGCTTATTTATTTTCAATGTGAATATCTCAGTTGAGCATTATTTATTTGTATTCGATACATTTCACTGTGGATTCTTTGGGAAATCAGTCGCAATTTCGGCGCAGGCTTTGCAAACAGACATTTACGATATGGACTCGACAGTAATGCCACAACATGTAAGTAACCGTGTTAATTCTAATGCCTGATCTGAGACCAGTGATTTCTGATATGTAATGATTCATGTACAGTCAGATGTTCTTTGTCTATGTGTCAGTAAATCAAACCAGTGACTAAACGCTCAACTTCACATTGTTTCTCTTACACCGTGTCCTAACTACACGCGACTCGATAAGATTCCAGCGATAAGCAACTTGTCTGTCCACACCAGACGCGACGCGACTACAAGATGCGACAAAATCAATCAAAAACCACAGCCAATCAGAACAGCGTGTGGGCGGGCTCTTGCGGCAAGTGTAGGCTACGGCACAAGAGACGGCACTCGCAAGGAAATGGATAAGTACATAATCAAATTCACAAATATTACACCATTTAAACATTACTAAATATACTGAGTTACTAAAACAATCTTTGTCATAGAATATACTTGTTTGTTCACATTTGTTTCCATTTGTTTAATTTCAAGATCTAAGGTGAATTATCCATTGTTGCTTTTAGTAGGACTACGTTACAAAGCTGGGAGCACTAAATGATATTCAAAGTCACATTATACACTTTTGACATTAAATAAAGCACATAAACATTAACTGAGATTATCATTGCCATGTTTTGTGTTGTTGTTCCAGCCGCGACGTCTCAGAAATAGAAACTGTTTCTAAAATAGAATCATCGTGTTTCGCCGTCGCGGCTGGTTAGGAAAAAAACTCTAATTAACATGGAAAAGACGCCTTTTATCGTGTCGCAGCGCCGTGTCGTGTGTAGTTAGGACACGGTGTTAGGATGAAAATAATATGTTATTTAAACTGTGATTAAATTATATATAAAGCGATCAAAGAACGCTACCTTTACAATTGCTGGAGCTGTCAATCAAACAGTGCGAGTTTATCAGTGACTGAGTTCTGGACTCGCATCAAAAACTCCCGTAATAATCAACAAATCTCTTATTTACATTGTGTTTGCACTGTTAGTTATGATGAAAGCATTCGTTAGAGAGCAGAAATTGAGTTGTAATGACGAGATCCTGCATTCATGCGCTCAACATGTCTGTGATTGGCTACAGTGCTCATCACTGCAACCTTTCATGCCATGATCTGAATATAATGCCATAGATCTAAATATAATGCTGCAATCAACACTTTACACGATTAGTTAACCTTGAGATCTGTAATAGTAAAAATGTGCTAAAAGTTTTCGAGAGAGTTCCACATGTAATACTAGCTATTTCATATGCAAAGATATCAGCCAATCACAGCAGTGGGCATTTACACTGAAGTCTCACAGCAGCCAGTCACAGCAGTGGGCGTTTACACTGAAGTCTCACAGCAGCCAATCACAGCAATGGGCGTTTACACTGAAGTCTCACAGCAGCCAATCAGAGCAATGGGCGTTTACACTGAAGTCTCACAGCACCCAATCACAGCAGTGGGCGTTTACACTGAAGTCTCACAGCACCCAATCACAGCAGTGGGCGTTTACACTGAAGTCTCACAGCAGCCAATCACAGCAGTGGGCGTTTACACTGAAGTCTCACAGCAGCCAATCACAGCAATGGGCGTTTACACTGAAGTCTCACAGCAGCCAATCACAGCAGTGGGCGTTTACACTGAAGTCTCACAGCAGCCAATCACAGCAGTGGGCGTTCACACTGAAGTCTCACAGCAGCCAATCACATCAGTGGGTGTTTACACTGAAGTCTCACAGCAGCCAATCACAGCAGTGGGCGTTTACACTGAAATCTCACAGCAGCCAATCACAGCAGTGGGCGTTTACGCTGAAGTCTCACAGCAGCCAATCACAGCAGTGGGCGTTTACACTGAAATCTCACAGCAGCCAATCACAGCAGTGGGCGTTTACACTGAAATCTCACAGCAGCCAATCACAGCAGTGGGCATTTAAATATAAATATTATAAAAACAATAAAACAATGCAGTTCATGACCCCTTTAAAGGGTTAGTTCACCCAAAAATCTTTATTAACCCCCTGGAGCCGTATGGATTACTTTTATGATGGATGGATGCGCTTTTTTGGGCTTCAAAAAACAAGGTACCATTCACTTCCATTATAAAGCTTGGATAAGCTAGGATATTTTTTAATATAACTCTGATTGTGTTTGGCTGAAAGAAGGTCTTGAGACAAAACAATGGCAGTGACATATTTTAATATTTGTCAGTGCAAGTTGCTTTCAGTTAAAACAGCTCAAACATGCATCTAGGCTTAAGCCTTGTCTGTGAAACCGGGGGGAAATGAATTACCATCTGACTTAACTGAGCTAGCTAACTTGTTACCAAGTCCAAAGTGTCATTGCAATCACTCACAATCTTCAAAATCAACACAATCATACATTTCATTATGTGATGAATGTTTTAATATTGATGAAGCATTGAAGCTTCATTTTTCAAGACTTTAGGTGCTCAAGAATTAAGTCAGTCCTGGCTCAGTCTTCAGAATCAGAATACTTTTATTCTTCTTTTCATTTAATTTCATCTACCTCTCATTTCATATCTCCTGCAGGTTGGTACAATCGTCTGTACATCAACTTCACTCTGCGTCGTCATATCTTCTTCTTCCTGCTTCAGACGTACTTTCCCGCCACTCTGATGGTCATGCTGTCATGGGTGTCCTTCTGGATCGACCGACGAGCTGTTCCTGCCAGAGTCTCTCTAGGTGAAACCAGTGGGGTTGTGTAACTCAATGCTTGAATGTGTCCAGGATTTCACAATCAGTTGGTGTGCAAAGAGTATTTATTAATTGCTCTGTATTTAAATCAGATCTGCCGTTGCAACTGTTACAGCCATTGCATGTTAAATCAGTTACCACTGCAATAAAAATGAAAAAAATGCAACAAAAAAAATGCCACAGTGCAGACGAAAGAAAGAAAAAGACACATTATTAAAATGCAAAATGGGTATTTGTTGTGGAGTTGAAATAGAGACATAATATTTGTGGGAGATTTTCAGTGTGATTTCCTGTAGGCATTACGACGGTGCTCACCATGTCCACCATCATCACTGGAGTGAACGCCTCCATGCCCAGAGTCTCCTACATCAAAGCCGTGGACATTTACCTGTGGGTCAGCTTCGTCTTTGTCTTTTTATCGGTACTTGAGTATGCTGCCGTGAACTACTTGACCACAGTGCATGATGGGACAGAACGCAAGTTAAGAGAGAAGGTAAATACACAAATGATTGATCTCCTTATTTTGCTAACAATCATTTTCATTATTTCATTACAGAGCCTCTGCTTTTAAACAAAAAACCTGTTTTATTATAGCTTCATGCATTCTTTTTTTATCATCACTTGAATGTGGGTAAGTTTTGTGCAAAAAGCTGAGAAAATCACGTTTTTGTCAAAGACTACATCGTGCATAAGCAATGCTTTTATTGCTTGTTTGTGCTTCTTCTTCACCTGTGTTTGGATCCGGGGTAATAGCGTAACAGCTCCCCGTACCGTATAACAGTGAAAACATGGATTGCCGGAAAATTCTGTCAATGACGGGGAAAGAGTTCAAATGCACGCACATTACCTTCATTTACCATACGGTGCTTGGCAGTGGTCAAAATAGATTTACAACACAACTTTTGGATTGATATTAATTTGGCCAGGATATTTTACATGGGTGGTAGGAGAAAAACACTGACATTCCTGGATTTGGACGGCAATAAAATTACACTGTAAAACCGAATAAGTTGGCAAAACTAAAAAAAAATGAGGCAGTCAGTTGCCTCAAATTTTTTAAGTTAAGAAATTTGAAGTTTAAGTAAACAGAACTATTTTTATTTTCTAATCAAACATTTGAATTGCTCTGAACTTGAAATATTTGAGTAAGCTAATTCATACATTTAACTTAAAAATATCATGTAATTTTAGTAGTGGAAACTTGTCTAGCTTTAACTAGCTAATTCAATAAATGCCACCTTGCTAATTGGTTACACAATGCTTTGGTAGCATTAGCATAGCATAGCACTTGCTGAATGAGTACAGCAATATAATATATTTAACATAAATCTGTTCTCAAACTAATCTCATGCTCCACTCAACAAAAAACCAACATAACAGAAACTCTTCTAAACTAGCATAACAAAACATTAAACACTACTAAATCTCACACTTAACACAAAACATAATATAACACTTAATTTTGGCATTTACTGTCCCTTTTGAGTGTCATGGCAAAGCATGCTGGGAAATAGAAATCCCAGCCCAATTTCAGGTAAATTTAAGTTTGTCTAAATTAAAAGAAACAAGTTCATAAAACTCAAAGCAATGAAACAATTCAGATTACTTAAAATGTGCCAGTTTTGAGAACTCAAAAGAAAAAGAAACTACTCATAAAAGTTGATTTTATTGAACTAATTTGTTTAATTTGAGTTGGCTATACTCAAACCAATTAATTATTTTGAGCGTTAGGGTTTACAGTGTACGAGAAAGAGTTACCATCCGGATAAGGGCTCAAGTGACAAATAACCATATAGCAATGTCCTCGCAAATGCCAAGCAACCAGTCAGACTAGCAGTGCTAGTGCTATATCACTTCAAACTTCAATTTTTGGTTCAAACTTCAACTTTTTTGGTTTTCAGGAGTTCAGGACTTTCCTCTTGTTGAAAGTACCTTAGGAAAGTAACTTTAGGTAATATTAGGTGGGCAACCTGTTCGTCTTATTCAAGCCTAAATTAGGGAAACCCCACCCACATAATTTGTACCCTGCAGCCAAGTTAAAAGTTTTCTAAATGGTAACGAAAGTGTTTGTGTTTATCCCTTTTAGCCTTTACCCTGCACATGTGACATATCTCACACAAGGACTATGATGCTGGATGACGCGTACTGTAAGCCTGATGCCAATGGCCTGGCAGGATATACCCAGGCTCCCGTCTCCTCTGAGGACACTGCAGATAAACAGGGCCACATGGTGGTGTGCCTGTCTTTGGCAAACGAGGCCACGGCAGCCAAAAAGAAGACCCTCCGAGGCTTCCGTATCATCCAAAACACTCACGCCATTGATGCCTACTCTCGCATGATCTTCCCAGGGGCCTTTATATTCTTCAATCTCATCTATTGGTCTGTGTACTGCTGAGTTACCTTGCAAAGGGATTGTGGTTGTAGCATGTTATACTACTTGTATATTAACGAAAGTAAAAGAAAATTGGTCTTTGTCATTGATTGAAAGTAATGCATGACATGATGCAGGCCGGATTCGAATCCGAAGTGTCCAGGCATTGATGTTGAGGACATGTGCTGAAGGCATGGACAGCCAGCTAGCAGATGTAGGGTACAACGGGGCTAAAGGTGCACTGGTGAAAAGGTGATCGCAGAGGTTATAATCTCCACCCTAGCTTCCGGTCTGAGACTGCCGGCTCTCCTCTAAACCACTAGATGGTTCACTAGAACCACAACAACTTACCGCAGCTCTTTCCTAAACACCTACGTTTCAGTATGCATGTGGAAGTTTGGCTGTTTCTAGACACAATCATGGTCAGCAATTCTGAGCTAATTTGTGTTTTTTTATTTATTTATAGATTTATGTAGTAATTGATAATCTATAAAACTAACAAATATATTCAAGATGCTAATAATTTTTGGTTTTGTCCAAGGTAATTAAAGGCACAATATGTAAGATTTTTAGATTGAAATATCCAAAAACCAATGGAACAATGTTATATATTTTGTTGAGCTGTGTACATACATTGTTTAAATCCATAGAAATCAGCTCTTTTAACCAGTGTTACAGACCGTGTCCTTGCGTCGCCTGTCAATGACATCATATCCGCACTACCCTTGATTTCCGTAGAAACCATGGAAACACCAAAGCCGCTTTAATATAGTGTGTGTTTTTTTGGACAGGCGAGCAACTGTTTGGATCATTCATGGACAGAAAACTGATCATCGCTATACAGCTCAACACAGTTAGTCTTATTGTTTGAATCGATTGTTTTTTTGATTCACCGCGAGTAACGTTTTTACCGCGGTGGCTAACATAGCATAATCAGAGATAGCTTTCTCCATCACACAATATATGTTAAAATGTAATTTTGCAACAGTCATTTAGTCATCCTGTTTTTATTAATATGATATTCTAATATTGATCTAGATTACAGCAAAGTGCAACAAGTGTCTCATAGCAGCCACCGAGCGAACGCACAGAGTAACGTTATAACATAACTTTCAACACTCAAATGTATTTAGTATGATTGTTTTAAGCATGTAAAACAGCACTGCGTTCCCCCACATACACAACGAGAAGAGCGGAAGCGCGACTGCAGCATAAGCAGAATAAAAGCTCAGAGTCTCTCTCATTAGCATTCACTCACAAGGGCTCTCGCGCGTCCTGCTTCATACCACCGTAACGCTAATAAAACTTTAATACATTCGCTCATTCATGAACATGATTTCTACCCGAGTCCATCGAAGAGTCAAGACTACAACTCCCATGATTCCACGCTCATTCACGGTGTCATCAAGCTACGCCTTTGTTTTGAATAAGCGACCTCTAGTGGCGAAACTTACATACTGTGCCTTTAAATCAACAGTTTTTCAATAACTTAATATACAGTGGGGAGAACAAGTATTTGATACACTGCCGATTTTGCAGGTTTGCCCACTTACAAAGCATGTAGAGGTCTGTAATTTTTATCATAGGTACACTTCAACTGTGAGAGACGGAATCTAAAACAAAAATCCAGAAAATCACATTGTATGATTTTTAAATAATTAATTTGCATTTTATTGTATGACATAAGTATTTGATCACCTACCAACCAGTAAGAATTCCGGCTCTCACAGACCTGTTCGTTTTTCTTTAAGAAGCCCTCCTGTTCTCCACTCATTACCTGTATTAACTGCACCTGTTTGAACTCGTTACCTGTATAAAAGACACATGTCCACACACTCAATCAAACAGACTCCAACCTCTCCACAATGGCCAAGACCAGAGAGCTGTGTAAGGACATCAGGGATAAAATTGTAGACCTGCACAAGCCTGGGATGGGCTACAGGACAATAGGCAAGCAGCTTGGTGAGAAGGCAACAACTGTTGGCGCAATTGTTAGAAAATGGAAGAAGTTCAAGATGACGGTCAATCTCCCTCGGTCTGGGGCACCATGCAAGATCTCACCTCGTGGGGCATCAATGATCATGAGGAAGGTGAGGGATCAGCCCAGAACTACACGGCAGGACCTGGTCAATGACCTGAAGAGAGCTGGGACCACAGTCTCAAAGAAAACCATTAGTAACACACTACGCCGTCATGGATTAAAATCCTGCAGCACACGCAAGGTCCCCCTGCTCAAGCCAGCGCATGTCCAGGCCCGTCTGAAGTTTGCCAATGACCATCTGGATGATCCAGAGGAGGAATGGGAGAAGGTCATGTGGTCTGATGAGACAAAAATAGAGCTTTTTGGTCTAAACTCCACTCGCCGTGTTTGGAGGATGAAGAAGGATGAGTACAACCCCAAGAACACCATCCCAACCGTGAAGCATGGAGGTGGAAACATCATTCTTTGGGGATGCTTTTCTGCAAAGGGGACAGGACAACTGCACCGTATTGAGGGGAGGATGGATGGGGCCATGTATCGCGAGATCTTGGCCAACAACCTCCTTCCCTCAGTGGCAGGGCAACTAAGGAGTGGCTCCGTAAGAAGGATCTCAAGGTCCTGGAGTGGCCTAGCCAGTCTCCAGACCTGAACCCAATAGAAAATCTTTGGAGGGAGCTGAAAGTCCATATTGCCCAGCGACAGCCCCGAAACCTGAAGGATCTGGAGAAGGTCTGTATGGAGGAGTGGGCCAAAATCCCTGCTGCAGTGTGTGCAAACCTGGTCAAGAACTACAGGAAACGTATGATCTCTGTAATTGCAAACAAAGGTTTCTGTACCAAATATTAAGTTCTGCTTTTCTGATGTATCAAATACTTATGTCATGCAATAAAATGCAAATTAATTATTTAAAAATCATACAATGTGATTTTCTGGATTTTTAGATTCCGTCACTCACAGTTGAAGAGTACCTATTATAAAAATTACAGACCTCTACATGCTTTGTAAGTGGGCAAACCTGCAAAACCGGCAGTGTATCAAATACTTGTTCTCCCCACTGTAAGTGCGAGGTAAAATTCAAGATTTTTAAACAAAACAACCCACTTTTATGATTTATTTTCCTACAAAATGTGTTGCTCCACCGATGTTCAGTATTTGTTTTTGTTTTTCATCAATCATACACTATGGAAGTAATGCAGAGGTAGCCAACCCTGCTCCTGGAGGGCTACCTTCCTGCAGACTTCAGTTCCAACACACTTACCTGTTATACCATGAACACCTTGATTAGCCGGTTCAGGTGTGTTTAGGTTGGAGACCCCTGGAGTAGTGAGCACATTTTCCTTAAGGTGTGGCTTTAGCCCGATTGTACCCTACACTCTTGGGTAAGAAAGATGTGTATGTGAGAATTCTGTTTGTTGACTGCATTTTTAAAGTGATTTTGGTACTAATTGTACAAGTGGTAATTTTTTACCACTTCTTTGTTTTCATACTCTTTGTTTTATATGTTTCATATCACCCTTGGTGCTGAATAGATGTTAATGTACTGTATTACAGCAGACACAGTCATCAGAATAGAGATCATTTAATACACTTAAGGCACAATATGTAATTTTCGCCGCTAGAGGTCGCTTATTCAAAACAAAGGCGTAGCTTGATGACGCCTTGATTTCGTGGAATCATGGGAGTTGTCGTCTTCACCTCTACAGCCGGTGGAAAAGAATCCGACGGGACTCGGGCAGAAATCATATTCATGGGTGAGCTAATGTATTAAAGATTTATGAACGTTACTGTAGTATGAAGCAGGGAGGAGCTGAACGAGGCGCTGGAGCGATTGCTAATGAGAGACGAGCGCGACACACGGCTCAGAGCAGTGGAGCTTTTATTCTGCCGCAGACGAGCGCTTCCGCTTCTTCTGCTCATGCGTGTGTGGGGGAACGCAGCGCTGTTTTATCATATTACACACATTTGAGTGTGTTAAAGTTATGTTATAATGCTACTCTGTGCGTTCGCTCGGCGCTACAAGACACGATATTAGGCATGGTAGAACATGGTACTCGTGGTAAATCAAGAACACCAGATTTAATCAATAAGACTAACTGTGTTGAGCTGTAGAACAATGATTAGTTTTCTGTCCATGAATGATCCAAACAGTTGCTCACCTGTCAATGGTAATAAAAGGTGGTAATAAACCACATCATATATTAAAGCGTCTTTGGTGTTTCCATGGTTTCTACAAAATCGAGGGTAACGCGGGTATGATGTCATTGATGGGCGACACACGGTCCGTGTCCTGGTTAAAATCGCTTATTTCTCTGCATTTAAACATTTGAGATAATGTAAGTACACAAGTCAACAAAATATATAACATTGTTCTAGTGGTTTTTGGATATTTTAATCCAAAAATATTATATATTGTGTCTTTATATTATCCAATTAAACTGACATATAATAAAAATATTTATACAACAAGTATGAAAAAAATCACGTATGCTGTACAACAGTACAGTGGTTGCATTGTAAAACATTGTATTGAAACATTGCATTGTTGAGGAAAGTTAATATGGTGAGAGACATAGGGTCATGAACTGAAGATGATCCTGAAATCATTCCCAAACCAGCTCTGGATGATGGAAACTGACATTGTCCCACACAATAGCACAAGGTGGTTTCTTTGCCCTGACAGGCCTCCTCAAGTTCATTTAGAAAAAGCCTCCAACCCTGATTAAACACACCTGAGCAAGCTAATAAAGGTCTTCAGGATCACTAGAGAGTCACAGGTAGGTGATTTGTGCAGCCTGCCACACCATCTTCACATATAGCCACTCACGTTGAGACGTTTCTCTCACGTTTTATGCACTATTTTATCCAGTAATGCTATTTACTGTACTGTAAAAGTATTGTGAATAGTTAGCAGACTTACCTCTTTTTTTTTTTTTTTGCAAAATGTTCTGATGATGGAGCTCACATTTGATCTTTGTATTTCTGTGAGGCAAGCATAGCCCTACCTCTATCCATAACACTAACGCACTAATGTAAAACACTACTAAAATACTAATGTATCGCTAAAGTTTTAATGAAATGACAGTTGATAACTGTACAAGAACATTGTTCAAGCTCCTGATCCCAGCCCTATGGCGTACCATAACCATGCTCCTATCCATGTTCCTAAAATTTGATTGGGATGTTCTACCAGAACCAACAAGAATGTAAATCCAGGATCATGTCAGCCAGAAAACCCTTCTTTTTTAACTGAATGCACTCAATGTACTCCATTAAGGATCACCACACAATGGAGACCCTCAAGGCTCTGTGTTAGGCCCACTTCTATTTTCCTTATGCACCCATAATTGTGTTACAAAACTCAAGTCATTGAAGTTTGTGGATGATTTGATCTTTGTAGGCTAGGGTGAACTAACCTGGCAGTCTCTGCCATGGTAAGGCCTCTGTTAATATGGTCAAGAATGATGGCCTGTTCTTAATTTGAAACAACAGTATGTTGCCTAGATTGCTCTGATGACCTCCTCTTTGTTAAGGCCCATGTCCACCTGTTTGGTGGAGACCATGTCAACCTCTTTGATTCCCCAACACGGCTTCCAGTCGAACCAGATCCATTTTTGCACGCTATTTATATGGTATCCAACTGTGATTACCAGGTGAAAGAAATTAATCATTTGGGATTTTAGTATTAAGATTGGTCTTTTTGAGTTTTGTAACACAATTATGGCTGCATAAGGAAAACAGAAGTGGGCCTAACACAGAGCCTTGAGGGTCTCCATTGTTTGGTGAGGACTCCATTGAGTACATTCGATTAAAAAAGAAGGTTTTTCTGGCTGACATGATCCTGGTTTTACATTCTTGTTGGTTGTGGAAGAACATCCAAATCAAATTTTAGGAACATGGATAGGAGCAGGGTTATGGTACGCCATAGGGTACCATTTTTACAGCAATTACTGTAATTTATACCTTACCAACACACAATAATCAGACCAGTTCAAAATCTATAGACATACCAATTGATTAATTGATTAACCATTAAGATTATTTGGATTAATCAATAGACATGTAGTAAACTGAAAAAGAAGAAATGTAAATGAAAAGTCTGATAGTAATAGCATTATGAAAGGCAGTTACTGTGAATGAAATGTGTATATTGATGTGTATTGTACTAATATTATTGAAAATATGCTGGTGTATTTTGATGATCTGTTGTGATATTAGTACTAAGAGTTTTGAAAATGTACTATTTGCTTGTGAAATTTGCACCAAAGCAATAAAAACACTAACAGCTAGATGTCAGGGGACCACAATTTTGTCCAGAAGGACAGATAAAAATGTTGTGTTGGATTTGGAACAATATTTCTGAGGCAATCATAGCCTTACCTCTATCCATAACACTAACGCACTAATGTAAAACACTACTAAAATACTAATGTATCCCTAAAGTTTTAATGAAAGGACAGTTGATAAGAACATTGTTCAAGCTCCTGATCCCAGCCCTATTGCGTACCATAACTCTGCTCCTATCCGTGTTCCTAAAATTTGATTGGGATGTTCTTCCAGAACCAACAAGAATGTAAATCCAGGATCAATAAATTTTCATGTCAGACAGAAAAAGCTTTTTTAATTGAATGTACTCAATGTTCTCCATTAATGGTGTGTGCACACCAAAAGTAAAGCGAATATTCACATCACGTTACTCGCTATAGTTTATGGACTTTCTGTTGTGGAAGTCCCAGATACGCCGGAAAGCCGAATGCCGACGTGTCTGGGTTCACAGCACCATCCAGAGGCGCACACAACTCGGTGAATTTCACTGTCTTCGCTTCCAGCGCTACTTGAGGACACGCGGCAACCTCCCGCGGTCTCTCTTGAAGCCGACACAGAAATGATTTAAACTGCAATTCATCGACTGGCCGCTAGAGAATCTCATTGAGCCCCATGTTAAAATGCCCAACTTTACAGCAGAAAAAAACATGTTTACAGGCTGGTACAAATTGTGCTTTTGGTCTATATAGCTAATTTTGCCCTTTATGACAACTGTGAGGGGGGTGAATTTTTTTTTATAACTCATCTGTTTAAATTATATTAAGCCTTAAAGTTCTGCATAATTAAGGGCGTGGCCACTTGAGGGACAGGTGGATTGCCCTATGGTCGAGCTAGGCGGGCGTGGTTTTAGCAACCAGGCACCTCAGCTCCACCCACGTCCCGCCTCTTTGCCCATTTTCTGTTATCCGGGAGTGGCGCATGGTGACGCGCTGCCAAGATGGCAACGGCCGACTTTAGGCTTCAGAAATGCTCTTCAGAAACCTACGGGTGACGTCACGGACACTACGTCCATAGTTTTTTACAGTCTATGCTTGAGGATGACTGATGCCCAGTTTGATAACGTGTCAATAAGCTCTTCACTGATTGGTTTGCGCAGCAATGCGTCATGCAAATTTTCTGCTCGAGTTGAAATTTTTCAACTTGCGCGGAAGACACGATTGAGACATTCGCGCCATTCGCGTCGCCCAATTTGCGTCATTTGCTTTGCCCGGTGTGGATTCGCCTCTGTTCGCGTCTTTGCATTGACTTTGAATGTAATCTACTTGCGGAAATAATTAAATTTGCTTTTGGTGTGCATACACCATAAGGATCACCAAACAATGGAGACCCTCAAGGCTCTGTGTTAGGCCCACTTCTGTTTTCCTTATGCACCCATGACTGTGTTACAAAACTCAAATCACTGAAGTTTGTGGATGATATAATGTCACTGATCACAGATGGTGCAGAGGATGCATAAAGAGGAGGTTGAAACAAGGACAGTGTATGAGGACAACCACCTCTGTCTGAACAATAGTGAAACTATGGCTATAATCATGGATTAAAGGACACATCAAAGACACCTAAATACACCTGTGGTCAAAAAAGCATGTTAGTGCCTCCTTTTTTCAAAGGTCAGATTAAAAATGGTTACATGAGATAAAATATCTTGGCCCGTCTTGGTATTGACAGTAGCCCAACTAATTGCATAATAGCCTGTTATGGGAGTAACTCTGCCTGCCTGTAGTGTAAAGTCCTACAGGGTCAGGGAAGGCATTGCCACTTGTTATTCGTTGTGTGTATGATAAGATGTTTATGGGATATTCAAACTGAACAATGAGATGTATTATAAAAACCCCTTGCAAATTGCAATATGTGGAGAAAAAAAGTGTTTAGAAAATATATACTTACCACAGTTACATGAATTGCTGTTATACACTGATCAGGCATAACATTATGACCTAATATTGTGTTGGTCCCTCTTTTGCTGCCAAAACAGCTCTGACCCGTCGAGGCATGTACTCCACTAGACCCCTGAAGGTGTGCTGTGGTATCTGGTTAACTTGTTGTTGTGCTCCTCAAACCATTCCTGAACCATTTTTGCTTTGTGGCAGGGCACATTATCCTGCTGAAAGAGCCACAGCCACCAGGGAATGAAAGGGTGTACATGGTCTGCAACCATGCTTAGGTAGGTGGTACGTGTCAAAGTAACATCCACATGGATGGCAGGACCCAAGGTTTCCCAGCAGAACATTGCCCAAAGCATCACACTGCCTCCGCTGGCTTGCCTTCTTCCCATAGTGCATCCTGGTGCCATGTGTTCCCCAGGTAAGCGACGCACACACACCCGGCCATCCACGTGATGTAAAAGAAAACGTGATTCATCAGACCAGGCCATCTTCTTCCATTGCTCCATGGTCCAGTTCTGATGCTCACGTGCCCACTGTTGGTGCTTTCGGCGGTGGACAGGGGTCAGCATGGGCACCCCGACTGGTCTGCGGCTATGCAGCCCCATACACAACAAACTGTGATTCACTGTGTATTTTGACACCTTTCTATCAGAACCAGCATTAACTTCTTGAGCAATTTGAGCTACAGTAGCTTGTCTGTTTGATTGGACCACACGGGCCAGCCTTCACTCCCCACGTGCATCAATGAGCCTTGGCCGCCCATGACCCTGTCGCCGGTTCACCACTGTTCCTTCCTTGGAGCACTTTTGATACATACTGACCACTGCAGACCAGGAACACCCCACAAGAGCTGCAGTTTTGGAGATGCTCTGACCCAGTCGTCTAGCCCAGTGTTGTTGCTCAGAGATTTGAATGTTTACATTCAAACGAATTGTCCTTTATGATGGAAAACCTTTTCGCATCAACCCTACAATGGCACAATCAAAGTGGGCACAATGGAATGGAATGGAATTAGACTAATCAATGGAGAAATCTATCAGTTAATCAGTTAGAACAAATGTGTTTGTACAAGAGACACATGCAATGCATGCGAATGCTGAAGGAAAACTGTTTGATTCAATTGTACTTTCATGCAGCGTATAATTATATTAAACTTATTATAACAAACAGCCATGAAAACAGCTTATGATCTTTGTAACAGTTAAAGAACAAAGAAAGGTTTGGCTAAATGAACTCATGCACATCGTTACACAAGGCTATATCTTCAGTTGTGACACAAGACGGTTCAGATATTGAATATACATGCAACAAAAACAGAGTTAGAACAATGTATCTAGACATTTTGCAATATAATTACAATTTGTTTTATATTTATGAACCTCTCAGGCTTTTGCAACAGCATTTGGTCCGCTGATGTAAAATACTGTGGAAAATATGATGGTAGTTTATGTGTTCTGTCAATCAGTAGCTTAAGATATTTTTATTGTTGATGTATATTTTTATTTGTTTGTTCAATTTGTTTTTTATTTATTTTTTATTTTGTACAAACATTAAACCAGTAAAAAGTTTGGACCCACATATTTATTCTATAGAAATAATTAGCAAATGAATAACAAATTAAAATTATTTTATAATATATTATTCAGTATTGGAGGTGGAGGAACATAGACATTTGTTACATTCCTTTACTATTCACAACTAAATAAACATTTTTTTTTTATTTATAATTAAACAATTTATAATTATACATGTAAAAAAATTTTTTTATATATATATATAATTGTTAATTTATTTTGTTTTGTAAAAAAATTCACATGTAGGCACAAATTTGTTCATTTCAAGAATTTACGCAAAACATGTTTTTATAGTTTAAGAAAATATGATTTACACATTTTTTACCAGAAAAGAAATTAGTCAATTCCAATGACTAAAGTCCTGTAAATGTTTTAGTTATTTTCCATGTATACTCAGTATAGGCCTATATCACGAATATGATTGAACATTGAATATTAGCATTTAAAAAAAAATCCAGAAATACCATTTGGAGGAAATTAGAACAATGTTTAGTGACTATACCACTGGATTATGTAAGAGTAATTCAAATAGCACGTAATACCCACAGAACATTACATAATATACAGTCAGCAAATGCCTGTTTCACCCTTTAACCTGCGAAAGCCCCTGCTGGATGCGAGCACGGGTGCAGCGAACAGCACATCTGACCTTCACATTAACACAGATCAAACGCATCTGGACGCATGCACAGGCCATCCTCAAGAATGGACCGTCTTTAAGGGTGCACGGGCAGCGCTGTTGATCTGATTTGCTTCCTAAAGGATTTGCGTGGCTGTATGTTGATGTGGGCATCATGCACGCGGATGTCTGCTTTCTGCTCTGCGCGTGCTTCCTCTCCACTGGAGCGCTGCAGCCGCGTGGACAGGTGCTTCAGACGTGCAGCCAGACCAGGTGAGAGCATCAGCACACTCATGCATTCAAAGGTTATTCGGTTATTCATGGCAAGAGTGGAAAATCTGAGAATGTAGACGCGCGCTGAAGGCCAGACGGGATGCCAGTGAGTGATGAGTATGGCATGATTCGCTTGGGTTATTAACTAGCCTATTCTTGTTTCTAGCTTAGCTATTTCTGCCATAGGTACAATAACTATAAAAGTAAAGGAAACATATTATAACAATAATAATACAACTATTTAAATTCAAAATGAAAAAAAGAAATTTATATGGGAAAAAAAAGCTTTGAAAAGGTTGGTAGTGCATTTGAATGTGCTTGTCTTAATTTAACCCTTGTGCTACCTTGCCTGTGTTAAGGCCAACTGTGCATACATTTTGGCACAGGTGTGTATTTTTATTGGAATTTTACTATTTCACCCCCATTTCTTTTCATAAATCTATTTTACACTAGTAACACAAAATAGTTCCTCTCAGGACCTTTTGGACAAAAATGTCCCCGTTGAAACACATTAAAACTGCAATTATTAATCCCAGTGCCATTTAACTATAAAATCATGCAGTATTTGCTAATAAGCTTTCATTCTGTTGGCAAGGCTTCAATTTTTTACTATTTTTTACCAGATGGTGCCATTTTCTCAAGTTTGGCCTATAAAGCAAATACTCATTTATTCCTGTTTTCTGTTTATGCATATTATAGAGCCAATTGGATAAATTATGCAGCTATAACTGTGTGGATGTGCTGATATGGATGTCAGAGTGTGGTTTGTATGTGTGTAATAAAAAAAATGGTGCGTGTGTGCGTATAATATTTGAGAGAGAGAAACTCTACTGCAATTCACAAATCCAAACACTGTGTACCAGTGGAGTTTATGGGAATATTTGGTACTGCGCCCAAACAAAATCTGACTGAAAGCTCATTTTTTGAGATATCAACCTCAAATTTGGAACACAACTTATTTAGATTTATGGTTTTGATTTTCTAGCAGTTTTAGAGTGCAACATGTTTAATAAAATATATATTTTATATAAAATAAGTTCATAAATCACTTCCAAAAGTCTATAACGTTTTTTGGTTTCACTTTTTAAATTTTTTTTTTTTACTTTAACAATAATCTGCCAGGGGTCTTCTTTAAAATGAGACCAAACTTAAGTCTGTGCTCCCAAGTTTCACATTTTTTTGACACAGACATATTTGTTATCTATGGACCTATGTGTACATTTTTTTTAATTGACGCATAAGGGTTAAACCCCGTTGTTGAAAAATGTAAAACAAAGAAGCATAAAGAACAATTTCTAGGTTTTTAATAAGTTATAAACAAATGTGTTATTGTTGATGTAAACTGCTACAGATGGTCAGATTTGCTTCTATATAAAGCACACAAGATTCTGTTCACAACATTCTCAAATCATGCAGAAAAGCATGATCGTCACGAGCGCTGGCGTCATTACAGCAAAAAGGGATGCAAATACTAATGATCTCCACTGTACTTATGGGTATTAATATTAAAAATCATGCTTACAAAAATTCTTTCACAGCATAATCATGAATGTGTCTAATGAGTATCAAATGTCCTGATATCTAATGATAATGTCACTTCCTGCATTTGTCAGATCCAAACGTATAGTAACCTATGATTTTCACCTGTTTCTCGTTTAGTTCCTTGTTTGCCTGTTTGTATTTATACCCCTCAGTTTTCAGTTGTCTTTGTTGGTTCGTGTTGCATGTAGAGTGTTTTTTGTTCTCCCGTCTTGGATATTGTTCTCCTGAGTTGTTTGTTTTTACTGTTGGATTTTGATCCTCTCCTTTGTGGCTTTGGACCATGCCACAGCTTTAAGAGTCATTTTGGCATCATACCTCAACTTTGTTGCTGTGATATACAAAAATGGTTTTGTCTATTGACACGAAATCCATAACTCTTTGTTGGCACAGTCTGAAGATGATATGATTCGATTTTGGTGAAAATCGGACAAACGGTCTAGGAGGAGTTCGAAAAAGTTTTTGAAATAAAATCAAAATGGAGGACAGGAAGTTTGGCGGACTATGGCAAAGTTGGTATCTGTGTTCTAGGCATGACCCAAGGAATATTTTAAGTTTCATTACAATAGGCAAAATTTAATCAAACGTTATTAGCATTTTTGGAAATTTCATTATAACTTTTGAACACAAGGTGGCGCTGCTCCGAAACATTTTGAGTACTTTCAGGGCATGGTGCCGAAGACACATACCAAATTTCATAACGATATGCCAATGCGTTCATAAAATATAGCATTTTTTTAAAATCCGTTTATTGTATCCGTTGGCGTTCTTATTCCGCTTCCGTTTCTTTTTCTTCCGCTCTCTATGGCAGCCCATAGAACCGTATAGTAAAAAGTTGTGAAATTTGGCACACTGATAGAGGACAGTCCAAACATTCACCATAGCAATTTTGGAGTCTCTAACTCAATCCCTCTAGTGCCACCACCGGTCCAAAGTTTGACTTAAGTTTTTGCTAATAACTTTTGAACCGCAAGGGCTAGAAACAAATTCTTTCCGCCATTTTGAATTTTCCGAAAAACCTACTTTTTCCGAACTCCTCGTAGGCCGTTGCTACAATTTTCATGAAAATTTAACCAGATCATCTTCAGACCATGCCAACAAAAAGTTATGGAATTCAAGTCGCTTCATCAAACCGTTCTCAAATAACGCACAAACAAATTCAACAAAGTGCCCGCCAAAATGAACGTGAGGCTATATCTCCACAACGTATTCTAGCATATTCTGACCAAACTTGGTGTGTGTTATGACAACCATGACCTGAGGCAACCTTCAAAGTTTTGGCACAGTGCCGCCTAGTGGTCAGGAGATATGAAAAATGGCTCTTTTTGCTTATAACTTCTGAATGGTTTAGCCAAAAATCATAAAAGTCTCTTTAGATTCGGTGCATCATGCAGTGTCGAACAATACCCAATTTTCCCATATCCCATTTTGGACCTCAGCCATTTTGATTTTATTTCAAAACCTACTTTTTCAAACTCCTCCTGGACCGTTTGTCTGATTTTCACCAAAATCAAATTCTACCATCTTCAGACCATGCCGAAAAAAAGTTATGGATTTTGTGTCGATAGACAAAAACGTTTTTTTGTATACCGCAGCAACAAAGTTGAGGCATGATGCCAAAATGACTCTTAAAGCTGTATCTCTGCAATGCTTTGGCATATTGACACCAAACTTTGCATTGGTCATTGTCCCCTCACCTTGACCACACCACATCAGTTTCGTAACAGCGCCACCTATTGGTTGAAAGTGATAAACCATTAACTCACATTACTAGTGATTGTATTCGATTTTTCCGGCATTTTGCTTTCCAAATATGCTTTTAATTGCTCATTGTTGCAGTTGGTCTGATGCTCGCAGACTTGTCGTGTCTTCTCTATGCTTGGCCCCTTAATTGCTGCTTGCAGCTATATTTTTATAATGTTTTTGTGACCTCCTTTACTTGTTGATTTCTCTGTTTAACAGCACCTTTATGATGAGAAGTCCAGACGTCACAAAAGCTCCTGTCACAAAATCAGAACAACTCCTCAAGTTAGATGACCATGACTTCACCATGAGGCCTGGCTTTGGAGGTGAGACAAGAAGAATACTTTGAGATGAAAGCAAGCACTGACAGATGTGTTGAGAAGCGTTTCCAGGCTCACTAGAGGTAGAAATTATAAGCAGTTGTCTAAAACAATATAAATAATCAAGCTTATTGTTGGTTATTCTGCAGAATTAATAAGTAACTTAATAATATAATTTTATTAAGTATTACATTTGAGTTCAATCAAAATAGATGAATGATTACTTTTCTTTCTTCCATCTTAGATGATTTCTGCTTGCTCTAAGCATTACTTTATTGGCTTTATTTGTGGTGCATATGGACTAATAAGCAACCTCTGATTTTCATTTAATGCATTAATGGCATATACGAAATACCAAGATCTTAATAAACACCACAAGACTCAGGCTTATGTAGGATTTGGACTGACATCACAGGCAATCAGCTTTGCATAAACTCATGCCAGATTATGACATTTACTGTGGCTCTGTGCCACGAGCATTCACTTATCGGCCCGTATCTTCACTAAACTTCACACAAACTGTAAATACTACGGTCAGATCAAAACCAGATTAAGGGCTATGAATATGAGGTCCAGAGGTAAAAAAAATGGACATTTAGTGTTTTTCACAAATTGTCTTTCACAAGTTTCATGCAAGTTTTTTTTGGTAACACTTTAGTTAGGGGAACACACTATTAACTATGACTTTTGCCTCAATAAACTCCTAATCACTGCTTATTAATAGTTAGTAAGGTAGTTGTTAGTTTAGGTATTGGGTTTGATTAAGGGATGTAGAATAAGGTCATGCAGAATAAGGCATTAATATGTGCTTTATAAGTACTAATAAACAGCCAATATCCTAGTAATATGCATGCTAATAAGCAACTAGTTCATAGTGAGAATTGAACCCTAAAATAAAGTGTTTCCATTTTTTTCCCCCTTGAGTGCTAAACATGAACACAGAGATTTGCTAGAACAAATGTCTGATGGTATGGTGAGTCAATAGATATTTACATTTAAATAGCTTTCTAAGTGAATTAATATTACATTTCAGCTAATCCCTAGCGTTAAGAAATGTTGTTGAAGTGAGCTAGTGCACAGACAGATCACCTTACAATAACAAAGTCTTTTACTGTGGTTTATAGATGATGATTGGATGGTCTATTACAAAAACGTAATGTGTTGTGGCAAAACTGTTTTCACATCAATTTTCTGTGATGGTTTGTTTTTATCTAATACTGAATGTCAAGATAAAGTGGGACAGAAGCAATTAGAGTGTGAACATTTGCTAAATGTCATGAAATGGTCCAAAAGAGAGATATATTCTTACATTTACCAAATTTATTAATAAGACACTATTGGACAGATTTACTAAACAGGGTAAATTAGTGTGAGAGTGCAATCCCGTAAAAGTGCAGATGGGAGTGTAAAGTTCTGCGCGTGATCTTCTGATGACACACAAATTAAAGCACACAGACGCAGCCGGATCATTTCCATAATGACCAACACAATCTACCCGTTTGCGTCTGGTTTAAGACGTGCTTTTTTTGGGCGGTAAATAATGGCACAAACACCAGTAAATTGATGAACGCAAACCTTAGAATTAATTTAAATACTCTCCCCCCATAAATACTGCGTCTGAAAGAGAAACTCCTACAAATGCATATGCAACGATGGGTTACTTAATGTAATCCTTGTTTCTTTGATAACAGAGTGAGGTGTTTCACTATAGGAATCGCTTTAAGCGTGACCAACTACTGAAGCTCCTGTGACTCCACGTCTGTCTTTGACAGACAGGTCGACCTCTATCGAAATCATTACAGAGAGGTTTCTTCCCGTTCCTGTGCAAGGAGGGAAGTGTTGGTGAAACACTTCACTCTGTAATCAAAGAAGTAACCCATCGTTCTTTTTCTAACTTCACTCTTATGTTTCACTATGGGAGATATAGACCACTCCTGGATTGCACAACGTGTGCTATAACGATTATATGGGTCCTCCTGACCTGCTGGCTCCTAGCACCGCATGGACACATTTAGTCTATAAAACCGCACAAAAGTATGCGGCGTAGCCCAACTTGCCGCCACACAGATAAACCTAAGTAGGGGAGTTCGAAAATTCATTGAAAAAATTAAATTCATTTTTGTTCAGTAAAAATACTGTCATTAAAATATGTACATTCTAAAAATACAGAAACAATAAAAAATAAAAAAAAGTTACTGAAAGCATTGAAGGCATCCGAAAACGTAGGCAGTGACTTGTTGCCTCGCTGCCTTATCAGGCAATGACTTGTAAGAAGGCACCTCACGAAACTGATTTCTGACAGACTTCTGAGGCAGCGCAACGGTTTAATGATCTACAGCAAAACAAAGCAAGCTTTGGTGAGAACTAAACACATATTTATTAACTACAGTAGTAATTTCTCGCTAGAATTGACATCACAAGTGGAAAACGTTGGTCAAAAACGTACATTTACACACAAACTGACCAGCAACCGTGACTGAAAGACCGTGACGCCATCTTTCTTTCTTTTTTTTCCTTGCCTCAAAACACCTGCCTGGATGTTTCTAGTATGCCTAGACTTTGATTAACTGGTTCAGGTGTGTTTAATTAGGGCTGGAGCTGAACTCTGCAGGACAGTGGCTCTCCAGGAGCATTGAACACCCCTGCTCTAATGTTACTGAAGTGGATAATAGATTTGTTGAGCAGATTATTTAAATCAAATCAAAATCACCTTTATTTATATATCGCTTTTTACAATGGCAATTGTTTCAAAGCAGCTTCACAGTGGTAACAGGAAAATAATGCAACAGAATTTGATTCGGCTGTACAGCCGCTCTGGAGAAAACGGTGATGTCATCCAGCTCATTTCAATTATCATATAGTGTCAATGCGGGCAGATCAGTAATATAGTTGAAATTTAAGTGTCCCCAACTGAGCAAGCCAAAAGCCAAAGGCGACGGTGGCAAGGAACCAAAACTCCTTCAGGGCCAGAATGGAGAAAAAAACCTTGGGAGAAACCAGGCTCAGTCGGGGTGCCAGTTCTCCTCTGGCCGACGAACAAATAGTGTATGATTATGATTCTGGCAACATTACAGGTCAGAAGTCATATTAGATCAATAGATATTCGTAGGATTATTCGAAAGATTGGAGTCATCACGCCGGGGACGGGTTTAATAAGGATGTCGTGTCGATGCGGCATTTACAGGGGGGAGTTTAATTGACACTATTGTCTCTGCAGACACTTCAGGGATATGGTCGTCATGTCCAGGCGCAGGTCCACCATCTGGTCTGGATACGGCCCGGATCCGGCCGACTGCAGTAAACCTCGGGATAAACAGAGAGACTAACATTAGCGTAGATGCCATTCTTCTTATGATGTAACGAGTACATCAGGTGTTATGGGAAGTGTTCCCGGTTCCGGCTGACCTAGTTAATGCAGCCTAAAACAATCATTTAACTGATTTGAATAATAGAAATTAAAAATGTTCTATGTGTATGCCATAGTAAAGAGATGTGTTTTTAGTCTAGATTTAAACTGACAGAGTGTGTCTGCTTCCCGAACAATGCTAGGAAGACTGTTCCAGAGTTTAGGTGCTAAATAGGAAAAGGACCGACCGCCTGCAGTTGATTTTGATATTCTAGGTATTATCAACTGGACAGAATTTTGAGACCGCAATAGACGTGATGGAGTATAATGCGTTAAGAGCTCACACAAGTACTGGGGAGCTAAACCATTTAGTGCTTTGTAAGTAATCAGCAAGATTTTAAAATGTATACGATGTTTAATAGGGAGCCAATGCAGTGTTGCCAGAACCGGGCTAATATGGTCATACTTCCTGGTTCTAGTAAGAACTCGAGCTGCTGCGTTTTGGACAAGCTGGAGTTTATTTATTAAGCGTGCAGGGCAACCACCCAGTAGAGCATTACAATAATCTAGCCTTGTTCAGCATTTTGCATTGAAAGCATGTGCCGTAATTTAGATATATTTTTAAGATGGTAGAATGCAGTTTTACAGATGCTAGAAACGTGGCTTTCAAATGAGAGATTGATATTTAGGTCTATGGTTAATTTTTTTCATAATTATACATTTAACTGTTACTTTGATTTTGTGTGCATTGTAAAATCGTTTAAAGCTTAAATTGGTGTGTGCACATTTTTCTTTGACGTATCATGATATAAAAAGTAAAAATTATGCTTGATTTCAGGTCCCGCGATACCTGTGGGTGTTGATGTTCAGCTTGAGAGTCTGGACACCATCTCTGAAGTTGATATGGTAGGATATTGACACACGTCTTTATAAATATGGCTTGCAGTATTACAGCTCTTGCATTATGGATAGCCATGTTTCCTCCGAAACTACCTAGAACAATTTGTCCCAGGAACTTTTTTTCCCCCAGACCTGTTGCTGTCTGGGTTTCCATTGCGGTCTAAAGTATCGTGAAGCGTCGAAACTTTCCAGTTCCCGCTGGATTTCGTCCTCCTCATATAAGCTTAATAAAGCCTGAACCTCGTCGTCGGATAATCAGTCGTATTTTTTAAACGCCATTGTTGAGTCGAATAGCAAACGACTCTTACTGCACGCACCGCAACAGACTTTTAAAAATGGTGGTTGAAATAAAATGCTGCGTGAGCTCAACCAATCAGCATGTTCAGCGCCCAAGCCCCACCCCCAAAAGTTCCTGAACTTTGAAAAAGTGCTACCTCATGACCTGGGACTTTCCGCGGGGGAAATTTTTAGCCGGAACTTCATTTAGACCCTGGTCCCTGCTGGTCCCAAAGTCCCTAGATCCTGCGGCTAATGATTCAGTGCTATCATGATCTGAAATGCCACAAGATTTGAATTATAGCAAGAGCTCTAATTCAACATTTCCAATGTCTTCTTTCTTATTGAGGGCTCTTGGGATAGAAATGAGGCTAATGATTTTAATCAGTTGTTACGATGAATGTATGATTGGATTGTATGTTGCAGGACTTCACCATGACCCTGTACCTGAGACATTACTGGAAGGACGAGCGACTGTCCTTTCACAGCAACACCAACCAGAGCATGACCTTTGATGGCCGGCTGGTGAAGAAAATTTGGGTACCCGACATATTTTTTGTCCATTCCAAACGATCCTTCATCCATGACACCACCACAGAGAACGTCATGCTCCGAGTGCATCCCAATGGCAAAGTGCTCTACAGCTTGAGGTAACGTCACAAATCACACTGATCTTGTGTTACAACAAAGCTCTGACATTTTATTCAGGCTTTGCTTTTTCTTTTTGTATTCAACATTTGCCCTCTCAGAACTGTGGAAACCCTCAATTTAATCCCGATCAAAGCTCAAGAAACAGATTGCCAGCCATCAGAAGAGCTATGTTACGTCCAGCTTTGCTGTATGACATATCTGAGTCTGAATCTAATCAGTGGGAGAGACTCAGATTTGCGCAGACAAAACAATCTCTAGTTTTCCATCTTGATATAAACCAACACACTGGCATTTAGGATTTCCATGTTTGCTATATTCAAATTTTTTACTGACAAAGATCTGACTTCTCCAGGAGGAGCTGATTTTGGTTCTTGCTTTAGATGAGTGAACGCGTGGATTAATATGCGGGAATCTGTGGGATTAATGCAACCCACATGTTTATTCAGACACAAAGCTGGCTCATTGGTGAGCTTTAATCTCAGATCCATCCCATACACAGTCTGCTGGACAAAATGAATTTATTCTTCTATGTACATCTCGACTTACAATCTATAAATCAATCCGTTGTGTCAAGTCTAGCTCCTCCCTCTCAACCGTTTGATCCAGTATCTGTCCTTTTATCTCAGGCCAGGTGGCTGATCCATAGGGTTTTGCTATTTACAGTGCATTCAGAAAGTATTCAGGCCATTTTTTTTTTTTTTTTTACATTTTGTTGCATAACCATATTTCCAACAAAGACGATGACAAAGAACTGAACAATATATATACACCGATCAGACATAACATTATGACTGCTTATTTCATTATTTTGATAATAAATAATAAATGGACTTTCAGATGCACTCTCCTAACAAATCACCCAAATCATCCCAAAGTAGAGTTATTCAAATCATCTGGTGAAATTGTTTTCATATCGCAATATATACTGCAGAAAAACAAAATATCGCAATGTAAGTTTTTTCCAATATCGTGCAGCCCTAATATACACTCACCTGAAGGATTATTAGGAACACCATACTAATACTGTGTTTGACCCCCTTTCGCCTTCAGAACTGCCTTAATTCTACGTGGCATTGATTCAACAAGGTGCTGAAAGCATTCTTTAGAAATGTTGGCCCATATTGATAGGATAGCATCTTGCAGTTGATGGAGATTTGTGGGATGCACATCCAGGGCACGAAGCTCCCGTTCCACCACATCCCAAAGATGCTCTATTGGGTTGAGATCTGGTGACTGTGGGGGCCATTTTAGTACAGTGAACTCATTGTCATGTTCAAGAAACCAATTTGAAATGATTCGAGCTTTGTGACATGGTGCATTATCCTGCTGGAAGTAGCCATCAGAGGATGGGTACATGGTGGTCATAAAGGGATGGACATGGTCAGAAACAATGCTCAGGTAGGCCGTGGCATTTAAACGATGCCCAATTGGCACTAAGGGGCCTAAAGTGTGCCAAGAAAACATCCCCCACACCATTACACCACCACCACCACCAGCCTGCACAGTGGTAACAAGGCATGATGGATCCATGTTCTCATTCTGTTTACGCCAAATTCTGACTCTACCATCTGAATGTCTCAACAGAAATCGAGACTCATCAGACATCAGTCTTCAACTGTCCAATTTTGGTGAGCTCGTGCAAATTGTAGCCTCTTTTTCCTATTTGTAGTGGAGATGAGTGGTACCCGGTGGGGTCTTCTGCTGTTGTAGCCCATCCGCCTCAAGGTTGTGCGTGTTGTGGCTTCACAAATGCTTTGCTGCATACCTCGGTTGTAACGAGTGGTTATTTCAGTCAAAGTTGCTCTTCTATCAGCTTGAATCAGTCGGCCCATTCTCCTCTGATCTCTAGCATCAACAAGGCATTTTCGCCCACAGGACTGCCGCATACTGGATGTTTTTCCCTTTTCACACCATTCTTTGTAAACTCTAGAAATGGTTGTGCGTGAAAATCCCAGTAACTGAGCAGATTGTGAAATACTCAGACCGGCCCGTCTGGCACCAACAACCATGCCACGCTCAAAATTGCTTAAATCACCTTTCTTTCCCATTCTGACATTCAGTTTGGAGTCCAGGAGATTGTCTTGACCAGGACCACACCCCTAAATGCATTGAAGCAACTGCCATGTGATTGGTTGATTAGATAATTGCATTAATGAGAAATTGAACAGGTGTTCCTAATAATCCTTTAGGTGAGTGTATACACACAGGAGCAAGGGAACAAAATCAGACAGGTGCAACTAATCAGAAACCAAAGAAAACTAACAAGGGGATTAACAAGACTAAACTGACAAATGAACTAAAGCTATTCTTAAGCAAATCGATGGGTTTGTGTAAGAAAAATATCCATATTTAAAACTTTATAAAGTAAAATATCTAGCTTCCGCCAGACCGCCTTCCGTATTCAACTTATGCAGAAAGTGTAACGTGTTTATGCTACAAACCCGATTCCAAAAAAGTTGGGACACTGTACAAATTGTGAATAAAAACAGAATGCAATGATGTGGAAGTTTCAAATTTCAATATTTTATTCGGAATACAACATAGATGACATATCAAATGTTTAAACTGAGAAAATGTATCATTTTAAGGGAAAAATAAGTTGATTTTAATGGCATCAACACATCTCAAAAAAGTTGGGACAAGGCCATGTTTACCACTGTGTGGCATCCCCTCTTCTTTTTATAACAGTCTGCAAACGTCTGGGGACTGAGGAGACAAGTTGCTCAAGTTTAGGAATAGGAATGTTGTCCCATTCTTGTCTAATACAGGCTTCTAGTTGCTCAACTGTCTTAGGTCTTCTTTGTCGCATCTTCCTTTTTATGATGCGCCAAATGTTTTCTATGGGTGAAAGATCTGGACTGCAGGCTGGCCATTTCAGTACCCGGATCCTTCTTCTACGCAGCCATGATGTTGTAATTGATGCAGTATGTGGTCTGGCATTGTCATGTTGGAAAATGCAAGGTCTTCCCTGAAAGAGACGACGTATGGATGGAGCATATGTTGTTCTAGAACTTGGATATACCTTTCAGCATTGATGGTGCCTTTCCAGATGTGTAAGCTGCCCATGCCACACGCACTCATGCAACCCCATACCATCAGAGATGCAGGCTTCTGAACTGAGCGCTGATAACAACTTGGGTTGTCCTTGTCCTCTTTAGTCTGGATGACATGGCGTCCCAGTTTTCCAAAAAGAACTTCAAATTTTGATTCGTCTGACCACAGAACAGTTTTCCACTTTGCCACAGTCCATTTTAAATGTGCCTTGGCCCAGAGAAAACGCCTGCGCTTCTGGATCATGTTTAGATATGGCTTCTTTTTTGACCTATAGAGTTTTAGCCGGCAACGGCGAATGGCACGGTGGATTGTGTTCACCGACAATGTTTTCTGGAAGTATTCCTGAGCCCATGTTGTGATTTCCATTACAGTAGCATTCCTGTATGTGATGCAGTGCCGTCTAAGGGCCCGAAGATCACGGGCATCCAGTATGGTTTTCCGGCCTTGACCCTTACGCACAGAGATTGTTCCAGATTCTCTGAATCTTTGGATGATATTATGCACTGTAGATGATGATAACTTCAAACTCTTTGCAATTTTTCTCTGAGAAACTCCTTTCTGATATTGCTCCACTATTTTTCGCCGCAGCATTGGGGGAATTGGTGATCCTCTGCCCATCTTGACTTCTGAGAGACACTGCCACTCTGAGAGGCTCTTTTTATACCCAATCATGTTGCCAATTGACCTAATAAGTTGCAAATTGGTCCTCCAGCTGTTCCTTATATGTACATTTAACTTTTCCGGCCTCTTATTGCTACCTGTCCCAACTTTTTTGGAATGTGTAGCTCTCATGAAATCCAAAATGAGCCAATATTTGGCATGACATTTCAAAATGTCTCACTTTCAGCATTTGATATGTTATCTATATTCTATTGTGAATAAAATATAAGTTTATGAGATTTGTAAATTATTGCATTCCTTTTTTATTCACAATTTGTACAGTGTCCCAACTTTTTTGAAATCGGGTTTGTAGATGTCTCAAATTTTGATACATGGTATCCACATTTGTCTGCTACATATATAAATCAATTGGACATGTACTACACAATCACAGATTATGTGAGTTAATGTCAAATACAAAGAGTTCCATTGTTACAACCTACCCCACTACTGGGGTGAGTTGTAACACTAGTTGGGGATAGATGTAACACTGAGAGGTCATTTGCTGAAATAACACCCACACCATCCAATTTTTGCATAAACATCATTGAAGAACAAAGAAAAAAACGTTTTGAACAACGTGAACAATTTAAACTGACAAAAAAACATTATAGTGCATTTTTTTATAACTTTAAATGTAGTGCAAAACAATTGCTGCGTGTTTGTGTGAGTGTGTGTGTATTCCTGTTACATAAGGGTTCAGTCACTAGTTATGTTTCCGTGATCCACCTATTTTTATGTGAATTTTGATATATTGCATAAAAAACGCTGGATGGAAACATCAAGATGTGCATAAATTCTAATAATGTGCCCAAAAAACTCAATTGAGGCAGAGCATTTTTATCTGGTAAGAAGACATGCGCATAAACTATGATGGAAACACATTTACTGAATAAATCCCTCAAAATGCAACAAAAAACTCACATGACTTTGCCACACCAAAGGATGTGATTGATAACTGGACTCATTGGAATCATCATAGGGGTTGGTTGTAACATTTTTAATATAACTATCCCCACCCCTAACAGCCATAACTTAGCTAACTGTTTTAGCATGTGGGTTTGAAGTTAGCATAAATACAAAGCATCAAATTAAACTAGAGAAATAGCTACTTCAGGTCATGTAAGTTAAATAATTGTACCTACAATTCAATGATTGCTAGGCAAAAAATAATCTTGATGAAAATTTTTACTTTCTTACCTGAAAATCACTTTTTTGTTCATAAAATCTACAAATTTGCTCACAGTCACATGCAATTTCTCCTGTGAGCTCAAAAAGAAGATGGGACTGTATGATATTAATAACGTTACCACAGCTCTTTTCTGACCTGTCAAACTTACAGTGTTACAACTGACCCCATGTTACAACCCTCTCCGGTCTCCCCTACACCAGGAACTCAGCGCTTCGCTAATCTCATCAAGCTCTGCTTGACCTGAGGTGGCACTAGCTCCTGGAAAGCAGCTGGTTCAAATTAGTCTTGAATAAATTAATGGCCCAAGGCAGGCCGCCTTCTCCAAACATGAGTGACATTTATATTGTGGTCCCTTTTCCTCACCTCATCCAGAAACTTTGACTTCATTCTTGACACAAAGCTGTCTTTAAACCTTGCATTAAGGCAAATTGCAGTCTTCAAAATGTGCCCATCAAGATATTCTCAACCTTTATCTCCAGGGTTAGTGCAAAGCCACCCGATTCTTGACAGCATCTTACAAATAAATGTCAAAGCTGAGGACAGGGTGGTATATTTCAGACTTCTTGAAGTGCATCAGTGAAAGGCCTAAGAGGTTGAAGAACTGCTTTCACTGTTTCTTAAACCATAATATCAGAGCTTTTGGCATCAGATGCCATTTATTTTGGTCTTCCACCAGCACAGCCGACAGCCTGCAGCTGCTCCAAAAACCCTTCCACCATCATAAGATGAATTCCAATGAGTGGGTTCACCATGTAAGAGTTTATGGTCTGGGAGGGGCAAGTCTTTCTGTTTCTTAGCCTGCTGACATTCAAGCCTTGGTTATCTGGTGAATGCAGATATGGGTTTTCTAAGCCTTGACAGTAGGGCTGGGAATCAATTCCAAAAAGGAACGATTCCTTGATTCTGAAGCGTTGGGAATCGAGAGTTTGGAATCGATTCCATCGTGGGGAATTGATTCCTCTTTAAGAGCCTTTTCAGTTCAACAGATCTAATCATTAATTAGCCTGTAGATCACTAATAGTGACTGGAAGTGTGATTCATTTCCTCGAACAGATTCTTTCGGATGGTTTGTTTCAATGAACCAGTTCAAAAAAACAAATATGTCATTTTCTAACAGCCCATTGTCAAGTCAATTCACCTTTATTTATATATAGCAATTTATACAATATAGATTGTTTAAAGCAGCTTTACAGTGATAACAGGAAAAAAGAAAATAGTTTCATTGTTCAGCTGAAGTCAGTTCAGTGTTCATTCAGTTCTGTTGTAAAGATCATCAATTATTAAATTAGTTCATTCATCTATAAAGCACATACACTCACCTAAAGGATTATTAGGAACACCTGTTCAATTTCTCATTAATGCAATTATCTAATCAACCAATCACATGGCAGTTGCTTCAATGCATTTAGGAGTGTGGTCCTGGTCAAGACAATCTCCTGAACTCCAAACTGAATGTCAGAATGGGAAAGAAAGGTGATTTAAGCAATTTTGAGCGTGGCATGGTTGTTGGTGCCAGACGGGCCGGTCTGAATATTTCACAATCTGCTCAGTTACTGGGATTTTCACGCACAACCATTTCTAGAGTTTACAAAGAATGGTGTGAAAAGGGAAAAACATCCAGTATGCGGCAGTCCTGTGGGCGAAAATGCCTTGTTGATGCTAGAGGTCAGAGGAGAATGGGCCGACTGATTCAAGCTGATAGAAGAGCAACTTTGACTGAAATAACCACTCGTTACAACCGAGGTATGCAGCAAAGCATTTGTGAAGCCACAACACGCACAACCTTGAGGCGGATGGGCTACAACAGCAGAAGACCCCACCGGGTACCACTCATCTCCACTACAAATAGGAAAAAGAGGCTACAATTTGCACGAGCTCACCAAAATTGGACAGTTGAAGACTGATGTCTGATGAGTCTCGATTTCTGTTGAGACATTCAGATGGTAGAGTCAGAATTTGGCGTAAACAGAATGAGAACATGGATCCATCATGCCTTGTTACCACTGTGCAGGCTGGTGGTGGTGGTGTAATGGTGTGGGGGATGTTTTCTTGGCACACTTTAGGCCCCTTAGTGCCAATTGGGCATCGTTTAAATGCCACGGCCTACCTGAGCATTGTTTCTGACCATGTCCATCCCTTTATGACCACCATGTACCCATCCTCTGATGGCTACTTCCAGCAGGATAATGCACCATGTCACAAAGCTCGAATCATTTCAAATTGGTTTCTTGAACATGACAATGAGTTCACTGTACTAAAATGGCCCCCACAGTCACCAGATCTCAACCCAATAGAGCATCTTTGGGATGTGGTGGAACGGGAGCTTCGTGCCCTGGATGTGCATCCCACAAATCTCCATCAACTGCAAGATGCTATCCAATCAATATGGGCCAACATTTCTAAAGAATGCTTTCAGCACCTTGTTGAATCAATGCCACGTAGAATTAAGGCAGTTCTGAAGGCGAAAGGGGGTCAAACACAGTATTAGTATGGTGTTCCTAATAATCCTTTAGGTGAGTGTAGATGTAACCGGTCCTACTGACCTGCTCCGAGTGGATTCGAACTGAGGTCTCCGGTGTGGGAGGCCGGCGCTCTAACAAGGAGGCTAAAGACCATAGGATCTAGCGTCAGTCACTAGTGTGTCTTTTGAGATCAGGGGAGTGAGGTTTACTCGCACAGCTGTTACTGGCCTACGACAGTTACACTTACCCCCCTAAAACTCACTCCCATCCGGGTCACGGCACCAAATGTAACTGGTCCTACTGACCCGCTCTGAGTGGGATTCAAACCGTGGTCTCTGGCGTGGGAGGCCGGCGCTCTAACAAGGAGGCTAAAGATCGCAGCCACTAGCATCAGTTGCTAGAGCGCCTCTCGAGATCAGTGGAGTGAGGTTTACACGCACAGCTCTTACTGGCCTATGTCCGTTACACTCACCCCCCTTAAACCTCACTCCCATCTGGGTCACTGCACCAAATGTAACCGGTCCTACTGACCTGCTCTGAGCGAAATTCGAACCGTGGTCTCTGGCGTGGGTGGCGGACGCTCTAACAAAGAAGGCTAAAGGTAGAGCGCCTCTTGAGATCAGGGGAGTGAGGTTTACACGAACACCTCTTACTAGCCTATGACAGTTACACTCATCCCCCTAAACCGCACTCCCATCTGGGTCACGGCACCAAATGTAACCGGTCCTACTGACCCGCTCCGAGAGGGATTCGAACCGTGGTCTCTGGTGTGGGAGGCGGGCGCTCTAACAAGGAGGCTAAAGATCGCAGACGCTACCATCAGTCGCTAGAGCACCTCTCAAGATCAGGGGAGTGATGTTTACATGCACAGCTCTTACTGGCCTATGACCGTTACACTTGTCCCCCTAAACCTCACTCCCATCCGGGTCATGGCACCAAATGTAACCGGTCCTACTGACTCGCTCTGAGCGAGATTCGAACCGTGGTCTCTGGCGTGGGTGGCGGACACTCTAACAAAGAAGGCTAAAGGTAGAGTGCCTCTTGAGATCAGGGGAGTGAGGTTTACACGCACAGCTCTTACTGGCCTACGACAGTTACACTCATCCCCCTAAACCCCACTCCCATCTGGGTCACGACACCAAATGTAACCGGCCCTAATTGATATCTGATCAATGTGATGGAAATGTTATCTGATCAATGTGATTTAAATTCAGAGTATGTACTGTAATATTACATGTACTATGTGCTTGTATAATCCAGCAGTTGCCATGCACATGTGGAATGACCCATCCTGGTCAGATGATGATGAGCAGCAGCTACAGTGACATGGACATGATGACCACAGGAAACTACGGCATGTCGGAGCTGAACGGGGACAAACAGGAGCAGTTCCTGGTTCATCTGGTCCTGGATAACGAGCAGGAAGCTCAAAGACCTGTTGTAACCTCAAACAGCAGCTTATTTATAGACACTCATGCCATAGACAAATACTCACGGGTTATCTTCCCTGGAGCATACACGCTCTTCAACATCATATACTGGTCCATCTACTTGCAGTGACTGCTGCTCCTTTACTATATGACATTTGACATACAAGTCTTGGGAATGCAAATTATCTATGAAAAACTAATTTTGTTCTCTTTTATTATCCTCTTTTATAATCAATTTTTGCCACTCAACAATAAAAGAATATAAGACATGATCTGTCCTCAAAAGAAAGTTTTATTTCTTATATATTTTCATTGTTAGGCTGAATAGCAAAGAATATAGATTATCTCAATAAACTGCCTATTCAGATAGTAATTTGATTAGCAATTTAAAGTAAATTGCAGAAATTGTACTGATGCAACGGTCCTCACCATGAACCATAAAATACAGAAATGTAACAAAATGATCAACATACTGTAGATCAAGGGGTTACGTAGGTAACCGAGGTTCAACACGCCACCATATGGGTCAACCTCGCTAGCGGGCGAGCTGTCAGGAGATCGTACATCAAATTAAAACGCTCCACCTGCATGCAATCATCCACTATAAATACAGGTGCAATACCACCAGCACATTCTCTTATTTTGCCAACTGGCATCACCCAGTCCAGGGGTGGGCACTTCCAGTCTTGGAGGGCCAATGTCCTGCAGAGTTTAGCTCCAACCCTAATCAAATACACCTGAACCAGCTAAGCAATGTCTTCAGGATTACTAGAAGGCTACAGGCAGGTGAGTTTTATCAGGGTTGGAGCAAAACTCTGCAGGACAGCGGCCCTCCAAGACTGGAAGTTCCCACCCCTGATCTAGTCCATGACTGACCACGTGCGGTGCCGTGTTGACCTCATTCATAGAACATCGGTTAACTTCATAACCCCCCATTCTATTCCATCCCGGTCAACATGCCACCATATGGGTCAACAGTGTACTGAATAAAGTCAGGAGGGGAATGTAGTGGGGCCATGACTACTGGAGACAGACATGAGTTAAACTCGATCCTTTATTTAACAGTCTGACATCATGATATACTAGCGTGAACACCGGTCCCTGAAACCAATGATTAAACAGTAAACCAAACCAACAGGTATGTACACCTTGAACGAAAACTAAGTGTTTGGGGACTTATACATTCACCTGATTGCAGGACAGAGGTAGCTAAAAAAGATGCCACATTCAGGCAATAAAACTGACCAGATGTAAGAGAGGAGGTCCAACCTGATGCAGACCTCCTCTAAAGGCACACCTTTGAATAGTGCCCAGGAGGCCAGCCTTTATTTTGACAAAGCCTGGCCGAGTACAGACTCCCCACAGCAGACAAATAGTGGATCTGTCTGCCTTATGGAGTGAGTGCAAGCTATATATCTTCTCAAGGCCCTGACTGGGCAGTATAGGTGCTACCGGGCTGCTTCCTCCGAGAAATGAAGAGGTTCATAAAAGGGTTCCACGGGGCAGGACCTTGGGCAAGAATCCATGATTTGGTAAGAGTGAGATGGGTCCATTCTCTCCATCAAGTCTCAAGCATGCTGGGTGCACAGAGAAGGTATGCAACTCACTTACACACCTTGCCGATGCAATAGGCAGAAGAAAGGATGCTTTTAAAGAAAGGTCTAGATTTAAAGAGGATTAGGGCTCAAATGGAAGCTTTTCCAGGGCCTCTAACACAATCTGCAAATCCCATAAGGGGATCATATGTGAACATGAAGGGCACAATCTCCTGGTGCCTTTTAAGAACCGGCAAATAATAGGCTGCAAACTGACTGACAAGCCCTCAATGTGTCCAACAAAGATTTAAAAAAAACCCCCAATAAAATCATGAACTAATTATCACTAAGGGGATCCTTAACTTAAGAGGTTTATTGGCCTTTGGTTGGGCACAAGAATATTTAGTTATTAAGAGTGCTTAGATAAGATGTGATAAATTGGTTATTCAGAAATGGGAGAATTACTTTTGCAACACACTGCACACAAACATCAACAGACCAATAAGTCAAAAACACACACAAAAAATAATGGGGACCAAAACTCTTTATTTGAAAATCGGCAGAATAAAAAGATAAAAATTATTGTTATCAATTTTTTTGAACTGATGCAGATGATACAAAAGTCTGTCATACTGTCAATGAAAGGCAGTGAGAAAATAAGTTTAAAATCAAGCGTGACGTCCCAACATAACAGACCATGATGGTACATTCTTCAGGTCAATTAAAAACAATGTGTGTAATTGAAATAAAACATGATTGCTTGAAGATTGACATAAGTAGTTGCTTGCTGTCCACTGTGCTTCAATATAAGGTTAAAAAAACAACACCATTTTCTTACAATCAGCTGTCCAGTTCTTCATGGCGATTGTCCAAGTGGGCGTCTGCCCAAGACTTTCAAACATTTCTCATACACTTTTCATTCTTGTATACTGGTGTTACACAAATGCAAAGAAGAAAAAAAAACAATACAGGACTATGAGCTTCAGTAACAAAACTAAATTGGCTTTTCAAGTAAACTGACATGAAAAAATATACACATTTTTTTTTTACACTTCCATAAGTCTTCATCTTTAACTCGAGGGTTCTTTCCGAAACAACTGCAAGGTTCAATAGTTCTTTGCAACGAGGTGTTACAAGCGTCCCATTGTTTTTCAGGGTTCTGCTTGGACCTTCAGCAAGGTTTTCAGGTGCTCAGACATCTGCTTTTTGCTGCAGTCGTGGTGCGCAGCTGTATGTTGGAGAACGCGCTCTCCCACCCAATGCCTGGGCGGTCTGGGAAGGACGCTGGGTGAGGGCGGCTCGCTGAACTTTGCTCCAGCGTACGTCTTGTCTGCCTCCGATGAGAGCTCAGGAGGGCAAACGTTCACCCTCTTGAGGCCCTCAGCCGGGTACAGCGGGCTCTTCTCTGTGCACATGGAGTTCTGGTGCCTTTTGGCAAGCTGAGTGTTGTCTGGGGTGTTTCTTTGCTTGCTCCACTGTCTTCTTTTGTTCAGGTTCTCGGTGGTTTGCTCAAGCCTGCTCAAGCTGTGCACAGACGCTCTGCTGGACTGGCTTCCACGTTCATCACACTCTGTTTTTGACTTCAGCTGCTGAAGACAAACAAGAAACTATTAGGACTGTATCAGAAAACACAGCTGATGTGTTCTCTCTGATCTCTACTTATTCACATTGTGCCCAGAAAGCTATTTTCATATGCACTTATTTCTAGTGTCTGTGATTATATCATTTTGTTGTTGTTTAGTAACAGGTGCATTCACAGCACAAATCTTATAAACCATTCTGAATCATTTGTTTTCAGTCAAACTGATCAAATCACAACAATAGCTGTTTCTATCCAAAGCACAAAACTGGAATATGGCATATAACATTTGCAAATAAAGCACAGTTTCGTTCCCATGTGTTCAAGAGAACAAAATCGTCACTTCCTGAATAATTGGTGCAAAATACACTGTCCGGCCAAAAAAAAAGTTGTTTGGATTTAAAAGAGTCAATGATTGGATCATTATTGCAGTGATTATTGTGTTTCTAGCAAGTTATATGTTTGGCAACAGTTCTTCTAACCCTAATTGATGGAGTGTGTAGCTTTTCATTTCTTAAACAACCATGTAGGAAGACACATTATGGCCGTATTCCAGGATGACAATGTCAAGATTCATCAGGCTCAGATCGTGAAAGAATGGTTGGGAGGGAGCATGAAGAATTTTCACACATGAATCGGCACCTCTGAGTCCAGACCTTAAACTCATTGAAAGTCTTTGGGATGTGCTGGAGGAGACTTCACAGAGTGCTGGACTCTTGCATGGTCAATACAAGAATTAATGCACCTCTTGATGAAAATAAATGCTGTGATGTTATTTTCCTTTTTACACAATTTTGTACACATACTCGTTTTAACACAATGGTTGGACATTCATATTTTAAGTTATTAGCTGCTGAAATTTGATTGGCTGCTGGCGGCCATGTTTTACTTTATGTAGCAGAGTCACATTATAGGATATGTTACGATGTCCACTTTATATCACGCAATTCTGACTTCATATCTCGCAATTCTGACTTTATAACTCGCAATTCTGACTTTATAACCCGCAATTCCGACTTTATATCTCGCAATTCCGACTTTATATCTCGCAATTCTGACTTTATAACTCGCAATTCTGACTTCATATCTCGCAATTCTGACTTTATAACCCGCAATTCCGACTTTATATCTCGCAATTCCGACTTCATATCTCGCAACTCTGACTTCATATCTCGCAATTCTGACTTTATAACTCGCAATTCTGACTTCATATCTCGGAATTCTGACTTTATATCTCGGAATTCTGACTTTATATCTCGCAATTGCAAGTGTATATCTCACAATTCTGAGAAAAAAAGTCAGAATAATCTTTTAAAATGGCGGAAACAAGCTTCCATACCATATTGCCCAGCCCTAGAAGGAAATGAAATCAGACTCAAGGATGCATATGCAAATAATCTTATTTTTAGCCCAAAATGCAAATTGGCCTATTACAATGTTGGACCGACGGATGTGTGTTTTTGCACCTGAGCAGATGCGTGCATTTGGGAACATCTGATCCTGCATACATTTTTATGGCAGAAAAGAAGAAGATGAAGAAAAAGAGGAGGAAAAGAAAGAATCGGTACAAACACACTACGGTTCCAACATCTGTGATTGAACCCCTAATTTTAGAGGTCATTCATTTAGTACAGGTTGAGTCACTCTTTGGATGCTGATCAGTGTCTGCAGAGCATAGGATGATGATTTATAGATCAAGATTTCAGTTATTAACCCACTAAACTAAACCAACACTGACTAAACATATAAGTTAGGCTACTATCAGCGTTTAGTCCAAGGTAAAGAACACAGAAAATGCGGAAGTGTCAAGGCACATGCTCACAAACCTGCTATTACCAGGGCAGTAATAACAAAGCATGTTACCTGTTTATTCGTGGCTGGTTTAGACTGAGCTGGTTTGAGCTCCTCATGGGTGGTTAATGGAGATTTAAAGCTGCTTTTGTTGATGTTTGCTGATGCTTTGTTGTGTTTACTGTGAACGTTTCGTCCTTTCTTCTTCAAGAGCGCTTGTTTTGATCTGCTTATCTTCATTGCTTTATTCTCCACGCTCGATTCAACACGATGTCCAAAAGCATCGCCCAGCATGACAGATAACTTTGTGTCAAATACGCCCAGATGTAAACAGATACTGATGGTGTTGTGGGATGCTTGGAGCTCTCGGTCGTATCTCGAGGTCCGAAGAAGGTGACAGTTTTCGGAATCAAATGTTTTGATCCCTGTCTTCGCTAATACTATTAAAAATATCCGTCTGTAACGCGGTCCAAATGCAAAACCATCGCCGTTTCGTTTTCTCGTAATGGCTGTGCGCTGCACACACTGCGCATGCGCACTCGATTACATCATTGGTTTGAAAACATTTGATTTGAGACGTGTAAAGAATATAGAGTTAATTATAGAATAATATAGCAACAAATAAGAGTCATAACACTTACATTTCGCCAAATTATTGACCGTATAAAACTAATGTCTGATGTTTTAATTTGTGCTGAGCTAATTTGTGCTTTTATGGCTCAATAGAGGTAACGTGTATATTATTTATGTATAAATAAGTGCGAATTTATACATACAAATATAAACATTACTAAGTGCATATAGGTATAGGAAGGGGCAAGAAGGCGTTGGGTTAGTCGGGGTAAGATTATTTTTTTCTCCTGACCATAGATGACACAAAATCTCATCTCAGCACTATTTTTAATTTCGTCATTTTATCTGATTATCAACATTTGTGAGATTTAGTCAGCCGAAACAGTTTTGATGTTAATTAATCTAATTTTGTCTCTTGAAAATAGTGATTTGTGACACTGTATTATGCTGAATATCAAAGTTTGTGTGTCTGCTTGATAATGAGGGATTTGTGCAGTAAAAGATATTTGTGCAGTAAAAGTTATAGTTTTTATTTTGAAGTAAAAAGAATCAAATGAGACCCTTTGGGTAAGATGACCCACCCAGATTTGGCACAGAAGGACCCGAGTTGCATGTTGTAAGTGTTATTATTTTTTTAAATTGAATAATTATTGTAATCAATGGTGTTATCATTCAGTATTTCCATGAATTAGATGTACATTTCAGACATCTTTGCTTTCATTAAAGTCCCCATGAAATCAAAATTGAAGTTTTTTTTTAGCTTTTAGTATGAATATGTTAACCTTACTGTTATTTATAAGCTAGTGTGCTCCAGAAAAATGACATTTAGAAGATAGAAGCAGTCAAAAATTACAGCCTCTTACTTCCAATACTTCAGCTTCTCATCAGATTTTCTGTCTAATCAAATGCTCTCTAGAATCTGAAGCCCCGCCCCCTACATTATAAATAGACGCTGAAGCTGCAGCTAAAATCAGTCACATGTTCACACATTTACTATTTTCAACATGGTGAATGGCACATAGTGCACTATATAGGGTATAGGGAACGATCAGACAGTGCACTATATAGGGGATAGGGAACGATCAGACAGTGCACTATATAGGGGATAGAGACCGATTCAGACAGTGTACCATATAGGGGATAGGGAACAATAAGACAGTGTACTATATAGGGGATAGGGAACTATCAGACAGTGCACTACATAGGGGATAGGGAACTATCAGACAGTGTACTATATAGGGGATAGGGAACGATCAGACAGTGTACTATATAGGGGATAGGGAACGATCAGACAGTGCACTATATAGGGGATAGGGAACTATCAGACAGTGTACTATATAGGGGATAGGGAACTATAAGACAGTGTACTATATAGGGGATAAAAAACGATTCAGACAGTGTACCATATAGGGCATAAAGAACGATCAGACAGTGCACTATATAGGGGATAGGGAACGATCAGACACTGCACTATATAGGGGATAGGGAACTATCAGATAGTGCACTATATAGGGGATAGGGAACGATCAGACAGTGCACTATATAGGGGATAGGGAACTATCAGACAGTGTACTATATAGGGGATAGGGAACTATCAGACAGTGTACTATATAGGGGATAGGGAACTATCAGACAGTGTATTATATAGGGGATAAAGAACGATTCAGACAGTGTACCATATAGGGGATAAAGAACGATCAGACAGTGCACTATATAGGGGACAGGGAACGATCAGACAGTGTACTATATAGGGGATAGGGAACTATCAGACAGTGTACTATATAGGGGATAAAGAACGATTCAGACAGTGTACCATATAGGGGATAAAGAACGATCAGACAGTGCACTATATAGGGGATAGGGAACGATCAGACAGTGCACTATATAGGGGATAGGAAACGATCAGACAGTGCACTATATAGGGGATAGGGAACTATCAGATAGTGCACTATATAGGGGATAGGGAACTATCAGACAGTGCACTATATAGGGGATGGGGAACTATCAGACAGTGTACTATATAGGGGATAGGGAACTATCAGACAGTGTACTATATAGGGGATAGGGAACTATCAGACAGTGTACTATATAGGGGATAAAGAACGATTCAGACAGTGTACCATATAGGGGATAAAGAACGATCAGACAGTGCACTATATAGGGGACAGGGAACGATCAGACAGTGTACTATATAGGGGATAGGGAACTATCAGACAGTGTACTATATAGGGGATAAAGAACGATTCAGACAGTGTACCATATAGGGGATAAAGAACGATCAGACAGTGCACTATATAGGGGATAGGGAACGATCAGACAGTGCACTATATAGGGGATAGGAAACGATCAGACAGTGCACTATATAGGGGATAGGGAACTATCAGATAGTGCACTATATAGGGGATAGGGAACTATCAGACAGTGCACTATATAGGGGATGGGGAACTATCATACAGTGCACTATATAGGGGATAGGGAACTATCATACAGTGCACTATATAGGGGATAGGGAACTATCAGACAGTGTACTATATAGGGGACAGTGCACTATATAGGGGATAGGGAACTATCATACAGTGCACTATATAGGGGATAGGGAACTATCAGACAGTGTACTATTTAAGGTATAGGGAACGATTCAGGACATCTATCTATCTCTCTCTCTCTCGCTCTCTATCATTCAAACAATTAAAATCTATCTATCATCTATCTATCTATCTATCTATCTATTGATTGTCGTGGAAGTTTTAACTCTTTAGCGGTGAGATTGTAATGAAAACCAAACCCACTTGTCTTCGAAGTATTTTATTCTTGCAAGAAGGCCATTCGCATACAGACAAAGTTTCTGCAGAGAAGGACAGCCTCACCAGTGCAGGCTGCCTAATATAGATCACTCACCCCCACACCCTGCTGTTTTCCTGTTATGTTCATAAAACTGAAGATCTTTGCCATATAAGGGGCAAAACCATCTCTCATTCTCTGGGCAGAGGAGCCACTTCTAAAAAACAGCAGGACGTAGACATGTAACACCTTTTGTTGCAAACAAAGACACACACATTTGAAATAGCACACATTCATTTTCCACCAAGATCAGATGTTTGTTGTCATGCAAGCACACACATAATAAAGTAAATACATTTTGCATAAAGCAAAATTAATTTCCACTACACTATCTATCTATCTATTAAAATCAATCTATCTATCTAGATGTGTAGCACCCCCTAATGTCCGCCTCGAGTCACTGCTGTCGGTTGTAGTGGGTAACGCACAGAGCTGCGGGACAGCGTGGGGGAATTACTGTTTACTTTTGAGAACGGTTTGGGAAACGGTCGCCTCATGGAGCTCATCTCATGAAAGTTGACCCGAGGAAGGGCCTTTCTACAGCGTGGAGCTCTTGATAACGCTGTGAAACGCCAACAGTTCTGGGTTTGTGTCAAAGGCCCAGGCAGCGGATCACAGAAGCTCCTCCAGCCGCTCGACAGGCTTGAGCTCCGGGGCAGCTGAACGCGGACTCTTGCTCGTCTCGAAACGAGAGCATGTCTCAAAACGGAGCGCCTCCTCGATGGAGGAATTGTCCCAGGAGAGGACAACCTGTGGCTGGTGAGCGTCTACCAGATTATTGCCAACAAAGCTGGTCTACTAATCCACACTCAGTCTCATTAATGCAATGATTTAGTTTCTTAAAGTTATGCTATTATAGAGAGCATAAATACTCCAACCCAGAGCTGTATGACTGCAGATTAAAAAGCTTTCAGTCTGAGATAGCTACCATTAGCCTGTGCTTGTTTGTAGCACTGATTGCGTCGTTTGCCTAAACTAACCAAAGATAACTTTGCCTAAATTAACCAGTGATAATTTAATTTACGTGTGTTTTTAAATGGGAGCATGTACGACATCAAAACAGACACGAGGGCCACTCTAAACTTGTTTGTTTTGTCTGGTTTTTAAATTGAGTGGCTAGTCGGATTAGCTCGCTACACGCAGATCAACACAATATACGTCATTGGGCAAGAGGCGGGAGTTGTGTGTTTACTATGGCGAGGGCTTGGCTCATGAATATTAATGACGCACTGGTACGTTTGGCCTTCTGATTCGCTGAGAGCCGGACGTCGGCAGGATTTTAACGAATCGTACTATGGTGTAGGATTATATATATATATATATATATATATATATATATATATATATATATATATATATATATATATATATAAATATATATAAATATAAATATAATAATAATATTATTATTATTATTATTTTTTTAATTAGGGCTGTGAAATGATTAATCACATCCAAAATAAAGTTCGTGTTTACATAATGTGTGTGTACTGTGTATAATTATTATGTATATTTGAATACACACACACATACATGTATATATTTAAGAAATATTTGCATGTATATACTGTATATTTATATAATTTATATTATAATTATACATATTTTATAAATATAAATGTTTTTTCTTAAATATATGCATGCATGTGTGTGTATTTATCTATACATAATAATTATACACAGTACACACACACATATTATGTAAACACAAACTTGTATTCTGGATGCGATTAATAACGATTAATCATTTGTTAGCACTAATTTATATGTATATATATATATATATACAGGTGCATCTCAATAAATTAGAATGTCGTGGAAAAGTTCATTTATTTCAGTAATTCAACTTAAAAGGTGAAACTAATATATTATATAGACTCATTACATGCAAAGTGAGATATTTCAAGCCTTTATTTGTTATAATTTTGATGATTATGTCTTACAGCTTATGAAAACCCCAAATTCAAAATCTCAGAAAATTAGAATATTGTGAAAAGGTTCAGTATTGATGTCCATGATGCTTGAAGTACAGTGTGAAGTTTCCACAGTCTGTGTTGGTTTGGGGAGCCATGTCATCGGCTGGTGTTGGTCCACTGTGCTTTATTAAGTCCAGAGTCAACGCACCCGTCTCCCAGGACATTTTAGAGCACTTCATGCTTCCTTCAGCAGACAAGCTTTATGGAGATGCTGACTTCATTTTCCAGCAGGACTTGGCACCTGCCCACACTGCCAAAAGTACCAAAACCTGGTTCAATGACCATGGGATTATTGTGCTTGATTGGCCAGCAAACTCACCTGACCTGAACCCCATAGAGAATCTATGGGGCATTGCCAAGAGAAAGATGAGAGACATGAGACCGAACAATGCAGAAGAGCTGAAGGCCGTTATTGAAGCATCCTGGTCTTCCATAACACCTCAGCAGTGCCACAGGCTGATAGCATCCATGCCACGCCGCATTGAGCCAGGAATTCATGCTAAAGGGGCCCAAAATATTGAGAAAATCACCTTTAAAGTTGTCCAAATGAAGTCCTTAGCAATGCATATTACTACTAATACATTTTTGATATATTTACGGTAGGAAATTTACAATATATCTTCATGGAACATGATCTTTACTTAATATCCTAATGATTTTTGGCATAAAAGAAAAATCGATAATTTTGACCCATGCAATGTATTGTTGGCTATTGCCACAAATATACCCGTGAGACTTATGACTGGTTTTGTGGTCCAGGGTCACATATAATTTAAAATAAATTAAATTCAAGAGAGAGAGAAAAAAATGCCTTGAGTCCATTTTTTTGTACATTATAAAAAAGCGTAAATATTATACTTTGTGCACAACGTAGAAGACTTTAAAGCTTTGAAATTGCTGGAAGAAGAGAGAGTACCCAAATACCATTTCAAGTCTTTGCAAAAAATAATAAAAAGAGGTTTAACAGACAAAAATTTTACACTTATGTATAAAAAACTTGGCTAGAAAAATAAATAGATTTATAAGAAAATTGTAGGAATATGAGAAGACTTGACCTCCTTATATGCTATGACGTAATTAATATTTATGAGATAAGACTTCAACTTGTAGTGTTTTGTTACAGCAGTGATTCCTAACTTATTTGGTTAGCTAAATTATTCCCGGAGATATCATGCAGTGTTCTTACTTTGATATTGAAAACAAATATCGATTTCGATCTTTATTCATTCGTTATCAATTCATATGTTTATAGCCTACTGTACATATAAGGGAAAAATCTTTTGTTGAATGCAGTTTGCCTTTTTTAGCGCTATTTTAAACTTTTTATTGGGTTAAATTCAGCTTGCATTCATTAATATTCACTTGTGTGTACTGTTTTATTAAAAAATATTAGGATGTAAGTTAATAACTTTCTTAAATTTCACATTTAAAAAAATGTAGTGTTTGATCATGTCTAAATATTTATTCAAATGCAAAACCTAAAAATAAGTAAGCAGTTATGACCTGCAATAGTAGATACATGTATATTTATTAAAGAGCCATACAGGCACCTAGTGGGAAAACCATGGCATTACAAAGGAAAATTATTATTTTTCCGGCCACAAAATGACTCTTTGCGTTGAAATTTAAAACCCCTTTCTCTATATTACACTACACTACAATAATTGTAATATAAATAATAAAAATATTAGAAAAACTATTATTTTAAGTGGTCATTAATGGACCATAATTATTGCACAAATAGTATTTAGTACCAAAAGATCTCCTCAAAATACTAAATAAATATTATTGAACTAAAATATAGAATATTTATTTAATTGAAAATTAATTAAAGCCACAGTATGTAAGATTGTTGGATCAAAATATCCAAAAACCACTAGAACAGTTATATATTTTGTTGACTTGTGTACTTACATTATCCCAAATGTTTCCAAGAATGTTTAAATCCAGAGAAATAAGCGATTTTAACCAGGACACGGACCGTGCGTCGCCTCTCAATGACATCATACCCGCGTTACCCTCGATTTCCGGTTTTATTTTGTAGAAATCATGGAAACACCGAAGACGCTTTAATATATGATGTGTTTTATTAGACAGGCGAGCAACTGTTTGGATCATTCATGGACAGAAACTTATCATTGTTCTACGGCTCAACACAGTTAGTCTTATTGTTTAAATCTGGTTTTCTTGATTTACCACGAGTACCGTGTTTTACCATGCCTTATATCGATCTCTTACTGCAGTGTGAACAAGTGTAGCGCATAGTAGCACGGAGTGAACGCACAGAGTAGCATTATAACATAACTTTAACACACTCAAATGTGTGTAATATGATAAAACAGCGCTGCGTTCCCCCACATACGCATGAGCGGAAGAAGCGGAAGCACTCGTCTGCGGCAGAATAAAAGCTCCGCTACCCCTTTTTTTTTTGAATAAGCGACCTCTAGCGGCGAAAAATTACATATTGTGCCTTTAAGGTGTATGGTCACATTTGACCACCAAGGAGTATGACCAATTAGTAATGAATACCTGAGGGTTAAATACAAGAAAGACTTTAACTTTAATGTCGCCTCCATCACTCTCTAGAATAAAACGATACTGTAAATGTTGTCGATGTAATAATCAATGCACACTATGCTGTACTGTTTACCAAAAATTGCTGCAAATACCTGTATAGTGAAGCTGTTGTCTATCCTGTTTAAAGCCATTCAAATGTATTGACAGCGCTGATTTGGTTGGAACTACGTTGCGGCGGCGCCGGCGAGATGAAAGCAAGTCGTTTGAATTTCGTATTAAAACTTACCAAATTTGAAAGCTGAGACTTTGTTTCATATCAAAAGCAGGGTTGCCAATTTGGCGTGAGATTTACTCGGGCAGAGCGAGAGTGTGAGACAAAGCCTGAAAGCGTGTGTTTGGCAACCCTGTCTAAGATCAGAGTAGAGTATTAAAATAAAATGTGCTACATGAAAATGTGCTCGACACCATCATTATACTGTCGTACCACAGACATACTTTTTGTAAAGGTTCCACTGAACCAAACCTTTATCGTGAGTGTTTATGAAAGGTCACGTGACATGAACTTTCTCTCTTCAGGTAAATTTCTGCCCATGAAAACCATGCTCGGACCACGGTATGATGATAAAGTCCCCGAGGAGAACAGGTTTCATCCCAGCATGCTGTCCAACTATCTCAAAAGCTTGAAGGTATATGGAGGTTCCTCTTAAACTGATATGTAATGCTCTGTGTTCTGACTGAGCCGTGTTGATGTGATGCTCACCTGTCCTCAGGTGAAGATGGGTTTGCTGGTGGACCTGACCAACACCAGCCGCTTCTATGATCGAGCTGAGATAGAAAAAGAAGGAATCAAATACGTGAAGCTTTCCTGTAAAGGGTATGTGAACCTCAGAATATGAATACTGTCTTTTTGATAAGATGCTTTTTGAATAGGTCCACGAGACATGCATTTCATTAAAATATGTATTATCAATATGATCTGATGTTATATTTCTATGGTGCTAATAATGATCATTTAAAGATGGAGTTGGTCGTGTGTGAATAAAGGACACAAATAAAATAATACATGACATTTTTCTGTCAATACAGCTTTGACCTGTCATGTTAAAATCAATGTGTTTGTGTCTCATTCAGTCATGGTGAATGCCCCACAGTAGAGACTACAGAGATGTTCATCAGACTGTGCGAGCACTTCATAGAGAAGACGCCCACCGAGCTCATCGGTAAGACCAGCCGGCTCAGCTTTGACACTTTTGCTTGATTTTGTTTTTGCAAACCATTAAACCCTGATTACAACAATTACGCTGTGTCCTATCTAGGCCCGACGCAACATGCAGTTTGTTTCGATGAAAGCACCGTCAAAGTCGCCTGTATGACTTGTGTGCTGAATTCCAAGAGTTATTTTTCTCACATGAGGAACAGACTATTATGTTTTATCAGATATGATCTTCCATGCAGTCTGTAATACAGCTTTTTGTGAACGTAAACGGTCTGCAAAGTTTTAAAGATCGAAGTGCAGATAAATGGAGCTATTTTCTCTGGTTTCCGAAATGGGTTGGGACTGGGCCATCTGACCAATCAGAGCAGAGTAGACCAATCACAAAAAACTGAACCATCTGACCAATCAGAGCAGAGTAGACCAATCACAACAGACTGGGCCATCTAACCAATCAGAGCAGAGTAGACCAATCACAACAGACTGGGCCATCTGACCAATCAGAGCAGAGTAGACCAATCACAACAGACTGGGCCATCTGACCAATCAGAGCAGAGTAGACCAGACTGGGCCATCTGACCAATCAGAGCAGAGTAGACCAATCACAACAGACTGGGCCATCTGACCAATCACAACAGACTGGGCCATCTGACCAATCAGAGCAGAGTAGACCAATCACAACAGACTGGGCCATCTGACCAATCAGAGCAGAGTAGACCAATCACAACAGACTGGGCCATCTGACCAATCAGAGCAGAGTAGACCAATCACAACAGACTGGGCCATCTGACCAATCAGAGCAGAGTAGGCCAATCACAACAGACTGGACCATCTGACCAATCAGAGCGGAGTAGACCAATCACAACAGACTGGACCATCTGACCAATCAGAGCGGAGTAGACCAATCACAACAGACTGGACCATCTGACCAATCAGAGCGGAGTAGACCAATCACAACAGACTGGGCCATCTGACCAATCAGAGCAGAGTAGGCCAATCACAACAGACTGGACCATCTGACCAATCAGAGCAGAGTAGACCAATCACAACAGACTGGGCCATCTGACCAATCAGAGCGGAGTAGACCAATCACAACAGACTGGGCCGTCTGACCAATCAAAGCAGAGGAAGCTCTCAGAAATGAGGGGTTTAAAGAGACCAAATCCTTTATTGAACCGTTTCAGACACTGTGAGAAAAGAAGTGATGTGCAATGTATGCAAACCTGTTGCAGGAGACTCCAAAACAAGATTAGGAACCTTTAAAATAACACTGTAAGTGTTATTGTCTGGAAATATTCTACTTAAATACAGCTGTGCATATCCAGATATTTTGTGTTTGACACTAAATGCCATTGGTTCACTCTAAAATGCTAAATGAAGTGTATTGCTGCTCATACATCCAGTGGAGGGCGATGTGGTGTAGGCCAGCATCATGGATCGGCACAGTGAAGGCTCATGGAGCAATACAGTAACAATCACTGTCATGATCAAAGTCTGGTAAATTATGGTAGAGAGCCCCCTGTAATGCAACCTACAGCCTAATGAAATGGCAAGACGCACAACCTCTTTTCTTTTCGTTTCTATTCTTTTCTTTTCTTTTAACTCAAGTTCACAGCACAAACCTGGCATGCATATCTTACACAACACACTCAGCCTCGAGTCTCTTCACTTCTCAGGGTTCAAGCAGCACGGCAGACTATTACGTTCCTTTTCTCTGACAAACTGAATAATGGGAGTATGTCCATCTCACAAATGTAGAATCCGTCTCTGCTGTCATCTCAAGTATTGAATTCCAAGCAACAGGAAACATAGACATACTATTTTACCCGCAGGATTTTTTCTCTGGTGCTGGAATGGCTTGCAGTGTTGGTAAATTCTTTAAAGTGCGTTGTTATAACGTGCATTACTGAGATTGTAATGGATATAATATTACCAAAATTTTATTAGTAATGCGTTATATTTGCTGTGTTACAGCAAAAAGTAATATATTACTATAATGGCATTACAAGTAACTCGAGTTACATAATCAGATTACTTTATCAAGTAACTAGTAAAGTAACGGATTACTTTTAAATTTACAAAAAATATCTTTGCCATTGACTTCTGTGGGGATCTATCATTCAGATATCAACTTATATTAATTTTTCAAATAAGCAAGTTACTTTGTTTTCCCATGTATTGACTGACAGCTCTCCTGTCCTCATGTTGAGAGAAATCGTGAGTAAGTTCAGAGGCGTTGTGTGTGAACATGAGGAGTATTGTAGATCTAGACTGAATGTGAGCAGGCATTTACTCATAAAACTTGCACAAAAAAGATTCAGTATTCCTCAAAATGAATAAAATCAGTGAAATGCAAAATCAGAATACTACACAAACCTGCAATAATTAAATGTTAAATGAAACAAATGCATTTAATCTCATGTTATTGACTAATGTACTTGCTGCTGACCTTTGATGATTCAATTAAACCATAAGCAAAAATGACTTTAGATTTCTTTTTGTTTTTATTGGTGAAGTGTTAAACTTTCTTCCCCTCCATCCTATTCTCCAGAAAGGTTTGTTTGAGTTGCGCCCTCTACTGTACTCTACTGTACACGTGTGTGAAAGGGCCTTTACATTTGCCCAAACTTGTTATTAAAAAAAAATAACAAGCATGCCCGGCCCCAGGTGAGGAAAAAGTAACGCAAACGTAACACATTACTTTTTTTAAAAAGTAACCAAGTAATGCAATTAGTTACTTTTTAAGGGAGTAATGCGATATTGTAATGTATTACTTTTCAAAGTAACTTTCCCCAACAATGACCTGATAAATGAGGCATCATGGGAGATACAGTGGGGAGAACAAGTATTTGATACACTGCCGATTTTGCAGGTTTGCCCACTTACAAAGCATGTAGAAGTCTGTAATTTTTATCATAGGTACTCTTCAACTGTGAGAGACAGAATCTAAAACAAAAATCCAGAAAATCACATTGTATGATTTTTAAGTAATTCATTTGCATTTTATTGCATGACATAAGTATTTGATACATCAGAAAAGCAGAACTTAATATTTGGTACAGAAACCTTTGTTTGCAATTACAGAGATCATACGTTTCCTGTAGTTCTTGACCAGGTTTGCACACACTGCAGCAGGGATTTTGGCCCACTCCTCCATACAGACCTTCTCCAGATTCTTCAGGTTTCGGGGCTGTCGCTGGGCAATACGGACTTTCAGCTCCCTCCAAAGATTTTCTATTGGGTTCAGGTCTGGAGACTGGCTAGGCCACTCCAGGACCTTGAGATGCTTCTTACGGAGCCACTCCTTAGTTGCCCTGGCTGTGTGTTTCGGGTCGTTGTCATGCTGGAAGACCCAGCCATGACCCATCTTCAATGCTCTTACTGAGGGAAGGAGGTTGTTGGCCAAGATCTCGCGATACATGGCCCCATCCATCCTCCCCTCAATACGGTGCAGTCGTCCTGTCCTCTTTGCAGAAAAGCATCCCCAAAGAATGATGTTTCCACCTCCATGCTTCACGGTTGGGATGGTGTTCTTGGGGTTGTACTCATCCTTCTTCTTCCTCCAAACACGGCGAGTGGAGTTTAGACCAAAAAGCTCTATTTTTGTCTCATCAGACCACATGACCTTCTCCCATTCCTCCTCTGGATCATCCAGATGGTCATTGGCAAACTTCAGACGGGCCTGGACATGCGCTGGCTTGAGCAGGGGGACCTTGCGTGCGCTGCAGGATTTTAATCCATGATGGCGTAGTGTGTTACTAATGGTTTTCTTTGAGACTGTGGTCCCAGCTCTCTTCAGGTCATTGACCAGGTCCTGCCGTGTAGTTCTGGGCTGATCCCTCACCTTCCTCATGATCATTGATGCCCCACAAGGTGAGATCTTGCATGGTGCCCCAGACCGAGGGAGATTGACCGTCATCTTGAACTTTTCTAATAATTGCGCCAACAGTTGTTGCCTTCTCACCAAGCTGCTTGCCTATTGTCCTGTAGCTCATCCCAGCCTTGTGCAGGTCTACAATTTTATCCCTGATGTCCTTACACAGCTCTCTGGTCTTGGCCATTGTGGAGAGGTTGGAGTCTGTTTGATTGAGTGTGTGGACAGGTGTCTTTTATACAGGTAACGAGTTCAAACAGGTGCAGTTAATACAGGTAATGAGTGGAGAACAGGAGGGCTTCTTAAAGAAAAACTAACAGGTCTGTGAGAGCCGGAATTCTTACTGGTTGGTAGGTGATCAAATACTTATGTCATGCAATAAAATGCAAATTAATTATTTAAAAGTCATACAATGTGATTTTCTGTATTTTTGTTTTAGGTTCCGTCTCTCACAGTTGAAGAGTACCTATGATAAAAATTACCGACTTCTATATGCTTTGTAAGTGGGCAAACCTGCAAAATCGGCAGTGTATCAAATACTTGTTCTCCCCACTGTAAGTGACAGATGCAGACTTTGAGTCAGTGACACACAGCAGTGAACTCTGATTAATTCGTATCATTGCTTATTTGTAGCAAATGACTGTGAAATATATATATATATATATATATATATATATATTATATATTTGAAATGCAGCTGAATATGACATCCGCAGGTGTTCAATCTGACTGTGCCAATAACAAGCAGAAGTCATAAACTGTGTTGCGTAACTATATGAAAATCATTAATTACTCATTAGTTGCTTTACTCGCAGCACTGAAATACACCGTTCAAACGTTTAGTGTCTGTAAAAGTCCCTTCTGCTCAGCAAGGCTGCATTTATGTGATCAAATATACAGTAAAGTACAGTAATACTGTGAAATATTATTACAATTTTAAATAATTTTCAATTTTAATAAATTTAAAGATGTGATTTATTCCTGTGATCAAAGCTGAATTTTCAGCATCATTACTCCAGTCTTCAGTGTCACATGATCCTTCAGAAATCATTCTAATATGATGACTTGCTGCTCAAAAAACATTATCAATGTTGAAAACAATTGTGCTGCTTCATATTTTTTGGATTATTTGATGGAAAGTTCCAAAGAACAGCATTTATTTGAAATAGAAATTGTAACTTTATTAAATGATCAATTTAATGTGCCTCTGCTGAATAAAAGTGTTAATTTCTTTTAAAAAAAAATCTTGCTGTCCCCGAACAGTAGTTTAAATTCAAATATTTCAATTTTAATATGTTTACATATACTATTTTGTCTTTTAAACTTTAGGTTTTGTTTTGTACCAAGGCCCTGATCATCCTGTTAATGTTTATTTTGGTAAACTGACTGATTATATGTATTGTACATATTGAGTTTGGCCTGTTGGAGGCGCTCTTGAGTCGCGCTAATGCGCCGCGCGGCCCTTTACAGAACCTGCTAAATGAGATGGAAGGCTGAGGATGGAATATTATGAATGTCATTGTTATCACCAAGGCAACAGTGTGATTGACACTGCAGGGAACATGAGCAGCAGAGACGCATGGAGAGAGTTTGAGCTCGAAAGACATGTGAAGCACTAGATTACTGTTATTGGCCGTCTCTGATTATTAATCAGTTAAATTAGCTACACTGGGGCGTGAAGCTTACAGCATGGGTCCATGATGTATTTATACTGGAATATTCATAATTTATCAAAGTACTCTAGATAATTAGTGTTTGCAAGCAAATTAAAATAAATAAATGGGTCTGTGCTATTAATTGAAATAAAACGATGTGTGATATATAATATGGAATCGGGATGATCAAATCAAAGGTTGCAGTGTCTGTTGCGCTGTATGCTTCAGCTTTTTTTACACACATGCATCTTATAATAGTGTGTTTTCAGATCAGCTCGGTTCACAGTAAATGCTGCTTCTGCAAGCGCATCTGGGAACATAATGTTTGCTAGGTTCACTTTTACATTCACACAATTTCCAACATTTTTGTGGACAGAAGTTTACAGCACTTTGTTTATATATATATATATATATATACACTTTAATATTCTGCCAAAATGAATATTTGTATTGTGTTAGTTGGTTCTTTATAAGGAAGTTTCCATTAGCAGTAGAGTCTTTGTTCTTTCTGTCTGGATGTTTCAGCAATAGCAATATGAAACTAGATGAGTGAAGTTTGTAAACAAACTTTGAAGTTGGCTTGAAAAAAGCCTTGTCTGTAATTTTGAAAAAACTCTGACAAGCTTAAAGTTTAAATTGAAGTTTGGAACAGCACAGGAACACGCACACATTTCTAGCATGATTTACCACATTGCTAGCATGTTTTAGCGTGATTTACCATAGATTAGCATGTTTGATAACATGTTTTTTCATGTTGCTAACATGTTTTAACATGAATTAGCAGGATGTTAACATGTTGTTAGCATGATGCAAGCATGTTTTAACACATTGCTAGCATGAATTTGCATGTCGCTAGCATGATTTAGCATGTTTTGCTAGCATAAATTACTATGGCCCTGTCCCAAATGGCACACTTCATATGCACTTTCGGTCTTGTGGACTTACAGTGGCTGCTGCGTGTGCGTGTCCGTTAAGTCCACGAGACCGTAGGGTGTCCCATTTGTCACTTTAGGGTTCAGATGGGTGCTCGCGGATCGAGATGCGCCCTCGATACGCACTTTTGCCGAGCCCGCACTGATGCGAGCTCTGCAGCGGACTTCTTTCCGACATTCAAAGCGTTTGGAGGTCTGCATGCCTAGGTGCTTGATTTATACACCTGTGGCCATGGAAGTGATTGGAACACCTGAATTCAATGATTTGGAGGGGTGTCCCAATACTTTTGGCAATATAGTGTACATGGGCTTCTTCAAAATTGCGTTTTCACGTCTAGAGGTGCATCTTGGGATGCTTTTTAAGCAGAAATTGCGACTGGCTTTTCTTCCCTATTGACGTATATCCAAGTTAAACAGCTTATCGGGGGAAAAAAAGCAACAAGTGGACAGGATTTGATTTTGTCCATTGGGGATTGACTGTAGTTTCAAATTTCAGTGAAAAAGGTCCATTAGTGTAGCGCTGTGTGAAGCACAGATCGCACAGAAGTCACTTTCAATCCAAGCAGTTTATATTGTTTACGATTGCATAGATTCCTATTCATATGAAATGTTTTTGACTATGAAATCTCACTGGACAATGGTAAATGTGACTGTACCTCCACAGGATGCTGGAGGGGAGGGATTGAAACACGTCTTGGACAGCTGTATTGCCCAGCCGTTGTACGCATCATCAGAGAAGAGATGTCATTGCGAGGGGGCGGACATTATTAATGTTTTTGATTAAGGATTATGAGAGGAAGGTTATTGTTTTTTTTATTGTGCGCACATATAAATCATTTATAATAAGCGCTGCAATATTGCATTTAGAAAGTAAGACTTGTCCGTTTTGATTTCGTGGTCCATTCTCAATTTTGTATTACAAATATTATTTCTAGTTTTGTAATTAAATGTATACCTCTATAAAACTAATTTCAGGCATTTAAGCATATAGTCCTTTATATCTAAAAATTTCTAAAGCGGAAGTTGCACTAGTCTTTTCTTCCCTATTGTGTCTGATATTAGAGTTAAACGCTTCTCAAACAAGAACAAATGTAGGGCGGGGCTTGATTTTTGCCGTGGGGAATTGATTGGATGGTTGTGTTTTGCTATTAATGGATCTCATGTGAGTGACAGGTTGCTCCACCCTCGTCATCAGAGAAGAGAAGAGATGTCACTTTATGAATTTAGAATAAACACTGCAATATTTCATACAAAAGATAAGAATTGCCAATTTTGATTTCATGCTGACTTTAAGTTCATGAGAAACATGCAGTCGTGTGTGTGTGTTTGTGAATTAGCAGAGTTAATTCTTCTCTTAGTTGAGAGACACCATGATCGTTCCACGGTGATTTGAGCTCCGTTATGAATGAATTTCAGGTGGTTTATTTTAAGGAAAGCAAATGTTTTTTCATGTTTGGCGTGGTTTCATCAGTTGTAGGATGGTGCATGTATTTAAAATTGTCACATGACTTGTGAAGCGCTGTGGGAGAGTGTGAAATGAAGCGTAACGCTGGTGAAGAGTAGCGAGCGCTTTAATTAGCCAAAAACTGTTTACAACACTTCTCTTAAATGTGAAATGTAAGACTTTCATCCTGGAAAGTTGTTCTTTATATGCATGTACGTACTCCCACGTTATATAAGGTGTCTTTAACTACTTTGAACTTTTATTGTTAGGTACATTGAACCTGTTGTGTTCATGTTGTATTGCAAAACACGTTTGCTGCTAATGTGGGATAGTTAGATGTAATTACAGACATTTAAAAACATTTGGTTACACTTTATTTTAAGGTGTCTTTGTTACAGTGTAACTATATATTTAAGTACGGAGTAATATTAATTAACTACATGTACTTACTATAGGGTTAGGGTAGGATTAGGGTTTGGTTTAGGGTTAGTTGCATGTAATTATGCATAGTTTACTGTTACTACTATAGTAACTACTTGTAACGTGTAACAAGGACACTAAAATAAAGTGTTACCAAACGTATCATCAAATGATTCATTTAAATGTTAGTACATAGTAGTTAAAGACACTTAATTAACTTTATTAATTGTTGTACTTGTTTGCTATTGATTTACATTCAAACACTTGATGTTTTATCTCTCATTGCATTTACACAAACAGCAGAAACCACAAAATCTGCACAGAGGGCTAATATTCTTTGGATTCATCGATCATAATTTTTTTTAATAGCAAATTGGCAGATTATGATACTGGTAGTATTTTTAAGCAAATTTATTTGTTCTTTATTTGCTCTATAACAGGCCTTAAACAAAAATATCTGTAACCATTTGAAATGAAAGGCAACCGCTGAATTTAATCACGATCCAAACAAAGATACCACACACTTGTGGCATGAGCGGTTGTTTTTGATTTAAATTAGCGTTCAAAGCAAAAACAGAGTGGTCTGACTTTAGCTTTGTGAAATTATGCTAAGTAAGACGCACCTGCACAAAACAAAACAAAACAGCAGGACTGAATGAAAATGCAAATTCACTCTCTGACAGTAGGTGGCGCCTATGGAACAGCAGAAATATGGCGTTTTCAGCTGCAGCGCTTATAAACAGGCATTATAGAGGGTATGCACGTGACGTCACCGTCGGCCGGAGTGACTGCGGTTACGCCCACTGAGTGGCAAAAAGACTGAGAGGCAGCATTGGTTTTCAGCGTGAATGTTGTGAAAAACACACAAAACCAGGCCCGGCTCCAGAGGGGGGGTCGGGGTGGCTTGGCCATGGACCCCATGGACATCCCTGTGCCCCCCTCCGGACCAAGGGAGACGGACTTGATAATATCATGTAATTTTTTCACTCAAACCACTGCCGCCTGCTGCTTCTGCTACTGATTGCTTTTAGCAAAAAGCTGCCCAAAACTGCTGGTCTAGGATCTGATTTCTTCGTAATAGTAGCATATTATTAGCGAAAAAGAGTTGGCAAAAGATCCAGTGCGTAATCTGTATTTGCGCTCATCAAATGATTCAATTTCCAACATGTTTTCGCTTCAGTGAGTAATGTAGCCAATCACAGACATGTTTGTTGATTTCTTGAACGCAATTGGCCAATCACAGGTGTTTAAGTTAGAATCCACTCACCTCGAGTGTTTGTCCAGTGCTGAGTTCTGCACGCGCACAAATCCTCTCTAAGTGTAGACATTATGTAAATAAGAGATTCATTGAGTCGTCAGCTTCACTGATTAATATAACGGGACTATGTGAGATTGCGTTCATTGAATGAGTGACAGCTTTTAGTGATTATAAAGGGAGCGCTCTTTGCGTGGTGTCTAGGTGATATATAAAAAAATAATTAATAGGCCTATAATATATTCAGAATTTGAATAAAACTTCTGTTTTCCATTCTTGACAAGCGGCCACATACACGCTTCAATACATAGAGACGTCCGCATATACATGCGGGATTCACTCTCGAAATTGTGATGACTGACAGTGATAAATATTTATGTATTGAAATCGGGCTCATATAAATGTCAGGAAAACACGATTCCTTGCTGCATGTCAATATCCATGGATCACTGGGTCTTTGGTAAGTTGTAAGGAATACTATATCGAGTCCAACCTTTAGTTTAAACTGATAACCGTTTGTTTTACTCGCGTTTTCCCCTATTAACTCCAGTCATGCAGCAACTCTTCAGCCACTCATTCCCGGGTGAGGGGGGCGTGTTTTGTCGGGAAAGTGACGTCGATGCATACCCTCTATATGGTGGTAAGAGGAAAAGAGGATGCCATCAAAACTTTTTCTTCAGAGATACATTCATATAAACCCCCACTAGGGGTCTGCGATAATATCGTAATTGTTATTTTAATGATGTTTGATCTGATATCTTTGGGTTGTAACAGAGAATTCAGTAGCGACAAAATGTAGTCGCACCAGCAGGAAAAAGGTCGCAAAATGCCACCATTTGGTCGCAGTCTGGAGCCCTGTGCTTAGAAGTTAAAATATGCAGATACCAATAAATATGGAATCCTGGAGTACCTGAAACAGTGTTTATTGTACTGTGAATTTCTGGGCACCGCAGCTGCTTTACTCTTAAAATCATGTATCTTTCACAGTGCAGTTTCTGGGTGATGAATCTGACCTTAATGCTGCAGCGGATGGTTTGCATCCCAACTAATGGTGGATCACAACCCATAATCCCCAGTGCTGTTGCTTCAAGCCTTTCAGTGCGTTTCTGTTGTGTTTGGGAGTTTTCTCATAGCACATCAGTAGATGTTCCAGTGTATAAATAACACTTTAAATCCCTACAAAGACCCATAGTCGCCCATCAAAGCCCAGACATCAATGGAGTTGAGCATCTGTGGACTGGCTTAGAAATCGCTGTTTGCATCAGTGCAGTCTAAAATTTTTTGTTAAATCACTATCTAGTGACTAGGACAGCTGTGCGGTGTGATATGAAATCACACTTATGAATGTGTGGCATTTGCCGTGTTCGCCTCTGATGAAATCTTTATTTTTCTATCGCCAGAGGATATAATCCCAGAAATACCAATACAGCTGCACCCATGTGAGAACGCTTTGGTAGGAAATCTCATTTGGCGATACGTTTGTCGAGTCATTGTAAGTATAAATATGATGTTTATGTGAAGGCAGGCTGATCAAGAGCTAACAGACATTACGCTTGGTTGAATTTGTTCATTTTGCCATCATTTGAAATTTGTGAAAAAAAGAAAATGTTTCCTGTTGCCTATGATTTACTAATAAAGACACTTTATCAAGGTCTGTAGGAAATATGTGAAATTAATTTCCACTTGTCCAGATGAAAGGAAAGTTTCACTCCTAGGGGAATGTGTAGAGAAAATATGGTTTATGTTTGGTCTTATTGGAAACATTTCATCAGGGCATGTTATTATTTGTAATTTTTCATCAAAATGTACTTGCGCTACCTCTGAAATGACTTTTATTTTCATCTAACCTTACCTAGACTGTGCTGGCTATTGGTTAATGTCAACCAGCAGTCAAATACAGATGCAGGAAAATATATGTAAACCCTTTCCGTGTAAGGGATCGTCTCTGTTTTGTGTTTTGGGTGGGTTTTAGCACTTGTTTAGTTATGTGACGTAGTTTTCAGTTGGTTTAGTTGATCATCAGTTACACCTGTTGTTATTTTCATTGATTGGTTTGTCTGTCTTTTTAAACTCTGTGTTTCCTTTAGTTCTTTGTCAGTTCTCATCGCGTTAGGTTTGGTTGTTTTCTTCTGAATTCGAATGCGATCAGATCCGTTTCATCAACTATATTGCAACTCCACCGTGACATTACGTGGATTTCTGCATAAATTAGTCAAGATTATATGCTCAAATAACATACATTGTTTTTACATCCTTATTGAACACAGTTTACACATTCACAATGTATGGTGCGGAAAAAGTACACTTGCGTTCAAAAGTTAGGGGTCGGTAACATTTTTTAATGTTTTTGAAAGAAGTCTCTATTTTCATGGATAGAGATTTTATTTGATCCAGTAATATTGTGAAATATTATTACAATTTAGAATAACTATATTCTATGTGAATATATTTTCAAATGTAATTTATTTCTGTGATGCAAAGCTGAATTTTCAGCATCATCCCTCCAGTCTTCAGTGTCACATGATCCTTCAGAAATCATTATAATATGCTGATTTGATGCTCAAGAAACATATGATTATTATTATTATCAATGTTGATTATTTTTGTGGACAGTGATAATTTTTTTTCAGGATTCTTTGATGAATATAAAGTACATTATAACTCACTTTAGTGTTAGTATTAACCTAAAAAAACCCAAACTTTTGAACGGTAGTGTGTGCGAACCCTTAGATTTAATAAATGGTTGACCGTCTTTTGATAGCAATAACCTCCTCCAAACATTTCCTGTAATTGTGGCTCAGACCTTCACAGCCGGTGAGCTATTTATTTTATTGCAAACCTTCGGTTCGACCATATTTTTGGGATATCTAGTGTGCATCACACTCTTGAGGTCATGCCAAAGCCGGGTCGAGGTCTCGGCCGCTCCAGAAGGTGTATTTTCTTCTGTTGATCATGTGCTTTGGGTTGTTGTCCCGTTGCATCACTCAACTTCAGTTTGTTCTCCTGATATAAGTTTTGGAATTCACAATGAAAACATGAAATCAAATTTCATGATCCATTTTTGCAGAAATCCAGGTAATCCACATATGTTTTCTGAAACCGTAGCTCTTTAAGCATTGTTAGTGGCTTTCAGACTCCAGTGCTGAGAGCTGGAGCTCTGCAGAACAAATTTGCATGTAATTTTGTTTAAGCTTTGTGTTTTTGTATGCAAAAGTAAGTGCTGTTCACAACCACTGACAGTGGGCCGAACGGCGCTTTAACAAAAGCTTGAACACACACACACACTACAATTGATGGGTGTTTTTTCTTAAAGAATCCCTTCATCAAATGCAGTGCCTTGATAAATGCTACACACACACGAACCCTCTTCTGGCGTTAAAAACTACTGTCATGATTTACTAAAGACACGCAGTGAAACATTAGCGCTGGACAGGGTTATTTTTGCGGCTGATCTTATTGCATATGTTTGTTTTATTGCTTCTGGAGAGCCACTGTCCTGCAGAGTTAGATCCAGCCCTAATTAAACACACCTGAACCAGTTAATCAAAGTCTTACTTGGCATACTAGAAACTTCCAGGCAGGTGCGTTGAGGCAAGTTGGAGCTAAACTCTGCAGGACACCCCAATATAGATAACATTGAAGAGTGAACTGGTGTGACATCATTTCGAACTAAATCAGGCCTAAATGAAGTTTGTTTGAAGTTTTTTCCGGAGCTCGAAACAGCCAAAGCGAGCTTAACCCCCTTCGAACTACAATGATTTAATAGGTGGGCGTGGCTCTGAGGCTCCGCCTTTTTTGGTGGAAATGTTGGCCGTTTCCAAGTACGCAAAGTCCTGTAAATCTGCAAATGGAATAGCAGCGTTCTTTATGGCGTCACTTAAACATATTAATAGCCACACAAATGTGGTTAAGGCAACGCAGACATTGATTATCTTCACTGCACGTGTATATTTTTAACGAAGCTAAATGTAAAACACAACCCTGCCTCTTTTCATTTGCATTTTAAAAATATTAACTTACAATATATTATATAAAAAATATTGAATTATCTTCACTGTAATAAAATGAAATATGATATAAAGCACAATCCTGTCTCTCTTTGTTAAATGTCTGTTTTAATGATCAATCATTTCCATTATGAAAGTATAAGTAAAAGGTATAAGAAGCTATACAATATGAAATAAAGCAAACAATTCAGTCAAATGTACAAAGTCAGCACTCTACTAAGCTACAACGGTAAAGTTAAATAGCCTAAAGATGAAAACTAAAGTTGAAACTTCAATTTGCCCTCAGCCAAAATTATTTTCCAGGGAACAAATGATAGATTCGTGAGACCAAAGATCGTACGTTAGATCTACACAAGACGAATTATATCTCATGTTTAACCACTACAGAGACGTCAGAGTCAGCGGCAAACGTCAGAAGGACTAGCCGAGGAAAGGCTGCTCTCGGCGGGGTTAACGAGCGCTGAGCGCCGCTGAACGACTGGATCTCACAACGCCGAAAACGAAATTTTCAAATAGGCGATCTCTTTATAAATAAACCAATTATTTGAGCTTTAAACAACTACATTCTCGCCTGAAAAACTCTTAAAACTCGTGTCACAATAACAGTAGTATTTCTAAATTACGCGGGTTTCCTCCTCCGCCATTGACGCTTGCTGGTTGGTGCGAGATGCATTCTGGGATACCTGGCTGTCTCAAGTCCGCACAAGTCACCTCTCGATGCATCCTCGATAAAAGGGGCGGATCAAGAACACATCCGGGGATTTGAACTGTACTTGACTAGATGTGAACTTTGAATTGGAGCAGTACTTGGGCTTGCTCTAATCAGATGCTTTCTTAACTGCTGTCATATTTGTTGTGTTTATTCTGTTATTGAGAGTAAAGTGCACACAGCACATAACTGCATATTCATCTAAACGCCGCTTTCAGCAGAGTAGGTTGCGTTGGGATGTTTGCTAACAGTATATCACTGGAAAGGTATTTCAAACTTCTTTTTACCCCAAAGTGAAGGATGAAAAAACTTTGCTGTAAGTATATAAGGGCCTTTAAAATGCCATACCGCCACCTACTGTGTTGGACTGGCATCTGGCACTTGGTTATTTACAATATTATTGTATGTTTAGTATTAACACAATATGAATATTTAACTTTTTAAATATTGCTGTTGTCATCAGTACCCAGCATATTGCGTACCACTAGTGTTCATGTGCATTAGATGGATGGCTTTGGCCTTTGTATCGCACTGTTTTTCATTACTATGTCTGATTATTACCCTGTCGCAAAAATGGCAAACTCAAAACAAAAGGCCAACTCTATGAAAGAAGCGCTCGGAAAGCACGTCTCTCTGCACATCCTGCTGATGACTGTAATTATCTTAATAAGTTCACACAGCTATTTTCACGCTGCGGCTGGCTTGAGCAGAGTTCAGCACTCAGTGCTGCATATTTAATGTGTATCGGTGAGGAGGAGAGTAGTCCTCTCAGATAAAGGGTTTTGTTCTGTCGTCAGTTACCACTGCATCATTCCAGAGGCCAGTGTCCAGTTCCGCCCATGTGCACAGACTGCATAAATAGCCAAAAATGATGATATTGATTTCAGTGAAGGATGAAAATTGTTCCTGTGTCCAGAAATGATTGGTTTGGCAGGTGGGTGGTCTGTGTGATTCAGTTGTGTTTAAGTCACTGTTGTGTTTCTTTCTCCCGCAGGAGTTCACTGCACGCATGGCTTCAACCGCACGGGCTTTTTAATATGTGCCTACCTGGTGGAGAAAATGGACTGGAGGTTAGAAAACACGAGCACTCACCCAATGCACTCATGTAGACTGAATTAACTTTTTTTTTTGCAGAAAATGCCAAACCAAGCAAACCAAAAAATGGCTCTTTTTGCACACACATTAATTGCCTAAAATATGACTAATTACAAAAAAACAACCCTCGTCAGTGAATTATTCGGCAGACTAATACAAACCATCAAAACAACAGGTTCATAAGGGTCATTTGTTTGTGCATCAGTCATCAGTCATTGTGCAGGACTTCATGATAAACATTGTTTGCCATTATTTTTTATAATCACATTTAATACTGCAAACACACAAATCACATAAAATAGAATTTACTTGTGTCTAAGCAACAACATTAACGAAAGATTAGCAAAATGACCTGCCACTGCCTAAAAAGTACCCATATTTGTCTGGTGCTAGATAAGGGTCAGGAATAGTTTTTTTTTTTTTTTTAAAGAAATTATTACTTCTATAAAGCAAGCACACATTAAAGAAATAAAAAAATGAAAATTACTTACTCGCCCTCAAGTTGTTCCAAACCTGTATGAGTTTGTTTCTTCTGTTGAACACAAAAGAAGATATTTTAAAGAATGTTGGTAATCAAACGTTGACGGCACCGAATGACTTCCATAGTAGGAAAACTGTCTGGCACCTTTAAAATATCTTCTTTTGTGTTCAAGAAGAAGAAAGAAACTCATACAGGTTTGGAACAACTTGAGGGTTAGTAAATGATGACAACATTTTCATTTTTTGGGTGAACTATTCCTTTAATGTGTGCTTGCTGAATAAAAGTAATAAGTCACGGTTTCCATAAAAATATGAAGCAGCACAACTTGTTTCAACATTGATAAGAATCATAAATGCAAATCATCATATTAGAATGATTTCTGAAGGATCATGTGACATTGATGACATTGAGTAATGATGCTGAAAATTCAGCTTTGATCACAGGAATATATTACATTTCAAAATAATGTAATTAATGTGGCCTTGGTGAGCGTAAGATTTTTTTTTTTCAAAAATGCTTTTCAAAAGTAAGAGGCTTCATCTCATTTGATTATTTTCTCTTTTTGTTTGGAACTTGATTGACACAAACCAAAAGCTAAAAATTATTCCTAACAAATGATCATGCCTCAGTGCAATAACAGCTACACATTATGCCACAAAATCTGCCAAAACAATAAAACTAATATTATAAAACGTATCGCTCTGACTCTGAATTTGATTTGGATGAGCAACAATGGAAGCTGTTGTTGCAATCATCAGCTGAATTACATATTAATGCGACAAGTTGTGGCATTGCCGGGCAACCAACCTGCACATCTGGTTGTAGTGCATTGCAACATGAAAAAAAAAAATCCCAATGAATCCGATCAATGAAGCTGTCTGCACTGAAAGCACCTGTCTGTGACAAAGGCACAGAGTAGGCTATGTTTTTCACTTGGTGTCGTGTTTTTTTTAAAATAAAGCAGATAAACACTCTTAAAATTAAAGGTTCTTTATTGGCCTGATAATTGCGCCGCAGTGGTTTTAACATGGTTTTATCGAGGTTGAGACAAAAACCTAGCACTAGTTCGCCAAAGTTACACTGCATGACGATTTTCAGTCAGACTAACGGTGAAGTAGTTATAGCCCTTTTCATGTTTTTTTTTCCCGTTATAGCGCCACCAAGTGGCCAGTCGCCGCGTCCTTTTTCACGCGTCCACAGAATGAGCTCTTACATAGGTGTGCTGAGTTTGGTGAAAATATCTCATTCCGTTCATGAGTTAAAGCCATTTTAGTAAAAGTGGCTTCTCCCACTTCAAACGTTTTGGCGGCCCTTAGGGACCGTGAACCGAAATTTCGATTTTTTTGATAGCTATTGACAATCAGACTCCAGAGAATCTTGCTGCACTGGTTTGGTTCTGGTCGTCTTGAGCCAAGGATTCCAACGATATAAGACACGCCTAATGGTTTATGAGTTATGAGCCATTACATACTTTTGACTGCTGTAGCGCCCCCGTCAGGCCGATTGGGGCAAGCCTTGGTGACGTTGTAGGCGGTGTGAGTACTGCCCGATCACTTTTAAGGGAGAATGATGATCCTTGGAAAATTTAACAATTACAATAGGGTTTCAACGCTACGCGCTTGAACCCCTAAAAATCAGCATCCTTAGAAATAATGATAGGAAAGACCCACAAAAGTTGATAACCCCAAAAAGTTATCAAAAGCTTTGTGATAAACACAACCGCACAAACTAATTCGACGAAGAGCACGCCAAATTGGACTCGAGGCTATATCTCCGCAACGCTTTAGCATATTCAGACCAAACTTGGTACATGTCAACCCAAGCATGATCTGAGGCTACATGCAGTGTTTCGGCACAGCGCCACCTACTGGTCATGAGATATGAAAAATTGCCTTTTTTGCTTATAACTTCTGAATGGTTTGCTCAAAAATCATAAAACTGGTCTCTTCTAATTCAGTGCATCATGCCAAGTCAAATGATACCCCATACCCCATAGGAAATTAGGTCCTTACTCTGATTATTGTAAAAAAATCGCATTATTGCTGCAAATGTAAAGGTAGTCTTCCTGTCTTTGTCCAAAAAAAGAAATATGACATTGCCCAGTGCATCCCGACTAAGATCACACATCACTGCAAAATTACAAAATTTCCAAAGTTGAAAATAGAAACTTCTCGGGTGGACTTGATGGCAGGAATACTTCATTGCTTATTTCGATTCATTTCAATCTGAACGTAAACTCTTCATGCTGAATAAAAGAAAAGTTCTCTTGTCCCTGTTATGTCAACTACCCTTGATCAGTGATTAGAGTCAGTTTGATATCATTCCCTCTTATTTTCACCCTTATGATCAGAGTCACTCTTCTAGCATAAAAATTGTTCATTCTTCAGAAGAAATTGCTGAAGAGATCAGAAAAACACTGCTGACGTCTTTCACTTTGGAAGAAATTAAAAGTCATTTCTGAGTCTAAGTTGTTATCTATAAATGGAAAGGCTTGGAACAGTAGTAGGTCTGCCTTGGAGCCATCTGCTGAAATTTCAATGAGAGCGCATTAAAAAAACATGCGTTGAAGTGAAGGTTTACTTATATCACATTCGGTACAGTCGGAGGGACATGGGTAAAGTCATGAGGGGACAGCGAGGCAGAATACTAAGCAGTGTTAGCAAATACAAACACACCGACTCTAACAACATTTTCAACTGATTGGATTTTTTCTTATTCTTAATTTAGACTTGCGATGTCAACAAAACCATATGAGGGAAATACCCAAACTGTTTTTCTGTGGCATCAGACTCCTTTTGGTTCTTAATTGTGAGTTCATAAATGCTGCCACGGCGAAGGCTTGCCTCATGAATATTAATTATGTTACACAGTGTTTGCTCTGACCTGCTTGATTAGCTGACAGGCAGGATTTGGAAAGAAGGCTTGGCCCATGAATATTAATTTCTTGTGACTGGGCTGTATGCTTTGGGAGGCTTGCTAACCAATCAACATGACCTAATTAATATTCATGGGAGGAAGCAGTCTGCCAGTCAAATAGCACTGTATTAAAGTACTTGAAGGCTACATGGCATTGTTTTAAGTTAAATATTAAAGACATACATACTAACTACATTTTTATTCAGCAGGGTTGATCAAATAAAAACTCATTAATGCAATTTTTTGTGTAGCTTTATTATCATAATACAAAACTACAAAACCAAGGCATTTTCTTCACACCATGAACGATAACTATAAAGATAACTATATCAATAATTATATTAGTGTCCACACCAACCCACGATTATCGTTATCATTAGGGGCCAAACACCGAATGGTGCGATGGCATCTATTGTACCCGTTAGTTTTCTTCTTCTTCTTCCATCATGTGAGTCTATGGCAGTTTGTAGAACCACATGGTAAAAAGATGTGATTTGGCACACTGATAGAGGACAGTCCAAACTTTCACCACAGCAAATTTAGAGTCTCTAACTCAATCCCTCTAGCGCCACCAACTGTCCAAAGTTTCACTTACATTTATGCTTATAACTTTTGAACCATAAGGGCTAGAAACAAAATTCTTTTTTTCCTTTTCCTCTTTTTTGGCTCAAGACGATGCCCTATGACGTCAGATCAAAGTTATCAAAAGCTTTTTGATGAACACAACCGTTCTCGAATAACGTACAAACTAATTCGACGAAGAGCACGCCAAATTGGACTCTTTAGCATATTCAGACCAAACTTGGTACGTCAACCCAAGCATGATCTGAGGCCACATGCAGCGTTTCGGCACAGTGCCACCTACTGGTCATGAGATATGAAAAATTGCCTATTTTGCTTATAACTTCTGAATGGTTTGCTCAAAAATCATAAAACTGGTCTCTTCTAATTCAGTGCGTCATGCCAAGTCAAATGATACCCCATACCAATTTTCCCATATTGACTATTGTGGGCGTCAGCCATTTTGAATTTTGTCCTAAAATGCTGTATTTTAAGAAAGCATTAGCGTATTGTTACGAAAATTGGTATGTGTCATCGGGATCATGCCCTGAAGGTACTCAAAAAGTTTCGAGTCAAAAGTTATAATGACATTTCCAAAAATGAGAGAACAATGATACCAATTATGCTAGAACTTGCTGTCCACCATTTTGAATTTCTTTGAAAAACTACTTTTTCAAACTCCTCCTAGACCGTTGGTCTAATTTTCACCAAAACTGGCTCAGATCATCTTCAGACCATGCCAGCAAAAAGTTATCAAAAGCTTTTTGATAGACCAAACCGTTCTCGAGTAACGCATCAACAAATTTGTTGGCATGATGCAAAGCTGATTCTAGGGTTGTAACTCTGCAACGCTTTGGCATATTGACACCAAACTTTTTATGTGTCATTGTCGCCTCACACTGACCACACCATAATAATTTCATAACAGTGCTGCCTATTGGTCAAAAGTGATAAGCAAATTAATCATATTACAGTTATTGTATTTGTGATTTTTCAGCCATTTTGACAAAATAAAAGCTCCCAGCCATGCTTGCATGTCATGTTTAATTGCTGCTTGCAGCTATGTATAGTTATTGTCCTTGGTGTGAATGGGCCTTAAGTCAGAATTAGATCATTCTATACACAAACTATTTTTAAATATTCACTAATGTAGTCTGCCACAGTCATTGTACGCTTATAAAATGATGAAATATTCAAGATAGGGACTAACTAGGTCCCTCACTGCCTTTGCTTACAGGTTTGCAAAGAGCAAATATGTGTGGAAAAATCCACTCAGAGGCACTCAGAAACACTTTATATTTTATTTACTGTAATGCTTAATCCTCAGAATCTTGGCATTTGTATCTATGTGATTACTTACTGTTTTACTGATCTATACATATCAATGAGTGCTTTTATGACTATTTTTACTAGTTGTCCAAGTATAGTGTAACAGCCAGCAGATCAGTGTTAACCGGATGTAAACAACTCGTTATGTGACGCATGTCTTTAACACATAATCTCATGAACTAAAACATTTTTACACTTAATGAGGTTTTCCCAGCTAAGCAAATTATACTTTTCTTTTTTAGAACTATGTAATGTGTATTAGACCAGCTTGTCAAACAATAATTGATATGAGAAAGAATCATAGAGTGAAAACGTATCTTTGCAAACTAAAATTTACCAAATTAAAGTTTACCATTTAACAAGCCTTATCCTTGTGGAACAACAGTTGGTAGACATAATGAGTAAATGCAAAAGGTAAAAGGTAAATAACCTTTTGTATGAATTAGAGTTTGTAAATTTAATCAAATCTTATCTTTCATCCTATTCTCAATTAGTAAAAATTGATAATTATTAATGTCTATCAATGGGTGTTCCACAAGGGTCTGTACTGGGCCCAATTCTCTTTAGCATACATTAATGATTTACCCAAGGTGTATCAACAATGTAATATCGTATTGTATGCTGATGATATGGTCATTTTCACAATTCACACACTATATCGAATGCTTTCTGCAAATCAAGAAATACAGCTCCTACCACTCCTCCTTTATCCATTAATGCATTTACCTTTTCTACAAAGTAACATGTAGCAGTATCTGTTGAGTGATTTACCCTAAAACCAAAATGCATAGGATGTAATTGGAAAGAACTATCATTTAAGATGATCTATAATTTGTCTGGCCACAAGTTTTTCAAAAACCTTTTATACTAATGGGTCTATAATTACAAGGTAAACGAGGGTCGCCTCCCTTAAATATATAGGAGCCACAACCACTGAAGAATTAGGCAATCTCTCTTGACCTAATGAAATATTAATAATGTGTTAGAGGGTTAACTATTGAATAATTAATTTCTTTCAGTAAAAGTGTGTTCATACCATAAATATCCTTAGCCCTTGAAGACTTAAGAGACATGACTACTCTTTCAACCTCTAACTTAGTTACTGGTCTTAATACCAGCGCTGTCTCACTAGCATTGATGGCGTGTAAATAAGGTTGTCGCACTGTGAAACTTTAAGCTATTTTATCCACTGACTCAATAAAATGGTGATTAAAGGACTGTGCCGTTTCAATCGGGCTCTGTGAAATGTAATCTTTAATTCAGTTGCCCTTGTTTTAATATTATTTTGACTCCATATAGATTTTGAAATGAATCTTTTCTTTAGCAAAGATGCATTATATTGATCAAAAATGACAGTGAATACATTTATAATGTTACTAAAATGTCTCTTGCAAATATTCGTTTGAACTTTCTATTCATCAAAGAACCATTGTATTCATTGTGTTTGCCGTTCCTGGTGTCTCTCTCGCTGGAGCTTTTGATGCATCTCTGAAAAGTGTTAGAGAAATAACTTTGCTTTGATTGGTTTTGAGCAAATGCAAGCCCTCATACTGACCACGATGCATCTCTCATTGCATGTTCTGATAAGGTTGTGGACTGCACAGAAAATTAGCAAAATCGTGCAAAGTTAGGATAGAAAAATAAATGTTAAAAAGGAGGAGAAAATGCCAGTATGGATAGGTTGCATGAAATGCCCTCATCTTCAGGCAACATGAACAAAACCGTGCAATAAACACAGCTTGACCTGCCACAGTGTGTTTTGTTTGGTCAGTTATGGACTGCTGAGAGCATGAAACCAAGATCAGTCACCAAACTGTCATATTAATAACTTGGCATATTATTGTGCATATGCACTAATGCATGGAAATATTAGTATAAGTGTTTGAGGTTAAGGATTTAAAAAACTTTTATATGATAATCAGTTTCAATAATGTTTTGGATTGCCACTGGATCCATATTTAGTCCTGAAGCAAAAGCTGTTGATCTGTAACACCTTACAAGAGCACTTATATTTACTCTTGGGTTTTTAAATCCCATCTCTCCAACACCTGCTTTGGCTAATCAATACTTCATTATGTTCAGTCAAGCATGCTAGTGTTGTCTGGAGGAAAGTTAGAAAGTTCTTTAATTGTTAGAGTTTTAGTGTAAATCTTTCACAGTTCTTTTGTTTTTATGCTGTGTGGTTGTTTTTCCCCAGTAAGTGAAGACTTTGGGCCAGATTTACTAAACAGGGCAAATTAAACGCAGATGGGAGTGGAAAGTTCAGCACATGACGATGTGCAAATTAAAGCACACAGACGCAGCCGGATCATTTCCATAATGACCAACACAATCTACCATTTAGCGTCTGGTTTAAGACGTGCTTTTTTTGGGCGGTAAATAATGGCCCAAACACCAGTAAATTGACGAGCGCAAACCTTAGAATTAATTTAAATACTCTCCTCACATAAATACTGCGTCTGAAAGAGAAACTCCTACAAATGCATATGCAATAAGATCAGCCGCAAAAATAACCCTGTCCACGCCTTTCAGCGCTAATGTTTCACTGCGTGTCTTTAGTAAATCCTGACAGTAGTTTTTAACACCAAAGAGGGTTTGCGCTGGCGCTAGCTGTTAGTAAATCTGGCCCATACTGCTCTAGCTCAAAGCCGTTCATTTCATCTGTCATGTATGCTGAATGGTGATACACAGCGTGAGTGATTGTGTGTTTTCTCATGTCAGTATTGAGGCGGCGGTGGCAGCGTTCGCTCAGGCTCGGTCCCCGGGCATCTATAAAGGAGACTATCTTAAAGAGCTCTTCCGGCGCTATGGGGATGTAGAGGACGCCCCAGCCGCGCCTGCTCTCCCCGAATGGTGCTTTGATGACGAGGAGGATGAAGATGTGGATGATGACGGGAATGCCATCGCTCAGGGGTCCGAGCCCAGCTCCTCTCAGCCCAGTCAGGGCAAGAAGAAGAAAGAACGACTAAAAGTGGTGCGTAAAACTCATTCCAGCTCATAGTCTTAAAGGAATATCCCTGGTTCAATACAGCACAGCTCATCTGGGATATAAATAAGGCTCAGTTTATCACTGATGCTGCTTTCCTTTAGTGTTCTGGGTATCAGCTTCCTGTCCATTTGAACTGTTAGTGATGAAGTGTGCAGACGTGATGGTTGTTTGTTTGTGTGTCTCAGGGCGCTGTGTTTCTGGAAGGGGTGTCTGTCAAAGGAGTCACTCAAATCACGTCACAGCCCAAGCTCGGTACCATCCAGCGCAAATGTCAGGAGTTCTCCGAATGGGACAAGTGAGTGTGTGTGTGTTTTACCCCCCACAGATGCTTACCAGCTCTTGAGTGTCACTGATATGTCAAGTAATCAAAAGCGTTCAAATGGTGAGGGCTGGGAATGTGTGTGGGGCATGAATATGGTACAAAATAAGAACTAAACTTCCATTTTTATATTAAAAAAGGCTCAATGAAATAAAGTGCTTAACCTACAGGAAATGCCGCTCATCAACCTCTGGAGGTCAAGCTAAATATTATATGAGCTGTTTTATTTTACTTTTACTTTATATGAGGTTGGAAATTTTTGCAACCCTGTTGCCACATTTAAAAAAAAAAGAGCAAAAAATAAGAATACAATAAATAAATAAATATACACCAGAATGGGTGATCAGGGTTGCATATTTTAGCCAAAAGTAAGATATGACTATGTTATTGACAAAATAAAAATGTCCCATAAATGAGAAAATATTTGATTGCCGTATTGTTCTGAATATAAGATGATCTTGAGTATAAGACAACCCCCATTTTCAAGATGTACCTTTTGGCAAAAGGCATTTTGAAGACCAAATCTTGTATTTTATAAAGAATGCTTTTATTTGAAAATAATTTTCATATTGCATATTTTTTACATTTTAATTTTTGTATTGAAAGTATGGTAAATACTGGTAAAATGGCATACCATAAAAATAACCTGTAGCCCATCTGAATAATACAACAATTAGGCTATCCATCCCATAGTGAAAACCATAGCCTACCAACATTTCATTAACAGTAGAAGTGAAATCTGGGTACCGTATTGCGTTTTAAAATCACGTACAGGGGAAGTTTAGTCCCGTCAGCGAGACATGACAGTCACGCGGCTCTTAGACGGTAAGCTTTTCTTTGACTGTTAACGTTTTTAAGACTGTCTTTTGCGCTTGTGATCTTCTAACTTTACACTGACACGCCGTAGCTCTTGACACACTCGTTTTATGTGTATTTGGCGCCACCTATTGTTGCGGGTGTATTATTGACATGTAAAAGTCCAGACCCTGAATATAAGACAAACACGTTTTTTCAGATGTATTTCTAAGAAAAAAACATCGTCTTATATTCATTACTCTACTTTATGTGAGGTTGGAAATTTTTGCAAACCTGTTGGCACATTTGAAGATTTTCTAGTAATAAACATTAAATAAGCCTATAATCGAAATGACATTCATAAAAATGTAACAAAAAATAAGAATAAAATAAATAAAAATACACCTGAATGGGTAACAGGGTTGCATATTTTAGCCAAAAGTAAGATATGACTATGTTATTGACAAAATGACTGTAGTTAATGATAAAAATTTCCCATAAATGAGAAAATATTTGATTGTATACCATTATTTTGGTAACAGAGCTCGAATTAAGTCATCACAGAAATAAATTGATCAGCTTTGAATGCATGGATAAAAGTGTGATTAATGTAAATGTTAAAACAACCTACTTTTCATGCTGTATTAATTTTACATTAGATAGTATTTAAAGTTGCGATAAAACAAAAGTAGTGACAGTGCTTTTATTCTGTATTGTGGCACATCCGAGTGAAACGGATTATTGAAAAGAAAAAGAAAACGTATAGGGCGGGAACTTTATTCTATTTATTAGTTGTTGATTGGATGGAGGCAGATCGGAATGTGAGCTTGCGGTTGGTTGTAAGAAAGGGGCGGGGTTTAAGCAGACTAATTAGGAGAAGACCAGAGGGTGGAGTTATGGTACTATTAAATTAAAGTTCTAAAAATGAAACCTGCATGGATGAATCATAAATTAATAACAGACATTTAAAAAATAGATATTCATTTCATGCCAACTGTAATATAGTCCAAAGCACATGACATTTGTGCCTTTAAAGCGCCTAATAACTAATGGGAAACATATTTGTAGCCTGTTAATTGAAAGAGTCACAGCTGAGTTCTGACGCAAGTCATTATTCTGATAAAGCAACAGCCATGATTACTTCCAATGATGAGTGGAGATCAATTAAAACCACCCAGCAATGTGTCCCATAATCACATTTTTTTTTTTAATGTGCTTGTCTGTCAGATCCGGGTTTCCTGGTGCTCAGCCCGTATCGATGGACCGCAGGAACATTCGTCTGTTGGAGAAGAACGCTTATAAAGTCAGCTGGAAAGCGGACGGCACGCGGTGAGTCCAGCCATTCTAATGCCTGAAGCACACGCTATGCTAATACATCAAACGCTTATAGCCACGTGCTTGCAGATTTGCTGCTGCGTTCCAAAATGCCAGAAGCTCTGCTGCCAAGATCTCATTAGAGAAACAAAACTGAAAGAGATTAAACGTATTGTAAATGTTTTCAAGTATTTTCATAGCTGTATTACACTTATATAGCAAATTATTTCTTGAAATCCTGAAGTATTTTCATGAAGTTACTCGTAATTGCAATCTTTCTGTTAGTTTTGTGACTCTTTTTTGTTTGTTACTATTTCCCATCTTCTCTCTGACCCTTACAATGAAACACTGTTTTTGTGCCTGTGTTGTTTTTGCAGCTTTGTTTAAAGACACAATATGTAAGATTTTTGGATTAAAATATCTAAAAACCACTAGAACAATGTTATATATTTTGTTGACTTGTGTACTTAAATTATCCCAAATGTTTCCAAGAATGTTTAAATCCAGCAATTTTAACCAGGACACGGACCGTGTGTCGCCTATCAATGACATCATACCCGCGTTACCCTCGATTTCCGGTTTTATTTTGTAGAAACCATGGAAACACCGAAGACGCTTTAATATATGATGTGTTTTATCGATTTCTGAAGGATCATGTGACTGAAGTCTGGAGTAATGATGATGGAAATTCAGCTTTGATGGCATTGAAATAAATGACATTTTAAAATGTATTTGAACAGAAAACAGTTATTTAAAATTGTAGTAATATTTCACAATATTACAATCTTCCTAGCCTTGGTGAGCATAAAAAAACATGAAAAAAATCGTACTAACCCCAAACTTTTGAACGTAGTGTTTTTATTTATTTATATATACAAACCCGATTCCAAAAAAGTTGGGACACTGTACAAATTGTGAATAAAAAAGGAATGCAATAATTTACAAATCTCATAAACTTATATTTTATTCACAATAGAATATAGATAACATATCAAATGTTGAAAGTGAGACATTTTGAAATGCCATGCCAAATATTGGCTCATTTTGGATTTCATGAGAGCTACACATTCCAAAAAAGTTGGGACAGGTAGCAATAAGAGGCCGGAAAAGTTAAATGTACATATAAGGAACAGCTGGAGGACCAATTTGCAACTTATTAGGTCAATTGGCAACATGATTGGGTATAAAAAGAGCCTCTCAGAGTGGCAGTGTCTCTCAGAAGTCAAGATGGGCAAAGGATCACCAATTCCCCCAATGCTGCGGCGAAAAATAGTGGAGCAATATCAGAAAGGAGTTTCTCAGAGAAAAATTGCAAGGAGTTTGAAGTTATCATCATCTACAGTGCATAATATCATCCAAAGATTCAGAGAATCTGGAACAATCTCTGTGCGTAAGGGTCAAGGCCGGAAAACCATACTGGATGCCCGTGATCTTCGGGCCCTTAGACGGCACTGCATCACATACAGGAATGCTACTGTAATGGAAATCACAACATGGGCTCAGGAATACTTCCAGAAAACATTGTCGGTGAACACAATCCACCGTGCCATTCGCCGTTGCCGGCTAAAACTCTATAGGTCAAAAAAGAAGCCATATCTAAACATGATCCAGAAGCGCAGGCGTTTTCTCTGGGCCAAGGCTCATTTAAAACGGACTGTGGCAAAGTGGAAAACTGTTCTGTGGTCAGACGAATCAAAATTTGAAGTTCTTTTTGGGAAAACTGGGACGCCATGTCATCCGGACTAAAGAGGACAAGGACAACCCAAGTTGTTATCAGCACTCAGTTCAGAAGCCTGCATCTCTGATGGTATGGGGTTGCATGAGTGTGTGTGGCATGGGCAGCTTACACATCTGGAAAGGCACCATCAATGCTGAAAGGTATATCCAAGTTCTAGAACAACATATGCTCCCATCCAGACGTCGTCTCTTTCAGGGAAGACCTTGCATTTTCCAACATGACAATGCCAGACCACATACTGCATCAATTACAACATCATGGCTGCGTAGAAGAAGGATCCGGGTACTGAAATGGCCAGCCTGCAGTCCAGATCTTTAACCCATAGAAAACATTTGGCGCATCATAAAGAGGAAAATGCAACAAAGAAGACCTAAGACAGTTGAGCAACTAGAAGCCTGTATTAGACAAGAATGGGACAACATTCCTATTCCTAAACTTGAGCAACTTGTCTCCTCAGTCCCCAGACGTTTGCAGACTGTTATAAAAAGAAGAGGGGATGCCACACAGTGGTAAACATGGCCTTGTCCCAACTTTTTTGAGATGTGTTGATGCCATGAAATTTAAAATCAACTTATTTTTCCCTTAAAATGATACATTTTCTCAGTTTAAACATTTGATATGTCATCTATGTTGTATTCTGAATAAAATATTGAAATTTGAAACTTCCACATCATTGCATTCTGTTTTTATTCACAATTTGTACCGTGTCCCAACTTTTTTGGAATCGGGTTTGTATATATATATATATATATATATATATAATCTGGTAACACTGAGTTTGTGTTTGTTTTTGTTTTTGTTTAATATCATTTTAATGTAGTGATTTAAACTCCTTTTGCTTAGTAACTTTTTTTGGTATATACTGTATAGCACAAACATACCCTTACGAAAATGAACCATGGTTTTATTATAGTAAAACCATGTTTTTTATTATAATAAAACCATGTTTTTGCCATATTGATTACCATTTGTATAACCCCATAAATGCCATATAGATCCAACTATGGATTTGAAGCAAAACAATGGTTAATTTGTGGTTACCATTGAATAACTACAATAACCCTGTTATTTATTTATTTATTTATTTATTATTATTATTATTATTATTATTATTATTATTATTGTTTTATTCAATGTAAAACCATGGTTAATTTATGTAATGGTAGATATATTCACTATGTATGTTTTCATAGCACAGCTGACATGTTTATTTGAAGGACAGCACTGGACAGGATGTGGAATAGTGTGTTTTGTCGATTAAAAAAAGGTTAATAATTGGCCAACTAATCGATTATCAAAATAATTTGCAGCCCTAAACTTTCCCTAATGGAATGAGCCTTTTTAGGAAGTCCAAACCAAGATTTGTAGGTCATAGTGAACTGTGGTTGGTTGGTTGTGTGTGTTATTCAGACTCTCCCCTCCTGTCTAATACACCAATAGCCAGAAATCAGGCCTAGAGGAGATGAATTAAATCAGACCATCCAGCACTGGTTGAGGTTTTTTCATTCTTTTGATGTTGTAGCACCCTTTCAAATGATCTTCAGTATAATTCTCTCGTGCAGATTCTATAATGTTGGAGTCTAGTGCTCATAGAGGGCCGTTTAATGATGCTACAGGTCATTTTATGGCAGCTCGACTTGAGCTTGTCTGCTGTAATGATGTGATTTGTCTCCCTTTACTCCTGCTGGCTCATGCGCTCAAGCGTCTGCATGAACATCATTAAACACTCATCGATAGGACGGATCTCAGATGCACCACAGTTGGCACTTTGCAGGATGTTTTATGCCCTGGCATCAGCGAATGAGCTGGTTTGGTGTGTCATAGTGATCCAAAATTAGCTGAAAGTTGAGCAGAACATCCGTGGCTCTTTGATTGAAAAACACTTGGCTCCATCACGGAGACGTTCAAAAGGCACAGCTGATCTCTTTAACTGGAGATCCGTTCTAACAAGCCCGTTATCCTGTGCTTTGGCCACTCGGATGCGTTCGCTCTGGGACGTCCAGCAGAGCGCTCTATAATAATGACCAAACGAGAGGATATTAAAGCTCAAGGCAAAGAACATTTTTTTTTTTTTAAAGAAGGGCTGAACAGTTGTTTTTGGATGCCAGTGGGAATATCTCCAAAACCACACTTTATTTCGGCATGTGTGCAGACATTGTAAGCATTTGAGAGAAGACGACTCTATTGACTGAAGTTTAAAGTGTTCCCAATCAGTCGGTACAATTCGTGACTGGGATATTGCTCTCTCGCATAATTCCCTGAAGACACCTTTATTCACATCTAAAAGGCCAATAGCGCATAATGACGTGGACATGCGCGCTGAATATAAATTTGATGTCCTGTGACATTAACAATGACAAGCACTGTGCTTAACGGTAAGTGGGAGTTATCGTGTTACAGCCAAAAGTCAGAAAGACGACGTTTCTTAGCTTTCTAACTTCTTTGATGAAACGGTTTGATATCTTGCTTTTTGATGTGTGAAAATCATACTCGTGACCAGTGTGTCTGGGAATTGTCCACACCAGGATGGCTCTTTTGACTTTCCATAAGCACATTTTCGACAGCTCTTTTGGCCCTGATATACTTATGGCCAAGTTTGTTTTCGTTTTTCAATTAGGGGTCAAAAGTAGTTAAAGGGATAGTTCACCCAAAAATTAAAATTCTGTCATCATTTACTCACCCTCAAGTTCTTCCAAACCGGTATGAATTTGTCTGAAGAACCAAGAATATGGGTAACCAAACAGTTGATGGGCCACATTGACTTCCATAGTAGGAAAAAAAAATACTGTGGAAGTCAATGGGGTCCATCAACTGTTTGGTTACTGACATTCTTCAAAATATCTTCTTTTGTGTTCAGCAGAAGAAAGAAATGCATACAGGTTTGGAACAACTTAAGTTTATTATGACAGAATTTTCTTTTTTGGGTGAACTATCCCTTTATGTGAAATAACCGAGCAACGGTATAGTGTTAGCGAACATCTCAACGCCGTCCTCACTAAGGGTGGGTGATATACCGGTAGACACGATCAACCGGTAGAGATTTTAGACTCTCCTCTCTATCGCGGTTACGCTCATGTGACGTTGCTGTGCTGCGCGGTCACAAAAGCATATCATTTGCTTGCGTTTTTAAGCATTGAGGTTTAAAAACAGGTGATTTTAAACCACTGAAGCACAATTAGCAGTGAAAGACTCATTTCAGTATATGAGCGCGCTCTGAGACGTATGATATGAAGCCCCTGCTCATAAGGAACTGAACCGAATGATTTTTGACACCTTATTGGGCTTGAACAGTTAAATACACACACCTATGTGTCAAAGTGACATGTATTTGCAAGTAAACAGAGTCATTTATGTCTTAAATAAACGTAGACTGAGTTTAAGTGAACGCACGAGTATATTGGATCCGTGCATTTGCTCTTAAAGTGACAGCGTCCAAATTTACCCGCTGTCATTATTAATGCTAATCAAACAACAGAGAGAAAATCTCTCACTGCTCTTGACTGAATCACTTTTGTTACTTTAATAAGAATAAATGTATATTTAATTTACACAGTAAAGACTATGCATTGTTTTATTATACATTTGATAACTTTATACATTTTATGTAGCATTTCTAGTGCTTGAAGTTTTTCAGGTCTATTTCATTCGTGTCTTTGTCCTGTTGTAGTTTTTCTTTGCTCTTTCTTTATCACTGTTTACTTGTCTTCAGTGAGCTTGAGAGGTTTTTTTTTTAGGCTAATATTAGGTTTTTAAATGATATTGAAAATGATTGCACGTCGTTAAAACAACAAGCACGATATTATCGTTGGCGATATATATCGCACACCCTTAGCGAAAGATTTTACCAATGTAGATTTCGCCTCTGGTTCAGGTTGGTCATGTGAATTTGCCACATTGACCAGTACAAAGCTGCTGGATTTGAAAGTGACTTTGGTGTGAGCTGTGCTTCATACATCCTTACACTATTGACAATAGACAATGGACTCCCACAAAATATGGAAGTAAGGCTTTTATCGTACAAACTTTTCCACTGCTCACATTGGCCTTATCTAAGAAGACCCTCAATCCATCCTTCATGCATTCGGTTTGCTCCAGAATGGATATTAAGTGATTTTACATTGGGATGCACAATATATGTTCATTTTTAATGTTATCAGTAAATAAATAAGCCGATAAATAATGTATTATTTCCTTCAGCTGAGACACTTCAGATGCGCACCCTTCACCAGGATGGGTTTGAATTGCTTGAAATATGATTGGAATCACTTCACAAAGGAAAATGCAGTTCAGCGCACATCTGTCATACATCATAATTGTGTGCTTGGGTCATGGCTTTTAATGGTGAGACTTTTGTTTTTGTAATCAGACTCTCAAAAATTATATACAAATGTTTAGATTTAGATTTATCGGCCAATATATCGGTTATCGGCTTTCAAATATAAAGAATTATCGGTATTGGCCAAAATGTTCATATTGGTGCATCCCTAATTTTACATCTTGATGCAGCTTATATATATATATATATATTATATATATCCCTAAACTTTTGCCTTGTGTCCTGTTTGTATTCTGGTTTTAGAGATGATCATCTTACCTCTATCATCTATGCTGGAAGATTGTCTGAAAAGAACACCCCTGCAGTGATTGCTAAACTTCACTAGACTGAACCTCACCTGACTCTTTCTTTGTTCAATTATACCCATTATGACAAGTGTTTATCTTAATTTTTCTGATGGAAGTGAAGCACACAAAACAAGGCATTGTTGTTAATCATTGCAGCTCATCAATTCCTGCAGTTTCAGTGCCACCGGGGATGTGTGTTCTCAATCAGTGCTTCTCTTTTCAGCTGCTAATTTCTGCTCATAATCAGAGAAGAGCTGCTAAATGTTTCCAGACTTGTTTCCACCTTGTTTTTTTCTTGTTTTATAGCCACAAAATCCTCCAGCCGCTGTTTCTTGAACCTCTGCCATTTACCTGTGACATTTGGGTTCTTATTACACAGCAAATCCTTCATATTGTTTGTTATTGTTTGGTGGTCTCTATGCCGAACCCTTTTGCATCACCATTCATTTTCACTTTTTAACATTTGGCCTAAGAAACATAATTATCTTTGAAACATCACTCAGCAATATGATCTCCATACTGAGATGTTGAAATGTTTCTTTTAACTATGTTTCTTACAAATCTTCTCCAGTTTTTACCAAAATTAGTAGTACTGTCACGTAGAAACGACCATCCAAACGTTTTGCCACCGTTCCAAGTTTACACCTATCCAACCTTACTGGGAAAACTAACAGGGACAACGAAAACAGTCTATCGTAAAGAAACTTAGTAGGCGTCATTGGTCTGTTCTAGGGATGCATGGTATATATAGATTAAAATTTATATCATGATATTGCTTAGTATGATTATCAGATTGCAAAGGCTGCTTAAATTAAACACATGCGCTGCAGGTTTCAGAGTGAAGAGCGGCGCTAGGTTCATTTACACGTGAGCACCGGGTTAATTATAGTGAATAAAACTAAAACCAAAAAACAACATTTTTGTTACTTATATTTCAGTTAATTTCCAAGGAATGGCTAAAATAACTAAACTGGAATAAAAAAAATTAATAAAAAGAGTATATGGACATATTTTTAACTCTTTTCCCGCCAGCGTTTTTTTTAAGTTACCAGCCACCGCCAGCATTTCACAACATTTTCATGGCCCCCAGAATATTTTGTTGTATGAATATTTTAACATGCAATGTATCAAAAGAAAACGAAACAAAAAAGCCTGTTTTATTCCAACTTCATGCATTCTTTATCAACACTTGAATGTGGGTTTCATAAAAAAGCAACATTTTGAGCAAAAAGCTGAGAAAATCATGTTTTTGTCAAAGACTACATCCAGATGGGATTCAGAACGATGATCAAAACACAGATGGAGTAGATGGAGTAGATGGAGTAGATGGAGTAGATGGAGTAGATGGAGTAGATGGAGTAGATGGAGTAGATGGAGTAGATGGAGTAGATGGAGTAGATGGAGTAGATGGAGTAGATGGAGTCCATCAACACCCCCAAAGCTTCACAGTCCTGTAGTTCGTTCTGGGGCGACATTTCATTCAGTAATGTTAGGCAGTTTTGGTTTATATGCTGTTTAATATTCATTATTTTACATGTGCATATGATTACATATGATATCGCTCATTTCTGCTTCTTGTGTTTTGATCTGGAGTTTCTGTACTCTTTCAGAAGATGCGTAATAGCGCCCCCTACCGTATAACAGTGAAAACATGGATTGCCGGAAAATTCCATCAATGGCGGGAAAGAGTTAAAAAGTAATAAAAATGACAAAACCCAACAAAATTAACTAAATTAACTAAATTTTAAATAAAATTTAAATGAAAACACAATATTAATAAAATATAATAGTATCTTACTGATACACAAATAACACTGGTGTGCACATGTATGTTCACGTTATGGTTACTGAAAGGTTTGAGTTGGTCAGCAATCCTCACTCTGTCTCTTGTGTTTTTACAGGTACATGATGTTGATAGACGGAAAAAACGAAGTCTATATGATTGACAGAGACAACTCAGTCTTTCACATAGACAACCTGGAGTTTCCTTTCCGGAAGGATCTTCGCATCCACCTTTCCAACACGCTTTTGGATGGGGTGAGTTATTGCATGGTTTGAAAGCCTGTTAATCGGGTTAGGAAGAGAGGATCTGCTCTATTTCTATACTTAATGGATGCCCACAGGTTTGGCTTACATTGGACGGTCAAAAATAAGCCAGTGTTGCGAGCTAATTCTTTAAACGTTAAAGAGGATCGTGCTCTCAAAGCATTTACTAGCTCACTCAAAGCTGGAGAAATAGCAAGGGTGCGTTTCATGTTTAAAGGTTCAATTAAGCAGAGTTTAAGTCTTGAGTTGTGTTGCACCACTTAATTTTTAACACATTTTAACATTAAAACATGCAATTAATTTTGATTGGCATGATGGATTAACTATTGTAGTAGACAATAAAAATATTACTATTTCAGCCTTTGAAACTGTATCTGACATTAACAGCTCATGCAGGTTAAGCAATTATGTGTATAATAATGTATACATTTTCTACTGATGCTACACAGAGATAGATCGTTAGTTTACAGCAGGGGTATTCAATTAAATTTCCAAGAGGTCCGGTCTCTGTATTTCCTTCCCAGCGGAGGTCCATTTCCATTGAGGCAGCTGTAGTACTTTGTAAAGAAAACTAATCCTAAATGCTCAAAATAGTAATCAAGGATGAGAATCCTGGGCCCAGAGAGCCAATGCAGTGATGTCTAAGAATTTTTACCAATATATACCAAAAAAAGGAAATTTTTCTCCCACCTGGATATGAATATAAAAAGGTTAGATCAGATGTTTTAACAGGCTATTTTTTTATTTATTTACTTTACATTTAGACACCTTTGTGAAAAGCAAAAAGCCCATTTTTATATTTTGCTCAAAGCAATAAACTACTACAAACAAACAATGTACATAATCTAATAATCAAAACTCTCATCATGAGGATAAAACAAAGTTAACTAGTAATTTCAATGTTTTTTTTGTCTTCTCTTGCCATCTCTAAATAATTTTCCTAATTCTAACATTTATTATGAAATGCTCTTTATATGCTGATTAATAATGCTAAATGACGCCACACGTTAACTTGTCTCAAACCTGGTTTTGTTAAACGGTTGGAGTATGATAGATAAAAATGATTGTATTAGCTGCATTCTCATTTTCTGCAGTGTTTTAGCAAAAGTGTCTATTTTGCTGCTCACCGTGTTTCTGCTACTGTTGTTAAAATAACCGCTTCGTCTGCAGCTCTTAATGTGGCGCTTTACGTCTTTAGCGGGAGAGAGAAGCAACTTGCACAGAACGGAAAGGGCTTAAATGAAGCACTTTTAGCTCTAGATAAAAATATTATTAAATATACACTATATTGCCAAAAGTATTGGGACACCCCTCCAGATCATTGAATTCAGGTGTTCAATCACTTCCACGGCCACAGGTGTATAAATCAAGCACTAGGCATGCAGACGCTTCTGCAAACATCTGTGAAAGAATGGGTCGCTCTCAGGAGTTCAGTGAATTCAAGCGTGGTACCGTGATAGGTTGCCACCTGTGCAATAAGTCCATTCGTAAAAAATTTCCTCACTATTAAATATTCCACGCTCAATTGTTGGTGGTATTATAACAAAGTGGAAGCAATTGGGAACAACAGCAACTCAGCCACAAAGCGGTAGGCCACGTAAAATCACAGAGCGGGGTCAGCACATGCTGAGGAACAAAGTGCCAATAGCTACAGACCTCCAAACTTCATGTGGCCTTCAGATTAGCTCAAGAACAGTGCGTAGAGAGCTTCATAGAATGGGTTTCCATGGCCGAGCAGCTCATCCAAGCCTTACATCACCAAGTGCAATGCAAAGCGTGGGATGCAGTGGGGTAAAGCACGCCGCCACTGGACTCTAGAGCAGTGGAGACGTGTTCTCTGGAGTGACCAATCACGCTTCTCTGTCTGGCAATCCCATGGACGAGTCTGGGTTTGGCGGTTGCCAGGAGAACGGTACTTGCCTGACTGCATTGTGCCAAGTGTAAAGTTTGGTGGAGGAGGGATTATGGGGTGGGGTTGTTTTTCAGGGGTTGGGCTTGGCCCCTTAGTTCCAGTGAAATGAACTCTTAATGCTTCAGCATACCAAGACATTTTGGACAATTTCATGCTTCCAACTTTGTGGGAACAGTTTGGGGATGGCCCCTTCCTGTCCCAACATGACTGCGCACCAGTGCACAAATCCTGACCTCAACCCGATAGATCACCTTTGGGATGAATTAGAGCGGAGACTGCGAGCCAGGCCTTCTCGTCCAACATCAGTGCCTGACCTCATAAATGCACTTCTAGAAGAGTGGTCAAAAATTCCCATAAACACTCCTAAACCTTGTGGAAAGCCTTCCCAGAAGAGTTGAAGCTGTTAAAGCTGCAAAGGGTGGGCCAACTCCATATTAAACCCTACAGATTAAGAATGGGATGTCATTAAAGTTCATGTGCATGTAAAGGCAGACGTCCCAAAACTTTTGGCAATATAGTGTATGATAAAATATCATTGCCATGAACAACGGTAAAATGGCACAATTATGTCCCGCGGTCCGGATGGAACCAAGCCGTGGTCCACCATTTGAATTTCACTGGTTTACAGGGTAGGGTTGCTCCAGCTCTTCATAAGTTAAATTGAAATGTAAAGTCCACGCTAGGTGCTTAGTAACTAATAGCTAGTTTTAGAGATGCACCGATCGACCGACCAGGGACCGGAATCGGCCGATTTCCTGCAATTTTGAAAGTCCTAAATCTTTTTATTTACAGGTTTAAATGAAAACACATGACAGATTTCAGTAATCTCAGACATTATTAACCAAACAATACTTTGATTTGTGCCTGTGTTTGAGCTTTCAAGCTAAATATCTTTATTTTTTTTGAGTGTTTATTCAAATCACATTGTTCCATCATGTTGATTTTTATTGGCTGGATTTATGAGCAGTATATCTGGATTTCTTATCGTCGTCATCTTTTCTTTTTTTTTTTGCAGGAGATGATTATTGACAAAGTGAACGGCCAGCCCGTCCCACGCTATCTCATCTACGACATCATTAAATTCAACGTGAGTGCCTTTTAGCAGCAATAACAAAAACACACTCCCCTTTGTTCTTTATTTAATTAAGAATTACTGTTGGCAGTAGACCTAATGCAAAATTGCAATGAGCAAGAACAGAGGTGTCTCACCCAGCAATTCAATTTGGCATTGTTTACTATCCATCATGCCTTTCCAAACCTGTGTGACTGTCTTTTATGAAACGCAAAAGGAAAGGTTTAGTGTCAGATACTGTCAGCTCCAAAAAGGACAAAAATCACCATAATAAATAAAAGTATCATAAAAGTAGTTCATATAGCTACTTCTTCTCTCAGATTTAATTAGCAAGTAGGTTTCAATTCAAAAATGGCACCTTTAGACACGGCAGGCTTGAATGTATGTATAATTTCCCCCTATATATTCTTCCCCTCAGCCAGGCTTCAGAATACTTGGAATATAGCACATAAATCAAGTGGACTACTTTTAAGTGTTATCCTGTCATCCATGTGCTCAAAATATCTATCTGTGTTCATGCACAGACGAAATTAAGTCGTATAAGTCATGAAACTGCATATGCAGCCCTTTTTATGTCTATAATGTGACATTTCTTCATGAAATGGAATATATATCAAAAAACTGCTTGGTCCTTTTTTCAAGCGAAAAGGAAATCATTTGAAGTAAGCACTTTTCACACACACATTGTTTCAGTGGAGCTTTAAGGTAAGGTTGATTTTCTGTAAATGTTTTTTCTCACTAAATCGAAGCTGTGCAAAGTTGGTGAGAATATCATCTTTTATTTTTCTCTGTGAAATAGCATGCAGTGTTAAATCATTCACAATAAGACCAGAAATGTGTATTAGGACAGAAAATAGGGTCCGTTTTGATTTCATATCGATTTGATATCAATAAATTGTGTTCAGTTCATTTTAAGTCATAATTCATCTTAGTTTTGGGAGGGAATGAGTCCATCTTAGAATGTTCTTGCATCATATTTTGCTCATTGCAGTGCAGTATACATTAAATAAATCCAGGCAATCGTCTGTACACAGTGTGCATCTGAGACAGGACGGATTTGTCTTGCTTGGTTACCATACCGAAAGGAACATTTTTCCAAAAATGCAACGCTGATCTGTCATTTTTAAGATTGATGCCACAGGCAACCAGTATATAGATGGCACATTAATTGAGCTTGTCCAGTGATGCTTCGGGAGACTAATACTCAATTCAGTTATAGTGCTTGCGTATGCACTAAGCACATGTCATCAACTTTATTTATTGCTTTTTTTATTTAAAGTATGAGTACATTAAATACTAATGCATATATGTCTCTTAAAATATGGTTTTGTCAAGCACTGCTGGAGTTCTCATTTACAAACAGCGTGCAGGAGATTCTTGAGTTTGTTGTGGATAGGTTATTAACTCTTTCCCCGTCAGCGTTTTTTTTTTTTTTTTTTAAAAAGTTGCCAGCCGTTGCCAGCGTTTTTGATCATTTTCACAAAACTTTCATGGCCCCCAGAATATTTTGTTGCATGAATGTCTGAACATGCAATATATCAAAAGAAAGGACAGAGCCTGTTTTATTCTAACTTCATGCATTCACACTGAATGTGGGTCAGTTTCATTAAAAAAAAAGCAACATTTTGAGCAAAAAGCTGAGAAAATCATGTTTTTGTCAGACTACATCCGGATCGGATGATCAAACACAGATGGAGTAGATGGAGTCCATCAACACCCCAAAGCTTCACAGTCCTGTAGCTCGTCCTGGGGCGACATTTCATTCAGTAACATTAGGCAGTTTTGATTTATATGCTGTTTAATGTTGATGATCACGTTATTTTTCATATGCAGAGGATCACATATGATATCGCTTGTTTCTGCGTCATCTTCGCCTGTGTTTTGATCAGGAGATTCTCTACTCGTTCAGAAGATGTGTCATAGCGCCCCCTACCGCATAACAGTGAAAACACGGAAAGCCAGGAAATTTCCGTCAATGGCGGGGAAAGAGTTAAAGGTTATCTTACTACTCCCATGGAATTCCGTTTTTGGCATTCTGAGTTTCAAATATTAAAAATAGTTATTGATTATTTGTCCATAAAATTATACACAACCGAGACGAGATGTACTGACAGATAAAGCTCATATGATTCGTCTGGTTTCTTCAAGCGGTCGTATTTACCATGTTTACTATAGTAATGGTTAGCACGCATAGTCTTTTGCATCGCATATAAATATTTCTGCCTTGATTAGAATCCATATCGGATCACAAACAGAAGTTATTTTAAACACTCGCTGCTGTCTGAAAGTGAGTTTTGAGCTAAAATGATTGTAAATCATTGTGAAATCACCCGCGGCGCTGCGTCTCCAGACTCTGCCTGTGTTTGTAACCACTCCTCAAGCCCGAGCTGGCCCGCTTTGGACCAAGGTATTCGGCAGGCCAAAAAACCCTGGCCGTTGGCCCTGAGGAAGCCCCGATGAGGCCCGATCAAGCCCCAGAAGTGACAGTGGAAACGCAACTGACCCTGGCACGCACTAGCACGTTCACTTTTGGCCCGAAAATGGAAACATGGCTAATGGAGCACATAGAAACAAACAAAACAAAGCCATGTGCTCACACCAAACATGACACGAACACGCAGCCAATAAGAGCTCTCACCGACTGCGAACATGAAAACACACGACCATGAGCCGCCCGCTAACAAAACAACACATGATGCAGGGAAATGTTCTGTATTGGTTTCTCCTAGACCTTACTGCTGCTTTTGATACTGTTGATCACAGCACGTTAGTTGAGAGGCTCAAACAATGTGTTGGTATCTCTGGAACAGTTTTGAAATGGTTTTCCTCATATTTATCAGACAGGTCTTTCTCAGGTAGAGTTCAAAGTTATGCCTCATCAACAGAACATCTGTCCTGTGGTGTTCCCCAGGGTTCTGTTTTGGCCCCATTGCTTTTTTGCATTGTATTTGCTGCCTTTAGGACAATTGATAAGTACTTTTGAGGGTATTTGCTACCATTGCTATGCAGGTGATTATTCAATTATATATTTCTTTTAAACCCCACGAAATCTCAAAATTGTCTATTCTTTTAAACTGTATAAACTCTATAAATGATTGGTTGGCAAATAATTACTTGCAGATGAATACTGAAAAAACAGAAGTACTTATCTCTGCTCCCAAAGGTGATGGACAGTCTTGGCACCTTATCTCATTCTGTTAAACCAACCCTTCATAATTTAGGTGTTCATATGGGACAGGCCTTAAGTCTTGATCAACATGTAATTTCTCTGGTTCGCAATTGTTTTTATCAGCTGAGAAACATTGCGAAACTGAGGCCAGTTGTGTCCGCAGTGGAAATGGAGATGATTATTCATGCTTTTATTTCCTCCCGCCTTGATTATTGCAATTCTCTTTTCACTTGTCTTAGCAATTCATCCATTAAACGACTACAAGCTGTACAAAATGCTGCTGCCAAGCTTTTAACTAAGTCATCAAAGAGATCACACGTAACACCAATTTTAATTTCTCTACATTGGCTCCCAGTCAGATTTAGAATTCAATTTAAAATCCTTTCGAGAATTGCATGGTCAATTCCTGTTTATATTAAAAAGTTATTAGGGCCCGAGCACCGATGGTGTGAGGACCCTATTGGAATTGCTCAGCCTATTATTATTCTTCTCCCAAATTAATCGAAATGCTCAAAAACTCATGAAACTTTGCACACACGTCAAAAGTGGTGAAAATTTACGTCTGATATGGGTTTCAGAATTAGGCGTGGCAAAATTGCTCGATAGCGCCACCTACAACATTTCAACGAAGTGCCCCTCCCGCTACGTTTCACGTACAGGTATGAAATTCGGGAGACACATGTAACAGCCCAATACCTACAAAAACGTCTCCTGGTACGAAATCTGAAAACCAAAAAGAAGTGAGATATTTTGAATTTTCTTTGCAAAATTGTTGCAAATTTTGCCATTTCCAGACGTTGTACTTTAACGAACTCCTCCTAGAGATTTAATCAGATCATCATCATTTTTGCACAGTCTAATCTAAAGGCCTTTGCGACGTTAAATTGCGAATATCTTGAGTTTTCCCCGAAGGGCGTGTCCGTGGCGGCCTCACAAATTTCGATGTTTCGCCATAAAACAGGAAGTTGTTGTAACTCGGTCATACAATGTCCGATCTGCCCCAAACTTCACATGTATTATTAGAGTCCTGGCCCGAAGACATCTACACGCGAATATTCAGTTACAGGCATAGCGCCACCTGTGGGCAACAGGAAAGATCATGTTTTACACTGTGATTAACTCCTCATTGAGATTTAACCAGAACAACATCATGTTTGGTCAGTCTAATCTAAAGGCCTTGATGATGTTAAACTGTGAAGATCTTGAGTTTTCGCTGAAGGGCGTGTCCGTGGCGGCCTGACAAAGTCTGATGTTTCGCCATGACACAGGAAGCTGTTGTAAGTCAGGCATACAATGTCCTATCTGCCCCAAACTTCACATGTTTGATAAGAGTCCTGGCCTGAAGACATCTACATGCCAATATTCAGTTATAGTCAAAGCGCCACCTGCTGGCAACAGGAAATGGCATGCTTTACACTGTAATTCCCTCCCAGAAACACATTTAAATATGCCATCAAGTCCCAAACATGCTAGAAACACATTAAATCAAGCAAAACTTGGCTAAGTGCTAATGTATGCGATTTACGCCACAAAACAGAAAGTTGTTGTAACTCAGGCATACAGTGTCCGATTTGCCCCAAACTTCACACGTTTGATAATAGTCCAGGCCTGAAGACATCTACATGCCAATATTCGGTTATAGTCAAAGCACCACCTGCTGGCAGCAGGAAGTGTGGCACATTGAAGTGACTTTGCCATATTTCTCCTATATTTACCCACTTAAATGCATGTCGCCCACTGTTCGCTGTTTTCCTGAGGCCACCGGGTGGCGGTGCTCCCGGGTGCGAGGGCCCTTTCATCGCTGCTTGCAGCTTTAATTGCAATCTTATAACTCCAGCAGGAATCTGAGATCCTCCAAACAGATCTTGTTAGCTGTCCCTCGCTCTAGATTTAAGACTAAAGGTGACTGAGTTAGTTGCTCCCAAGTTGTGGAATGCTCTCCCTTTGGATCTAAGATCTGTGGACTCGGTGGACATTTTTAAAAAGCAGCTAAAAACTCACCTGTTTAAACTTGCTTTTGTCTAATTTGTTGATCTATGTATCCTTTTATTGATTGTATGTTTTTCTGAATTGAATTATTTTCAGATTTCAGAAGAGATTTCAGATTAATTATTGATAATAGCTATACAATTAAATTCTTTGCTGTTTAAGTCAGAGTAAAATTAACTAAAATGAATGAATTTGATGAGATTTTCTTAATTCTCTGGTGTACTTTTAGTTTTTTTCCAATTTTTTACTTCATCTGAATGGTACAAAACTTGGTAAAACTTGGTAAAAATTATGTCCATGAAAAAAATCATGGACATAATTTGAAAGGTTAAATGGTCCTGAAAAAAATAGTCAAAAATTAGCGCATTAGATTAGAAATGAATGGGAGATGAATTTCATCTAGTGGAAGCGTTTGGTACTGCACCCAAACAAAATCTGACTGAAAGCTCATTTTTTGAGATATCAAGCTCAAATGTGGAACACAACTTTTTTTTTTAGATTTATGGCTTTGATTTTCTTGCAGTTATAGAGTAAAACGTGTTTTTTAAAATATATATTTCATATAAAAATTTAAAATAGTATTTTTATGCATTTTTCATAACAATAAACACAAAATTCTTTTCACAAAAATTCACAAAATTTTTTCCACTTCAGCCGTAATCTGCCAAGTGTCATCTTTGAAAAGAGACCAAACTTAAGCATTCAAGATTTACCACAGTTTAAATTGGAAATTTCATTTTCAGGTCTATGCTCAAGTGAATAAATGGATTATAACTTCAGCATTAATATAATTTAGTAGCATAAAATCCCATAAAAATACAAAATATTAAATTATCGAACTAAAATAAAGTGCACCAGAGGGTTAAATGTAAAGGACATATTTTGTCAAAAGACCCTGACTGTAAGAACAAACACTGCACATTATCCTAGCATGCTTTTGTGACCATTCAGAACACAGTAACAATGTGGCGGCTTTGGCAAGGTCAAGCACCACTACATTTTTCTTGTAAAATATGAAAATATTGTTTGATGAAATTTCTTTCAAAGAGAATAGTCTCTGTAGTGTGAAGAGTTAAGCTTGTCGTCTTGGATGTGTGGCATATGGTATGAAAACAAAGGATTGTCGCTTTACTCTTTCCTTGGCCAAGACTTCCTGTCAGTCCTCTGAATCCCCCTGCTGTGTTCTGGCCTGTTGTAGCTCTGCTTCGCTTGTGTCTCCCTGTTGGGCTTGGCAGGCTATACCTTACCCCTGCTTTCTCATGAATCAGTGTTTCCAAAAATATAGTTGCATCTTGCTTTGCTTTTTCTTCCGGGATATTGGATTTTAATACATCATTTGTTCTCACACATCTTCTTGATAGTCTTGTAATGTACCAGGTTGCTTTGACAGAACTGGCATTTATGTGCAGATTTGACTTCTAAGAAATGTCTCTGTGACTCTCTTCCAAAACTTTTCCTCCCTAGACAGCATTTTAAGGAATCACAATCATGCGACTCAATTCCTGTTCCAAAAGAAAAGCGACATAATTATGCTGCTTTTCTGAGCAGGGCTGTTTTCTCTGAGGAAGTGGCGTCTCAGGAAAATTCAAATGAGAAAATAATTGACTACAAAAAAAAAACAAATTTAAAAAATAAAAGATCAAATGCTGTGTAAAGCAGTTATTTTTCAATGGTGCAGAGGAAATCAGCATCTCGTTTTCCTCTCTTGAGCTCATTGCGTTCTCTTTGGCCACATTTACACTGCAGGTCTTGATGCCCAATTCCAATTTTTTTTGACTATATCCATTTTTTTTTTTTTTTTAAAAGTGACCCATATCTGATATCTGCATTTATACTACACTTGGTGAAACAAACAAAAAATATTTCAATAGTACATTGAGTTTAATTTATTGACCGTTTCATCCGTATATCAAAATCATTTTATATAGTACAAATTCTTCAAGACAGTGATTATGCACACAGATCTGCTATAAAAGTTAGTGTGTACTAATGGTCTGGTGGTAGAACTTTTGTTAAGCATGCCATCTTATATGTTTTTTTTCCTCGTTAAAACCAAATGTGACCCTGGACCACAAAACCAGGGTCAATTTTTTGAAATGGAGATTTATACATCATCTGAGCGCTGAATAAATAAGCTTTCCATTGATGTATGGTTTGTTGGACAATATTTGGCTGAGATACAACTATTTGAAAATCTGGAATCTGAGGGTGCAAAAAAATCTAAATATTGAGAAAATCGCCTTTAAAGTTGTTCAAATGAAGTCCTTAGCAATGCATATTACTACTAATACATTTTTGATATATTTACGGTAGGAAATTTACAAAATATCTTAATGGAACATGATCTTTACTTAATATCCTAATGATTTTTGGCATAAAAAAAAAATTGATAATTTTGACCCACACAGTGTATTGTTGGCTATTGCCACAAATATACCCGTGCGACTTATGACTGGTCATAAATGTGATTGTATATCAAGAGACATGTTTGTGTGCATTTTATTTTGTGATTTCACTGAAACGAATAGAGAGTCTTCACAACGGACTGAAGCGTGTCTGTGTGTGAGCCGCCGTCACTGATAACAGCGACAACGAGCACTCGGATTTCTGCTCCAGATCGCCTCTTATTAAACACAAACGAACAAAATTAATACTAGAGATGTTTGATTTGTTATAGATATACCTGTACCGCGAAATGTTTCAAAAAGTCACTTTTTTTCAACGGCGTACAACTCGCATTGATGGGATTATCCGATTCATGCACGTATCTGATTCATATCAGATTGATTTCCACATATGAATGAGGCCTGAAACCGATCTGAGAATATCGGAATCAATGTGCTTTTTTCCTGCTTACACGTTCGTGGGTCATATCCGATCTGTGCCACATGGGAGGAAAAAATCTGAATTAGGTCACTTGAACCATGCAGTGTAAATGCGGCCTTTGAGGTCCTATAACTGACATGAATATGAATATTACTTGAGAGGAAGCGATGCCTGGACTCTTCCAATGATTGGCTGTTTGCCCTGTCGTGTCAGTGGAGTAATGGCAGCCGTGATCATGTTTTCTAATGGCCTAAAAGTCTTCAAAAAAATCATAAAATATGAAGCAGCACAATTGTTTCCAACATTGATAATCAGAAATGTTTCTTGAACAGCAAATTAGCATATTATAATGATCATGTGACACTGAAGACACTAATGATGCTGAGAATTCAGCTTTGCCAACACAGGAATACATTTTATAATGTTGTTTTAAATTGCAATAAATTTCACAATATTTACTTAATGCAGTTGAGTTTAAAAACATGAAACAGGGCAGTTGAATGGTCTGGAGATGCGCTTTTATAAAAGTTCAACTTCTTTTAACTTAGAGATGCTGCAAAAGATGCGAGACACAAGCTTAACAGTGAAAGGTGTTTGTCTAGAAAACAATGGAAAAGAATAATGTGTGAACCACTCAAGAGTAGCAGCATTTAATTGTTTAACAATACAGCCAAAGACATTAGTAATGATAAAAATTATAACATTTATAATCCAATCTTTCCCTGTTATGGCAAAGCAGCCATTACTCCAGTCTCTTAAGGAAACATTGTATCATCTCACCCTTAAAATATGCTAATTTGGTGCGGTGGTGCTTAATATCAGCACAGTTGAGCATGGTTGTGCAGCACATGAGGTTTTTTTTTAACAGAGTTTATTTGAAATAGTCATTTGTAATCAGCCTCTGATTTTAATCTATTTAATGCAACCCTGAAGAATTGGTTTCTTTAAAAACTATTTCAGTTATTCTAAACTTCAACAGTAGAATACATGGAAAATATTGGAATAGAGAAAATTAGAGACAATTACGGTGCATAAAACGATTTACATGGATAGCATGCTACATTTTACAGCTTTTGGAAGCCATTTGTTAATCTTAGTACAAGAGTGCACTTGCTAATGAATTTGATGGATTTTCTGGCCGAGTACAAACAATTACTGTTGCACTGGGCCACTGTGGGAGATGGTCAAATTCTAGATGAATTAAGCTACTAAAATAACTCTTGCTGTTGCTGGCGTGGCGTCTCTGTCACACAGAGCATTCAGCATTATAGCTGAATGTAATTAAAAGTTTACATATGCTCGATTCTTAATAGAGTGTGTTACTTGGATGTTTTGATAGATTGTTCATAAGGCCCCTATGTTTGTCCTGAGCAGTTAAATTGCTCACTGTTCTTTCGAAAAATCCTCCAGGTATTTCACATTCATTGGTTTTATAGCAGCATCTGGATATTTCAACCCTTTCCAATATTAGTTATGTTTCCAGCCAAAGTTGCGAATTTAACTTGGGCACAAAATTGGAATATCACAAAAACATTTGCAATGTGTTCCCACAAATCCCATGTGTTCAAGAGAACAAAATTGTCACTTCCTGGGAAATTGGCACAAAAAATCTGTAATAAAAAGGGAAGTTGCTGCAGTTGGGGAAGAAACTGTGCTCTTTTTTCGTCTATCATTAATGACTTGCATCTCAGAGCGTCAGACGAAACACAATAAACACTGTCATGTTCTCTTGCGTTCGGATACTGGTGTTTGGGAACACAATTGTGTGTTCAGGGAGGTAATTATGCCAAATCATTCTGATGACAGACTTTGACTAAGGCATTTCAGAACCACCAAACCAACACTTGAGATGCTGTGATGCGATTGGTTCACTAGTTAGTCCAGTTATCCAATCACATCCTCTGTTGAGGCAAAGTCATGTTGAGTCAGTGAGTTTGTTGTTGCACTTCAAGGGATTTATTCAGTAAATGTGCTTCCAACATAGTTCATGCGCATGTCTTCTTATCAGATAAAAAAAAGAGTTTTTTATGTGCATTTTTAGAATTTATGCATATCTTGGCATTGCCATCCAGCGTTTTGCTTTGCTGAGGATGTGAAACGTTCTCTGTTAAAAACTGATGGGTCGCTCATAGGAAAAACACACATGCCATGGTGGTCCATTTTATTTTTTCGTTAAACCTTGGTGTACCCATGAGAGCACATGTACTGCACATGATCTTCTGTATTTAATAAAGTCTAGAATATGCTGCTTTAATTACTGATACGGGAAAACAAATAGGAATTTATTAAATTCTTTCACCAGAGGCATTTACATAAACTAGTAATTGGGGAATATTAATCAAACGACATTGACCATAAAAAGAATAAAACAGTCACTGCTCTTTAGCTTTAAAAATGTGTCTGAAAGTGGACATCAACACAAAGTTAGGCCTAAAAATGAAACGGCTCATTTATTTACTGGCCTGAGCTGTCAATTTAATTTGTAATCTATTTTTATAATATAGTTTCTTGTACCTGTCCATGTTGTCATTGCTGTGAGCTACTCACAGATGCTGTGGAAAAATGTATTGATTTCAAAGGAAAAGTGTGAATTTGTGCGTATGTGTGAGTGATGAATGACTATATATATATAATTTAATTTGATATTTTTCTATAAATCACCTTGCAGGCTGGACTGGACTGCTTTAGCAGTGTTGTAGTACTCAAGATCGGACTTGACCACCTTCTGGTCTCTGCCTTGAATCGGACTCGACCCTGTTCTGGTCTCGGTCTTGACTCGGGCTCAACCTTCTTCTGGTCTTGACTCGGGCTCAACCTTCTTCTGGTCTTGACTCGGGCTCAACCTTCTTCTGGTCTTGACTCGGGCTCAACCTTCTTCTGGTCTTGACTCGGGCTCAACCTTCTTCTGGTCTTGACTCGGGCTCAACCTTCTTCTGGTCTTGACTCGGGCACAACCTTCTTCTGGTCTTGACTCGGGCTCAACCTTCTTCTGGTTCTGACTCGGGCTCAACCTTATTCTAGTCTTGACTCGGGCTCAACCTTCTTCTGGTTCTGACTCGGGCTCAACCTTCTTCTGGTCTTGACTCGGGCTCAACCTTCTTCTGGTTCTGACTCGGGCTCAACCTTCTTCTGGTTCTGACTCGGGCTCAACCTTCTTCTGGTTCTGACTCGGGCTCAACCTTCTTCTGGTCTTGACTTGTGCTCAACCCTCTTTTGGTCTCTGTCTTGACTCGGGCTCAACCTTCTTCTGGTTCTGACTCGGGCTCAACCCTCTTCTGGTCTCTGTGTTGACTCGGGCTCAACCCTCTTCTGGTCTCTGTGTTGACTCGGGCTCAACCTTCTTCTAGTCTTGACTCGGGCTCAACCCTGTTCTGGTCTCTGTCTTGACTCGGGCTCAACCTTCTTCTGGTTCTGACTCGGGCTCAACCTTCTTCTAGTCTTGACTCGGGCTCAACCTTCTTCTGGTCTTGACTCGGGCTCAACCTTCTTCTGGTCTTGACTCGGGCTCAACCTTCTTCTGGTCTTGACTCGGGCTCAACCTTCTTCTGGTCTTGACTCGGGCTCAACCTTCTTCTGGTCTTGACTCGGGCTCAACCTTCTTCTGGTCTTGACTCGGGCTCAACCCTCTTTTGGTCTCTGTCTTGACTCATGCTCAACCCTCTTTTGGTCTCTGTCTTGACTCGTGCTCAACCCTCTTCTGGTCTCGGTCTTGACTCATGCTCAACCCTCTTCTGGTCTCTGCCTTGACTCATGCTCAACCCTCTTCTGGTCTTGGTCTTGATTCGGGCTCAGCCTTCTTCTGGTCTCTGTCTTGACTCATGCTCAACCCTCTTCTGGTCTTGGTCTTGACTCGGGCTCAGCCTTCTTCTGGTCTCTGTCTTGACTCATGCTCAACCCTCTTCTGGTCTCTGTCTTGACTCATGCTCAACCCTCTTCTGGTCTTGGTCTTGACTCGGGCTCAGCCTTCTTCTGGTCTCTGTCTTGACTCATGCTCAACCCTCTTCTGGTCTTGGTCTTGACTCGTGCTCAACCCTCTTCTGGTCTTGGTCTTGACTCGTGCTCAACCCTCTTCTGGTCTTGGTCTTGACTCGGGCTCAGCCTTCTTCTGGTCTCTGTCTTGACTCATGCTCAACCCTCTTCTGGTCTCTGCCTTGACTCAGACTCGTCCCTACTCTGGTCTCAGTCTTGAATCCGACTCAGCTCGTCCCTCGTTTAGGGATAGACTAATCTGACATTGATCAAACTGCAATAGCAGACTGATGTGCAGTAATGATACAGCTCAACACCAAATAAATGGGCATAATTGCATGCAACTAACCCTCAACCAAACCCTAACCCTATGGTAAGTACATGTAGTTAATTAATATTACTCATTACTTAAATGTATAATTACACTGCAACAGGGACACATTAAAATAGTGTAACCGTAATAAAAACTGATTATTTCACAGACATACATTTAGAAAGCAAAGCATAAATACAGTGCTCATGGATATCTAATATGCTGGTTACTGAGCACCTCGACCACATGAAAAGAATATCATTAAAAGAACCAGTGTCCTCATTGTAAGAAAACAGTAACTTGTAAACACTCTTTCCTTGCGGACTGATTATTATGTGCAGTCAGATTTGCATTTGGACTGGAGTAGATCTTTCAACTCTTCCACCATCTTAAATTGAGTTGCATCTTATTAGACAGCGAGGCAGAGACCTAGCATCAGCTTTGGCCGTGTTTTGCCATTTGGCATCTAATCTTGTAAAGCCCAGAGATGCTTTCGTTTCTGGTGTTCAAGCACAACGTCTTTGCCTTTTAAACACACCACATGGCACTGAACAACCCTCATCCTGCTGTATGATAAGTGGCTGGCTTTAGAAGAAGAATCTAGAAAAAGCTGATTTGGGAGGCAAATTTTAGATTTCTGAAAATAGTAGTGGGGTCTCTAGTGGTAAGTGCATTCAATGCATCACTGGTCAGCACCACTAAATGCACAGAGGCTCCCAGGGGCCCAAGCAGCCAGCTTGCACTGTGGGGGCCCTGATGTTCTGCTTCATTTGGCAGTCTCTGGCCTTTGGAGGCCCTCAGCAATACTGAACGAACAGCACTTATTTTAAAATACCTAAGCTCTTTGTATTTTCTTTATGATTTAGGCTCAAAGTTTCCTACCGGTTCTTACATTCTATTCCTGTAGTGAAGATTTGTGGCCTCTGGGATGTAGAAGAAAGGAAAGCTAATATTCCTGTCTTTAATGTTTCTTATTACACTACAGGATGGATTGTGCCTGCTGTTAGCGTTATTTTCAAGCACTGTTGGAGTTGTTTTAGCTCCTAGTTTACTAAAGGAAATATGCAAATAAAGTAACAGTGCAAACACACCCATGAAATTAGTGCTGAATGTAAATTGCACACCATAATTCCTCTTCAACTAGGTTGTGGAGGACGCAGCAGACTAACATGGCAGACGCAAAAGCCTTTCTGTGAGGATTCTTCTATACCTCAGATGTATTGAGGAAGGTCAGTGAGATCATGTGTGGATGATCCCAGTATATGGTTTGCAGCAAAATGCTACTCTATTAGATGGTCTCTGCTGTGTCTGAACGGTAGTTGTTTATGATATTTGTGACCCTGGAGCACAAAACCAGTCATAAGTCTCATGGGTATTTTTGTGGCAATAGCCAACAATACATTGCATGGGTCAAAATTATCCATTTTTCTTTTATGCCAAAAATCATTAGTATATTAAGTAAAGATAATGTTCCATGAAGATATTTTGTAAATTTCCTACCATAAATATATTTAAAAAAAATATTATTAGTAGTAATATGCGTTGCTAAGGACTTCATTTGGACAATTTAAGGCGATTTTCTCAATATTTCGATTTTTTTGGCACCCTCAGATTCCAGATATTCAAATAGTTGTATCTCGGCCAAATATTTTCCTATCCTAACAAATCATACATCAATGGAAAGTTCTGCAAAGTTATCATCAGATAATGTGTCGACACCGACTGCTGCCGAGTTTCAGTGTATTGATTATTTACATGGTTTCAATCCTGGTCCTGGGGACCCACCGCTCTGCACATTTTCTTTGTGTCTCTCTTATCTAACACACTCAGTTCAGTTCATGGAGCTCTTTCCCAACGTGTTGAACAAGGGAGACATACAAAAGCCATGTTCACACTGTCAGTCCAAATTTGATTACTTGTGTATACGATTGGAATCTGATCTAAATTATTGACGTTTTTTGGAATATCTGCATTGGTTTCTATGGCAATGATATTGTGTTGGTGGGTATGCACCAAAAACAACAACTACTGCAAAATGGAGGGGTTTGCAAATAGAGATGTTGTCTTATTTACATCATGACAATGTGTATTGACGCGCTGGACGACTGCGTCTTCTGAGGCAGCGACAGAACCGTAGGAGGCTGGTATGAGCGGCTTTATTCTGTGCTGTCGTCTCCGCCGGTCTCAAAACATGTCTCCGTTATATTGTCATTTTCTGCTCGTCCGGCACTTTGCAACAAAACAACCTTGTTTATTCATTACTTAAACCACACTTTCGATGCAAAAATTAGCTACTAGTATAAACTGCTATTCAAAGTTTGGGGTCAGTAATATTATACAAAATAAGAAATTATTTTATTCAGGAAGGACACATTAAATTGATCAAAAGTGACAGTAAATACTGTTATAATGTTACATATTTCATAAATGCTGTTCTTTCAAACTTTCTATTCACCAAGGAATCCTGGTTTCAACAAAAATATGAAGCAGCACTGATCAAACTGATCATAATCAGAAATGTTTCTTGAGCAGAAAATCAGCATATTAGAGTGATTTTTGAAGGATCATGTGACTGAAGACTAATAATGTTAGTAATGATGCTGAAAATTCCGCTGTACTATCACAGGAATAAATTACATTCAAAAAGAGTAAAGTAGAAAACAGTTATTTTATATTATAATAATTTTTCACAATATTACTGTTTGTACTGTATTAATGATCAAATGTATGAAACCTTGGAAGAGGCTAGTTTCAAAACCATTAAAAAAAAATGCACCGACCCCAAACTTTGGAACGGTAGTGTATGTCATTGAAAGATATGTACGATGTAAATTTTGCCATAGCTTAAGTGCTTTTTTATACACTACTTTATTTATTGCCTCAAGCACGCCTGTAGAACTGGGTCTGCGGACGTGAATCACACTTTCAATTGTGCGTTTGTTGAGAGATTTGTGCTATTACTTTTCCAAGTGATTAGACTTGTTTTTCTCCTGCCAGATTGTAACAAGGGTGGAAAAAAGCCATACATGAGTACTTGAGCCATATCCAGAAAGCAGAACATCATAGAGATCTAGTGCAGTAAACATCCACCTAGCAACCACCCAGAACAACACCTTAGTAACCGCATAGAAATGCCCTAGTCGGGTCATTGAAAAGCACCACTCTTTTCTTTAAGAACATGTTAACATCTACTGTTAATTCTCCTTTTTTTCTCTTGTCGGTTGTGTGTGACATGGTTGGATTTAACCAAATGTTCAATATGGCACTTCAGAGCTCTGGCCAGACGCCGAACAGACCAAATCACAGTGAGTCAGAGCCTCTGTCATTCTCTGAAATCTGGCAGAACCACCGTAACATGGCCATTTCAATTCCATGTCCTTTGAATTTAACAAAGAAATTTGTTCAAAAACAAATTTAGCATACACTTGATGCGGCGCCTTACAACACGCAATTGACAAACACTCCATTTCTATTTTTATCATGCTCCAGTCACTTTACTCATCTGGATGAAATTAAATAAAAAAAAATTTGCAACATGTGAATTTATTGTTTTAAAAAATAGTATTATAAATGTAATTTTCTGACCATTACATCAAAGCTTGGGATGGTTTAATGATTTGGATGTTAAAATGTTCTCAAAAACAGTGTGGTTCGTAAACAAATACTGCTGTGCGACATGTTTGTTGAGTCACAAAATCAGTTACATTGTCATTGGAAACAGAGGAAGTGGGAATGGAAGTGCTTGTTGTCTTTAATGCTAACCCTTTCTGCTTATCTAATATAATTCACCTTTGAATCTTATGTTCAATTTCCATTATTCTGTCAGGCCCTGGATTTATAGAAGCTTTCATTACTTTTTGATATGGAATGTGTAAGTCTGGAGAGTCTCTTAAATATAGACGAGCGTTTTATTCCTCGCTTTGCGTTTGAAAGTTGCCCCCAGAGAGTCAGGCTGGCGGTGTGTGTGTGTGTGTTCTTGCGATAGGGAAACTGGGAAATTGGAAAATTGCAAATAAGAGTTAAAATTTATAGTGGCTGGTTTTAGAAGATGTCTGCTGCTAAATCTCATTCTTTGGTGAGTCTCCGTCTACTCTCATCTCTTCCCCAAAAAATCTACCTTTGAAACTATTTCTTTTATATTTGTAGACATACACACTGTATGTGTTTTAGGTTTTATTCTGTAAACCATGGATTTTAAGTGTCTTAGATGTTTCTTAAATATAATCTATATTAAAATGACTTTTTATTATTAGTGGTGGTCACTATTAATAAAGTCAAGCATCACTGTTCTTATTGCGGATATAGCAGGTAAGTAACTAACCCCTAACCCTAAAGATGCTGTTAGCAAAATTTCGGCAATGTCTATTGTCAGTAGTTCAGCGACGTATGAAGCACAGTTTCTTGTCTCTTCACACTCAGTTAGGAATGCATATTTTCAATTCAAAACCGCCATATTTGAGAAAAAAAGTTGAGTTAGTTTGCATCACTGGATGTTACTGTCGGTCGTTTAACATTTCCGTCGCAACAGTTCACATGTATTAAATGTTTTGCTTACCTCGCTTTCTTTCAATGTTAAACTGACACTTTACACAGGAATTCACACTCTGCTTCTGTGACTGCTAAACTCCGCCTACTTTGATTTGATTGGCCATCTCAATCATTTTGACATTGACGAGCGCTGTTAGACCGCTGAGGCAGACCAGACTAAAAATGTGACTTTTAAACCTTTTTGTCATCCTAACAACAACATACAGAGTACAGACATACAGAATTTCAAATATTGGGGGGGACAATTTGGCCATTTCTAATTATTGGAGGGGACTTGTTCCCCTCAGTGTCTATGGTGGTTTCGGCCCTGTATCGCATGTAATAATGATTGCGTGGGTTCCTATAGAAATGACTGGATTTTCCCCATGAAAACTGGAACAACTTTGAATGTGACATCCGTGTCCTGCTCCGTTTGTACTCCAGACATGAATGATTTCGCAAATCATGTGTCATATTGAGGAAAGGTGTGATGTTTCTTTAAAAAGCAAAACCACTCAGAACCCCTTAGCATCCGCAGAAACTCACCTTGACAAAACCCCACAACACACCAACATCATGGTGGTTTTTTTCCCTGGAGTGTCTATTTACACTAAGTGCAAATAGCCAGCCTTGTTGGCAAATGCTATTTACACTAACTCCGCCCACTGACGTCTGATTGGGCCAGACAAAATGGTTAAAGACACTAGATTGTTTACAGTAGCAATGGTGTAGGGGTAAGGCGTATGGCATGAAGTTTTGACGCAAATTGACCCAAGGTTCGAATCCGTCTTTTGCAAACTCGCTCTATTCCTTTTTCCCATCACACATCAGATCAGAAAGCCATTTATTTTCCATAAAAATATAAAAGTGGATATAAAGTGTCTAACGTGTGTTTAATAATAGTGTTTATCGTTTAGGGATGGGTGTAGAGAGGGCTTTATTGTCCCAATAAGGCGGCATCCATTTAATAATTTTAATAAATATAATCATTTACACTCTGTTATTATTGCATACCGTTTAATGTACAACAACACTGAGGTGCAAATAGTATCTGCCAGTAAGTATAAATATCATCTAACTATTGCACTTATTGCAAAGAAATACTGTATATTCACTTAGTGTAAATAGCATCTATAGCTAAGAAAATACTGCTATTTTCGCTGTGTAAATAAAATCTAGTTGCTATTTACACTAGTGCAAATAGCCGCTGCCTTTTTTTTTATTCTACATGAAGTAGATTGCCTTTCTCATTCCGCCATATTGACACCACATGACCAACTGTGTCATGCAGTTGACTGGGTTAAAGGTGCAGTAAGCGATTTTTCGAAAGCGCTGTTGAAAAGTTGGTCAGACTGAGCGCCACAACAAACGTGTAGCCAGTAAGCATTAGGAGGCGTATGATGGGGGAGGAGAGAGAGTGATCAACAGGGATATTTGAAGAAAGTCTGTTGAAAGAGAGATGAGAGACAATACAAAATAGAAATATCACTGGAAAAAGAAGGGTTATAATCAGGCTAGAGCTTTAGGACCCGTGTTAATATTAGAAAAGCTTTCCAGCACTAGGGAGATCTACGCGGGAAGGCCTGGACACGGATGCCGAGGTTGCGTTGCTTCTGCTCCATACCATAGGCTGTAAAAAAATATGGACGTAGTGTCCGTGACGTCACCTGTAGGTTTCTGAAGAGCATTTTTGAAGCCTAAAACCCGGCCGTTGCCATCTTGGCAGCGCGTCACCATGCGTCACTCCCGGATAACTGACAATGGGCAAAGAGGCGGGACGTGGGTGGAGCTGAAGTGCCTGGTTGCTGAAACCACGCCCGCCTAGCTCGACCATAGGGCAATCCACCTGTCCCTCAAGTGGCCATGCCCTTAATTATGCAGAACTTTAAGGCTTAATATGGATTTAAATGGATGAGTTTTAAAAAAATTCACCCCCTCACAGTTGTCATGAAGGGCAAAATTAGCTATAGAGACCAAAACCACTTTTTGTACCAGGCTGTAAACATTTTTTTTTGCTGTAAAGTTGGGCATTTTAACATGGGGAGATACAGATTTGACTCCCTTTTGGAGCCTGCCTCTAGCGGCCAGTCGATGAATTGCAGAAATCACTTCCGTGTTGGTTTCAAGAGAGATCGCGGGAGGTTGCCGCTTGCCACATACATGAGTAACATTGGTTTTGCATTACTTGTGTAACGGAGGCCAGCTAGTGACGCTAGACTAGAGAATGCTGTGTACTGCACCTTTAATACTAATAAAAAAGTAAATAATACATTTACTTTATATATTGCCTAGGCCAATTACAAAGTATAAACATAGAAGCATATAAACCAAACAAGCAAACCAGAGAGCATAACTTTACACTACATGCTACAGACAAAACATAACACCAGCATGTGTGTGTGATCCATCAGAATGAGTGTGAATGCAAGAATAAAATGTTCAAACAAGCAAACCAGAGAGCATAACTCTACACTACATACTACAGACAATACATAACCGTGTAGTCAACAGTGTGATGGGACTGATCAGCATGTGTGTGATAAAATAAATGCAAGAGAAAATGTTCAAACAAGCATTCCCTGCTACACTGATGAAATACACCAGCTCACATACAGATGGAGGAGAAATCACTCTGAATGCACTTTTAATGTTGGTGCACCATAGCATCATAAAACATGCATGCAGGATTTAATTTTTATATATATAGAAATATAGACTGTAGTGCATCAAATACAGAGTTACTCGTTCCATTACAAAGTGACCCAAGAGGAGCTTCCTAAAGAGATACGAGGATTGTCTGTGTAATACACGAGTCTTGTGTGTACACAAGGGTGAATGGGTTCAGGATCAGGCCCCTTCAGAGCGGGAAGGAGAGCTTCAAATCCAATTTGTTAACCAAGTCACAGCCTTTTTTTGAGGCGTTAAGTGACGAGGTGAAGCTTTGAGTTAGTCGTGGTGACGTGGATCGTGGTCCCATCGGAGCGCTGCGATGCATCCGAGACTAGAGAGCGTTATATGGAGATGTTTCCATGGAGACGGCTGCTGCGGTCGTGATGGAAAGAGAGTGAGGTGGATTATTTCCAGAGCTCCTCGCAGCCGCTCTGATGCACATATACACACGGCGTCTGTTCCTTGAACACGTTCCCTGATCGCGTTTAAAGGGAACATATCAAGATAAATCGAATTTCCCCTGATCTTTTCAAATACAAGGTTTTTTTGTGCAGTGTAACATTTAAACTCCCCAGTTCACCCAGAGACCTACACACTAGAGATAGTTTGACATTTGAGTTTGATGTAAAGAAATTAAGAAAAATCCGTTATGAGGTTTTGGACATTGTCAGGTCATTTTGAAACCAAGTGGGAATACAGCAAATTGTGATCATGTCACCGAATGCCCATATCAGTTTGTTGCCATGTGAAGTGTCTGTAGCTATATTTCCATTCAAAGTTGTGAATTTAACAAAGTTGGACTACCGCATAAAACATTTGCAAATAAAGCAGCCTTTCTATCCCATGTGTTCAAGAGAACAAAATCGTCACTTCCTGGGAAATGGCCGCAAAATGTCTGTAATAAAAATGGAAGTTGCTGCATTTGGGGAAGAAACTGTGGCTCTTTTTTCCTCCATCATAAATGACTTGCGTCTCAGAAACACAATAAACACTGTCTAATCTCTTGCGTTGGGATGCTGGTGTTTGGGAACGCAATCGTATGAGACGCTTCTGGAGGGAATTAAACCCAATCATTCTGATCACAGACTTTGACTCAGGCCTTTCAGAACGATCAAACCAACACTTGAGATGCTGAGTAATGAAATTGGTCCACTGCTTAGTCCAGTTATCCAATCACATCCATTGTTGAGGCAAAGTCACATGAGGTTTTTGTGCATCAAGGGTATTGTTTCCATCATAGTTTATGCGCATATCTTCTTATCGGATGAAACATTTATCCACAACAAATGAGCGCACAAGTCAGCGTTTTTTCACATCTCTCTGTTTGGATGGAAACATAGCTTGTGTCTGGGGCTGGATTCATGAAAATCTTAATTTCATTTCATAAAATTTCATAAAATAAATTCTGAATAGTTGGTAAGAAGTGCAGTTCTAGAACAAATTCTTTAGAATTTCACAAATATTTTCATAAAAACATTTTTTTTTTCTTAAGAAGAAAATGACATGGCTTGGTGTGATCTGGTTGCACTTTTGCCAAAGAGCCTCTGATCAACTAAATGGAAAAACACCTCAGTGACTGTCTTTATGAGCTGCTTTCAGATATTAATATATCATAGTAAGTGCACACACCATTTGCGCCTCAGCTTTCTGACAGGACTTGGTTGCCTCTCTAGTTTTCCTGTGTGCACATACGCTCCTGTGTGCTGTGCCGCTCAAAATTATGCCGTAACAATTAAAAAAATGGAAAAACAAGATTCCAATTTGACAAGTAGAGTTGTTTCTGAATTTCGAGAGTTCAGCAATAAGTCACATCACGCATAATCATGAGCGGTTTAATTATCGTGCATTGGTGTCATGTCAGAGTCAGTTTTGGGGAAAGTTACTTTTCAAAAGTAATGCATTAAAATATTGCGTTACCCCCATAAAAAGTAACTAATTGTGTTAGTTACTTTTTATTGAAAGTAATGTGTTATGGTACTTTACTGGGCTACTTGTTTTTTTTTGTTTTTTTTTTATAACAAAAAAAGTTTATTTTTGGCTAATTTAAAGGCCATTTCACACCTAAAGTGAAATTAATATGCCACAGGATGAAGGAAATGCGAATTCACGCTGCGATAGTCGGTGTTACACGGTGTTCAGCCGCACACTGATTTCATCACTTTCCCACCCTGGCACCACCCTCCGCTGTCATTTTGATTCTTTATAGTAATAAAATCATTTAGTTCAGATAGAAAACAGACACTACAATTAAAAACGGAACGCATCTGCTCAATTCAGCGTGAGCCGAACGAGAGTCGCAGCACAGATCAGCAGCAGGAGTCAGATTTCATTTATCACGTGACGAAAGTGAGGCGAGCTGACTGACAAGACGATGGCGGAAGATTTGGTTTCAGAGTGAAATGTAAAAGTGCCTATTTGGCAATAGTTTGGATTTAAATCCAATTCTAATAGGCAACCTGCAAACATGAGGCAATCTGTAAACTTTGCCTGATGAAAGTGACAGCATCCAGAAGTAACACTTTCAGTTTACACACACACACCTTCAAGCGCACCACAAGAATGAGGCTGCTGTGCTTAATCGTTTTGTTAATAAAAGTTCTACGTTTAATATAAGTGAGTTTGTCATTGTACTGTTTTGTTGTTGTGTTTTCATTAAGAATAATAATGAACCCACCATTCAAACAATTGCCACCCCCAAATAATTTAATTTGAGCCGCACGGGCATTCGTAAGCGATTTAAAAGCGAGGTGCAAAAGAGGGAAAAACTCCAACGTCCTCCCCCACCCCAGTATTACCGGTGTTGTCGATTAACCGGTGGGAAAAGGTCCTCACCGTCACATCCCTATTGTACAATAGAGGGCGCTACTCGAACAAACCTTTCAGCTGTTCTGCCATTCTGGATTGCAGAAGAATAGGATGAAGGAGCAGAAAGTTGAGCACTTTTCAGCTATAAAAAAAATGAAACACAAATGTGATGTTTAACTCGTTATTTTTGCTTATTCCTATGGATGAATTGAATCATCGAAGGTTAGCATCAAAGACATTGCTTAATAAAGTGAGATTAAATACATATTTTAGTATTCTTTAAGATATTAATTGTTGCAGGTTTGTGTAATATTTTGAGTTTGCATTTCACTGTTTTTATTCGTTTTGAGGAATACTGAATCTGTTTTTGTGCAGGTAAGAGGAGTAAATGCTCACATTTTTAGTCTATATCTACAGTAATCATCATGTTTACAGAGCGCACACAACACCTCTCGATTTCTCTCAACATGAGGACAGGAGAGCTGTCAGTCAATACATGGGAAAACACATTAACTTGCATTGCAGAAAATTCTTAAGAACTATTTATTGCAGATACAATATATTCATAACTTTTTTTTTTCTTAATTTAGGAAATAGCAGTTAAGAATACTTTTATTCCTAAGAATTTTTTGTCAATCTGCCCCCGGGCCAATGAAATTTCACTGTGGGTGGAAAATCTCAAAAAAGACCAATAACATGTCCTGTCACTTGTTATTTTCCTTGGTCGTGGCTTGTTAAGACATGACAATTGTCTCATGCCTGTTTAGTACATGATGTAAGCTGCAAAATCATCTTGTCGTCATAACCACATTTACACACTGTAATGAACAGTGAACTACACACAGAGGTTTGCTAATTATAATCAAGGTGTCATGGACATGTAGACATCTCAAAGGTGTAAAATGGTCATGAAGGCCTAATATTTTTAGACCAAGAAACCTTGATTGACATCACGAGAGCACAACTGTAGAATAAGATACCTTTAAAAAGTAGTAGTCAAATGTATTAATATACATAGATGAGTAATAGTGTTATTCAACCACAAAGGCTGACATGTTGCATAGCACAGGGTTACATTGCAAGTTACAACTAGAAAAGCCAAACTGGATTAATCATCTTATTTATTTTAAGTGTGGAACTAGTAATGCAGAATCTGTTGAGTTGTTTGTATGAATTGTGACTGTGTGATTGGTTTTGCAGGGTCAGCCTGTGGGTCAGTGTGACTTTAACAGACGTCTGCTGTGCATCGAGAAGGAGATCATCTCCCCACGATTTGAGAAGATGAAGCTGGGACAGATCGATAAAGCCAAGGAGCCCTTCAGCGTCAGGAATAAGCCTTTCTTCGACATCCACGCTGCACGCAAGGTATTCATCCGTAAACTTCTGTGGCCAGGTGTAGTGTAAACATGTAAATACCACCAAAGAGTCCGTGATTGAAAACATATAATGTGCTATGGTTATTCACATTAGTAACCTCTTTAAACGAGCAACCTATCTAAACATCTCATGCAGGTCTCCATTGCTTCAGTCACTTTGTAAAACGGTATACTCTGTCAAGCTGCTTTGAATCCATTTGTGAGGTAAAACGCACTGTAGAAGTGCAAGTGCAAAGGTATTGTTCTCTGATGCTCTTTCAGAAGTTATTTAAACTTTGAAGGTCGCAGCTCAGAGAACACAACAGAATCGAATGAATAGCAGCACCTGTTAAAAGTGCCCCAATTATGTTTTTTGAATATTCCCTTTCATGCAGTGTAAATAAAGCTGTTTGTGAATGTAAACGACGTGTCGAAAGTGCACGATAAATAAAGTTATTGTCTCCCAAAAGAAAGAATCTACTCTGAACCGCCTAAACGAGTGGTTTGCATTTCGAATCTCACTGCGTTACGGTTCTACGTCACTAGAAAAGACATTTGCATAATGTCCGCCTATGTTGTATGTCGTCCTCCCGCAACAATTTGACCCTCAAACGTCATTTTACTGACGACTGCTTCTCAAATCTCAGAGTTCAATGCGGGATTCACAAAACGCTTGCTCTTTAAAGATGGTCAGTACCAGTTTATTTGGACTCCTCAGAATCACAACCTGTAAATATGAATAATTATTGATGTATATATTTTCTACCGGGTGTGTAAGTTTCCGGCTAACTCACGTTATTACTGTCTTACTGAAATACTTCTGCTCATCAGCTGTGGGACACTATTACCTAAAACTGTGTCTATTAATGCAGATCGTCTGTCGTTCTTACTACTTTGAGTAAAGATAAAGGATGGAGCAAGATTTGTTTTACAAGCGTTTATGTTCCATCAGTCATTGACGTTAGTGCTGGGCTCACGTATGCGCTGTTATTGATACAGTTCCCGCATGTGCACCGCAATAAATGAGAAATACACACATGGGTTTGTTGATGGACACACACTTGTTAATGCTGATGGTGAGGAATTAGAGCTGCAACATCTCATAATGAACCTCAAAATGAGTAGCGTATCACTGAGAAACTCCTGCTCAAGTCGTCCTTGTGATGGAGGTTCGGGTTGAATAACTAGTTCTTCAATGTTTCATCATCGGACTCGAGCTCGGATTGATGTGGTAAAATCAACGCCATCGTTACTGTCTTTACAGTGTGTACAAACGCTGAGCTGAAGTTTATGGTGATGGGCGTTTAGCTTCCAAAGCACACGTTGTACGCGGTAGACCAATTACAACAGACTGCGCCGTCTGGCCAATCAGAGCAGAGCAGCTCATGGAAAGGAGGGATTTAGAGAGACTGATTCATCCGTCGAGTCGTTTGAGAATCATTGAAAAATGTGGCGATGTGCAATGTATATTATGAGAAAATGAAAGTGTTTTTGACCTTGGATGCATGTAAACCTGTTGTAGGAGCCTCCAAAACATAATTAGGAGCCTTTAAAATAGCATAATAGGGGCACTTTAAAGTTTGAAACGGTTGTCTGGCTATTCCACAGGCCTAATGGTTAGGTGCAAGATTCTTCTGATGGTTGTGTGCAGGACATAGGGGAGATTGGGGCTGGTCAGTGACCACAGACTATTTCCAGTGTACTAAAGACAATAATCACCTCAGACCGTAGTCTGGCTGGTACATTCACCATACAGACAGTTCTCAAGTTGCAGACAATAGACAAATTGCAATATATTCAGTATTGTGCCCATTTCAGTTCATTAAAATGGTCATCCTTGTTCTTGGACCGACAGCTTTTTGTCTGGTTCTGGATGTAAGCCTAGTTTTGTTGATGGTCTTAGGGGGTCTGTTATTGATCCGGGTCTGGTTTTGAATTCAACTTTAATTGGCACATAGCTGTGGCTTCATCGAACATTTCCACCCTCATCGAACATTTCCACCCTCATTGCCCAGGAGAAAAGATTCAGCTTATTTAACACACATACAGTGGGGAGAACAAGTATTTGATACACTGCCATTTTTCCAGGTTTGCCCACTTACAAAGCATGTAGAGGTCTGTAATTTTTATCATAGGTACTCTTCAACTGTGAGAAACGGAATCTCAAACAAAAATCCAGAAAATCACATTGTATGATTTTTAAATAATTAATTTGCATTTTATTGCATGACATAAGTATTTGATCACCTACCAACCAGTAAGAATTCCGGCTCTCACAGACCTGTTAGTTTAAGAAGCCCTCCTGTTCTCCACTCATTACCTGTATTAACTGCACCTGTTTGAACTCGTTACCTGTATAAAAGACACCTGTCCACACACTCAATCAAACAGACTCCAACCTCTCCACAATGGCCAAGACCAGAGAGCTGTGTAAGGACATCAGGGATAAAATTGTAGACCTGCACAAGGCTGGGATGGGCTACAGGACAATAGGCAAGCAGCTTGGTGAGAAGGCAACAACTGTTGGCGCAATTATTAGAAAATGGAAGAAGTTAAAGATGACGGTCAATCTCCCTCGGTCTGGGGCACCATGCAAGATCTCACCTCGTGGGGCATCAGTGATCATGAGGAAGGTGAGGGATCAGCCCAGAACTACACGGCAGGACCTGGTCAATGACCTGAAGAGAGCTGGGACCACAGTCTCAAAGAAAACCATTAGTAACACACTACGCCGTCATGGATTAAAATCCTGCAGCGCACGCAAGGTCCCCCTGCTCAAGCCAGCGCATGTCCAGGCCCGTCTGAAGTTTGCCAATGACCATCTGGATGATCCAGAGGAGGAATGGGAGAAGGTCATGTGGTCTGATGAGACAAAAATAGAGCTTTTGGTCTAAAGTCCACTCGCCGTGTGTGGAGGAAGAAGAAGGATGAGTACAACCCCAAGAACACCATCCCAACCGTGAAGCATGGAGGTGGAAACATCATTCTTTGGGGATGCTTTTCTGCAAAGGGGACAGGACGACTGCACCGTATTGAGGGGAGGATGGATGGGGCCATGTATCGCGAGATCTTGGCCAACAACCTCCTTCCCTCAGTAAGAGCATTGAAGATGGGTCGTGGCTGGGCCTTCCAGCATGACAACGAGCCGAAACACACAGCCAGGGCAACTAAGGAGTGGCTCCGTAAGAAGCATCTCAAGGTCCTGGAGTGGCCTAGCCAGTCTCCAGACCTGAACCCAATAGAAAATCTTTGGAGGGAGCTGAAAGTCCGTGTTGCCCAGCGACAGCCCCGAAACCTGAAGGATCTGGAGAAGGTCTGTATGGAGGAGTGGGCCAAAATCCCTGCTGCAGTGTGTGCAAACCTGGTCAAGAACTACAGGAAACGTATGAACTCTGTAATTGCAAACAAAGGTTTCTGTACCAAATATTAAGTTCTGCTTTTCTGATGTATCAAATACTTATGTCATGCAATAAAATGCTAATTAATTACTTAAAAATCATACAATGTGATTTTCTGGATTTTTGTTTTAGATTCTGTCTCTCACAGTTGAAGAGTACCTATGATAAAAATTACAGACTTCTACATGCTTTGTAAGTGGGCAAACCTGCAAAATTGGAAGTGTATCAAATACTTGTTCTCCCCACTGTATGTCTGTCCCCTATACGAGAGCTGGGTGATAAATTATCGATATTTATCGGAAAAATAAATTCACAATATCAATGATAAACTTTTGAGACATTTTTGATCCTTAGCATTTTATATACAGTACCTAGACGATCAGGTGCATGTCCTTAAAAGGTCTGCATTTTCTGCGTGTCTCAGTTTGGTCTATTACACATACAAAGCGAGAGTCTTACACACCACGCAGAATCGACGCGCTACATGTAAACGATATTCTTTGTTGTATTTTCCTGTCAAAATAACGGAGTTCATTTGGAATTATTCAGCTTTTAAGAACAAGCAAAAGATATGTGGTTTCTCCAGTGGTGGGCGGAGCTAATGTGCAAACTGCAATCTCATTGGCTGGCGCTCATCTATAACCGTCCCTGTTTTGATTTCAGCAAATCCCTTCGAACAAACGCTGACAACGTGATTAACATTCATGAACCCAGCCGCTCATCAATCCTTAGTGCATTGTATATTGTTATTAGTAGTAGAATTAGTAGTGGTATTATTATCTTTTAATAATAAGTACTATTATCTATTTTTTTACAGAAACACTGAATGACCAACAATATCTTAAGCACCACCACCAGTCCTAAGTTCAATTAAAATGACAAATATGCATTCATACATAGTTACCAAGTTTTAGTTATAATTACTAAAGTTCTATCATTAAATAGTGCATGATTATCATAATATTATATAATGCTTGATTGACTGATGTTACTGTAATCTGTGCCATTTTACAAAGATAAGTTGATTTGGTGGAATCATATATATATATATATACACACACACTTGATAGGTGAAGTGAATAACACTGATTATCTCTTCATCACAGCACCTGTTAGTGGGTGGGATATATTAGGCAGCAAGTGAACATTTTGTCCTCAAAGTTGATGTGTTAGAAGCAGGAAAAATGGGCAAGCGTAAGGATTTGAGTGAGTTTGATAAGGGCCAAATTGTGATGGCTAGATGACTGGGTCAGAGCATCTCCAAAACTGCAGCTCTTGTGGGGTGTTCCCGGTCTGCAGTGGTCAGTATCTATCAAAAGTGCTCCAAGGAAGGAACAGTGGTGAACCGGCGACAGGGTCGTGGGCGGCCAAGGCTCATTGATGCACGTGGGGAGCGAAGGCTGGCCCGTGTGGTCTGATCAAACAGACGAGCTACTGTAGCTCAAATTGCTCAAGAAATTAATGCTGGTTCTGATAGAAAGGTGTTAGAATACACAGTGCATCGCAGTTTGTTGCGTATGGGGCTGCATAGCCGCAGACCAGTCAGGGTGCCCACGCTGACCCCTGTCCACCGCCGAAAGCACCAACAGTGGGCACGTGAGCATCAGAACGGGACCACGGAGCAATGGAAGAAGGTGGCCTGGTCTGATGAATCACGTTTTCTTTTACATCACGTGGATTGCCGGGTGCGTGTGCGTCGCTTACCTGGGGAACACATGGCACCAGGATGCACTATGGGATGAAGGCAAGCCGGCGGAGGCAGTGTGATGCTTTGGGCAATGTTCTGCTGGGAAACCTTGGGTCCTGCCATCCATGTGGATGTTATTTTGACACGTACCACCTACCTAAGCATTGTTGCAGACCATGTACACCCTCTCATGGAAACGGTATTCCCTGGTGGCTGTGGCTCTTTCAGCAGGATAATGCGCCCTGCCACAAAGCAAAAATGGTTCAGGAATGGTTTGAGGAGCGCAACGAGTTTGAGGTGTTGACTTGGCCTCCAAATTCCCCAGATCTCAATCCAATCGAGCATCTGTGGGATGTGCTGAACAAACAAGTCCGATCCATGGAGGCCCCATCTTGCATCAGTCTGGCGAGTATACTAAAATATTTACTAGCCAATGGCGATTCTATTGCCAAGGTGTGCGTAGAGGGTTGAGAAACTTAAAGGTCTTCACTACAACTCACTTTAACTTGTCAATAAATATGACAGAAATGTATTACTGTTGTACAGTAAATTGTACTTCTCAAAGTAATAATAATAATTGCTTGTAAATTTCACAATTATATACAAATAAACGCCACATAACACATTGAATTAAATGTTCAGTTATGAATTAGAAAGACTGAAATAGCATTTTCTTGCAAAATGCAATAATAATTGTGCACATGTTCTGTTGTGCAGCACGATATAAATGCAATTACATTTTAAAAGTTGAAGTTTTATGAATTGATTTCATTAGACACCATTTTTGATGATACATTTGATGATACAGAATCGAGAAAAAAATCTAATTATTTCTTGATTTAAAAGCTTCTGTGGAGTTTTCATGTAAACAAATTAGTTATGTTTATATTCATTCTCGAGGATCGAACAAAGATGTGCTCCATCTTCCTAGTTAATGGTATGAAATGAATATCGTGATAAATATTGATATTAAATGATATGCAAAAAATCCAATGCGTGTCAGGGTCATTTCTGCAGCGGTTTAATTAGACATTGTTGTTCAGACCTGTAATGCACAGATATGAACCACAACAAAAAGACCTTTTCCTGCTCTCTTACAAAGGCCTTACAGTTCAACATCAGGACCATCAGCCAGTAATCTGTGCTTTTCTGCTCTGTGTCTATGAGGGATAAGTGGGATCATTTTCTGTGAAATTAACATGCTGGAGAAATTTCCTGCTTGAAGAGATTCTCACCCCATGTCCGCAGTAGCCACATTTCATTCTCTGTTCATTGTTCACCATGAATAAGTCTGGTTCCTCTGTGCCCCGAACTTGTGCTGGATCTGTGTGTGCATGTGTGTGTCTCGGCTTTGTCTCGTTTGGGGTCTGATCTGAAGATGAAGTCTTTCAGGATGAAGTCATAATGACAAGCTGTTGAGAACTGAGAGGGTGTCATTGTTGTAGTCTCCAGACATCTGATGTGCGGACAGGAAATGGAAAATAGAGCAGTGGAAAAAGATTCCCATCAGTAATCGGTACAGAATGGCATCTCTACTGCGGACTACGGTCAGGATCAAAGAGCTTTTGTCTAGTTCACTCACTCATTCACTCACGATTCCATCAGATTTGAAGCCTCCATCAGTTGTCATGAGCGATGTCAATTCTTGTCTGAGGACTGACTCTCAGAACATGAGCTGCACAGCAATATGCTGGAAACGGTACATTTGCGCTGCAGTCTGCTGATTTCTAGGTCATAAATAGCAGCTTGTGAATGATAATCCTCTGTGGTCAGTATTAGAGCTGCACGATTCTGGATAAATTGAGAATCACGATTTTTTAGTTTAAAATTGAGATTGCGATTCTCACACGATTCTGAAGAAAAAACATCAGACAACTAAACAAAATAACACGTAATTTACTGGAGGTTCTGACAAAATGTTCATTGCTTCAGTCTATTTAAAAACGACTTTAATTTAAATGAAATAATAAATTTAAAAAATCATTTGAATGGATTCAATGTCTCATTCTTCAAGCCTTCTCAGCGTTCGTCATTTTTGACCAAAAATTTGTTTGTATGTTTTTTTTTAAATTTTTTTACTTAATCGGAGTGGTACAAAACTTGGTCAAGGTTTTGGCACTTACTGTGTGAACACAAAAAAAATCATGGAAAAAAAATAGTCACACGTGTTCCTCGCGGTCAAAAACGAGCACATTGGAAATGAATGGGGGATGAATTTCATCTAGTGGAAACTTTTGGTACTGCACCCAAACAAAATCTGACTGAAAGCAAATTTTTTTTAGCCTGGATGCCAGCCGAACTTAGTTCCGCCCACAACATTTCAGTTCGGGAAGTTCGGTCTGGACATGATCCGTTTTGGAGCAACTATGCGCGAACCAGAGCTGTTCGGACCAATCACATTGTCAGGGCGAGCTTTATACGATGATGATGGACAGATGATCAACAGTAACGTAATCATCCACGTCACCAAAGAGCGCTTGGGTTGAATTCGTTCTAATCCTAAACGGAGAACTTGTTCGTATATGCATTCACCTTTACTAGTTCTCTCAAAAATGATGATTGTGTTGGTAAGTACTCTGTGTATCCTTAAATTCTTTTTACAACACCGGCAAAGATCGTTTACACTCAATCTTCTTCTTCTACTTCTTCCAGCGTGCGTGCAGTTGAGTTCTGTTGACAACTATGCGTCGTTTAACATACGTCACTTACTCCGTTGCTCTGATTGGTTGTAGGTCTATCCAATTGAGTGCAGAGGCATTTTCTTTCCTGGTTCGGTTGAAACACGCCCCATAATCACAGCCCAATGGAGCAGCATCAGACTCATGTTCTGACTAGAATCTGAGTATGACGACGTCAGGCTACATTTTTTTAGATATCAAGCTCAAATTTGGAACACAACTTGTTTAGGGTTAGGATATATGGCTTTGATTTTTTTTTTTTGTGCAGTTTTAGAGTAAAATGTCTTATTGAAAATAAGCATTTTTCATAACAAATTCTGTAACTTTTTTTTAAGTTCACTTTTTCAGCAATAATCTGCCACGTGTCTTCTTTGAAAAGAGACCAAACTTCAGTCTGTGCTATAAAACATCAAGATTTACCACAGTTTAAGATGGAAATTTCATTTTCCAGTCTATGCTCAAAAAGTGAATGAATGGATTATAACTACACCATAAATATAATTTAGTACCATAAAATCCCCTAAAAATACAAAATATTAATTAAAAAACATTAACGAACTAAAATATAGTACATTAATTTTTTTCATTTTTTTCCCCCGATCTTTTTTGACCAATATGCAAAGAGCAACAGAGTCTCTTGTCGCCACCTCGTGGCATCACAAGATAAGCGATACGCAAAAAAGTTGATTTGCTCTATTTTGATTGCTACCAGATATCAATGTTCATACCCAAACTATAAACTTTTATTCCTGTGCACATTTGTCCCGTTATTTAAATGTTTGTAGCACATAAATAACGATAATGTGTGGTTGACTTTGTGTGTTTGTTCGTGAAGCTGCTGTACAGTTACACTCTCTCTGGATCAGAGGCAGCAAACACAGATTTGAATGTCCTTGAAAGCCCCTAAAGTCTGTGGTTTAAAGCCTGTTTCACGTGAGCAGTGCGTGTTTTCCCTGCCCATATCAATGAATGAGAGCGTTCACATGGGAAGCGTGACGGCCGACTCTCTCATTAATTAACACGGGCAGCGACAAACACGCTGCTCACGCTCCTCTGAGGCTTGTGACACGAAACAGACATGGTAATAGACAAAGCGGAATCGTTGTCGTTTAGAAATAAGATCATGTGTGTGTTTGAGTCAAGATCGCAATCTTTTAACGATTAATCGTGCAGCTGTAGTCAGTATGATATATGAAATTCTCACTGTTTTGAAAGCTTGAGAGGCACAAATGCTAACAACTCTACATTTATTAGTACATTCAGTTACAGATACAATACGACCTACATTTGGTTGCAAATTATTTGTACGTTAGTGAATTGATTAATGGTATTTCTCATATATTTATGCATCTGACAAGTGCAAGTGGTTTTGACATTTTTCCACCATTGTATATGTGTCTGCCAGCACAAACAATGTTTTTCCATTAAAATACCATTTATTGCTGCAAAACCCATCTGTGAGCTAGACATAAATATCCAGACACTAATTGAGTTATAATTTTTGCATATTTATGTGCATCCTTTCACCATGAACTGGCCTATCAATCATCCTGTCAAGGGCAAAATTCTGTCCTGTCAACATCCTGACACTTCTCCATTTTTTTTCTCTATCCTTCATCCATTATTTTCAGAATACAATACTATTCCTACCTTTGTTTTGACATTCTCTTGAGGGTAAAGTCATTTTTATTCTCAGCCATTAAACAATTAAAAACTGATGAAGCACTGTCAGAAAGGTGAGACAGAAATACCCGTATCTCCTGTGAAAGAATTGGCTTTAAGCACACTATTTTATCAATTTTGATTGAATGATTTTAAGATGCACTCTGTAAGGGTGGGCCGGGTGGGGGATCAAAGAAATCATGTTTTTATAATAACATATATTCTAATTTACTGGCCTTCAAAGCAGTCACATAAGGGAGTTTTTTTTATTTTTACTCTTTGTACTTCAAGTAACTAACTTTTCATACATCTATTTGGAAAATGTGCAACTTTTAATTGGGTGGGCCACAATTCGAAACCAAAGAACGATACAAACAAGGAAAGAATGAAATAACGAACAAAATAATGAAGGAAAGAACAAAATTAACCAAAATGAAAGATCACATGATAAAGATGAATGAAAAAAGAAAAAGAAGAACAAGGAGAACACAAATAAAAAATAACAATGAAAGAATAAGCGAAAGACAAAACGAAGAGAACAAAATTAAAAAAATAATAATGACGATAATAATGAAAAAGAGGAACTAATGAAAGAGACCAAAATTAGCAAAAGAGAAATGAAATGATTAAAGAAATAAAGGAAATAAATGAACAAGAGCAAAAAGAAGGAATGAATGAAAGATAACAAATGACCAAAAGAAACACTTGAATGAGAGAATGAAAGAATAAGTGAGACAAAAAAGGATTCAATGAAAGAAAGTTCATGAAAAAGAAGGAATTAATGAAAGAAAACAAAATTAACAAAAGAGAAAGAACAAACCGAATGGATCTGACCTTAAAAGGGTTCAGAAAAGTATGAAAAAAGAATCAAATGAAAATGAGTGAACAAAAAATCTGGGGGGGAAAATGACCACGAACAGAAAAGAGTGAAAGATCAAAAGAAAAAGAGATGAGCAGAAGAGAATGAGCGAATGATAGAAAAAAGAATGAACGAGAGAACAAACCATACAGAAAGAGCAAATGCACGAAACGTAAGAAAGGATAAAGAAAATTATACAACTGTTCTTTCTGGTTCTCGAATCTGATTGGCTGAGAGCCGTGCGATATTCCCCCAGTATCAGCACTGGAACTGTTTCACCGCTTGTATCACTACGCTTGTGGTCGAGCAAATCCACCATATTTTTTACAAATACTACTCTTATTGTGTCACATAATGTTTTAAGAGTTTTTAGGTGAGAATGTAGTTATTTAGACCTCAAATATGTGACTCATATACAGTGGGGAGAACAAGTATTTGATACACTGCCGTTTTTCCAGGTTTGCCCACTTACAAAGCATGTAGAAGTCTGTAATTTTTATCATAGGTACACTTCAACTGTGAGAGACGGAATCTAAAGAAAATCACATTGTATGATTTTTAAATGATTAATTTGCATTTTATTGCATGACATAAGTATTTGATCACCTACCAACCAGTAAGAATTCCGGCTCTCACAGACCTGTTAGTTTTTCTTTAAGAAGCCCTCCTGTTCTCCACTCATTACCTGTATTAACTGCACCTGTTTGAACTCGTTACCTGTATAAAAGACACCTGTCCACACACTCAATCAAACAGACTCCAACCTCTCCACAATGGCCAAGACCAGAGAGCTGTGTAAGGACGTCAGGGATAAAATTGTAGACCTGCACAAGGCTGGGATGGGCTACAGGACAATAGGCAAGCAGCTTGGTGAGAAGGCAACAACTGTTGGCGCAATTATTAGAAAATGGAAGAAGTTCAAGATGACGGTCAATCTCCCTCGGTCTGGGGCACCATGCAAGATCTCATCTTGTGGGGCATCAATGATCATGAGGAAGGTGAGGGATCAGCCCAGAACTACACGGCAGGACCTGGTCAATGACCTGAAGAGAGCTGGGACCACAGTCTCAAAGAAAACCATTAGTAACACACTACGCCGTCATGGATTAAAATCCTGCAGCGCACGCAAGGTCCCCCTGCTCAAGCCAGCGCATGTCCAGGCCCGTCTGAAGTTTGCCAATGACCATCTGGATGATCCAGAGGAGGAATGGGAGAAGGTCATGTGGTCTGATGAGACAAAAATAGAGCTTTTTGGTCTAAACTCCACTCGCCGTGTTTGGAGGAAGAAGAAGGATGAGTACAACCCCAAGAACACCATCCCAACCGTGAAGCATGGAGGTGGAAACATCATTCTTTGGGGATGCTTTTCTGCAAAGGGGACAGGACGACTGCACCGTATTGAGGGGAGGATGGACGGGGCCATGTATCGCGAGATCTTGATGTATCACCAGAACAACCTCCTTCCCTCAGTAAGAGCATTGAAGATGGGTCGTGGCTGGGTCTTCCAGCATGACAACGACCAGAAACACACAGCCAGGGCAACTAAGGAGTGGCTCCGTAAGAAGCATCTCAAGGTCCTGGAGTGGCCTAGCCAGTCTCCAGACCTGAACCCAATAGAAAATCTTTGGAGGGAGCTGAAAGTCCGTATTGCCCAGCGACAGCCCCGAAACCTGAAGGATCTGGAGAAGGTCTGTATGGAGGAGTGGGCCAAAATCCCTGCTGCAGTGTGTGCAAACCTGGTCAAGAACTACAGGAAACGTAGGATCTCTGTAATTGCAAACAAAGGTTTCTGTACCAAATATTAAGTTCTGCTTTTCTGATGTATCAAATACTTGTGTCATGCAATAAAATGCAAATTAATTACTTAAAAATCATACAGTGTGATTTTCTGGATTTTTGTTTTAGATTCCGTCTCTCACAGTTGAAGTGTACCTATGATAAAAATTACAGACTTCTACATGCTTTGTAAGTAGGAAAACCTGGAAAATCGGCAGTGTATCAAATACTTGTTCTCCCCACTGTATAAACATTTAGACGCTTTCTCAGATGTGAGCTCCAGGCTGTCAGCAGCCGTTCAGCGCTCATGTACCCGCAGAGAACAGCTTCATCTCGGACAGTCCTTCAGGAATCTGCCACTGGCTCTTACTGTATGTAGATAGTGGATAAACATGAGATATAATTCATTTGGGGTTTATCAAACGGGCAATCTTTAGTCTTAATAAACTATTACTTCTTCTAGAGCAAACTGGCATAACTTTATATTTAGGCTATATTTAACTTGAATCCTGTACTAGAGCGCTGCTTTTGTACGCTTGACTGAATTGTTTGCTTGTGTTTATTTCCTGTTGTCTTTTATAATAGCTATTGTTGTTAATTTAAATATTATTGTTCAATAAATATTATTTAATATAAATAATATGCCATATTTGGTATTGAGAAAGGGTCCGTTAGTGATCGTGATATGGACTTCAGTAATAGTCACATTATTACACCATCAGATGGCGGCAAAGACTGTCTTTATGAGTGACTGGTTGTAAACAAAGGAAGTTGTTTTAGCGCTGTCATGGGAAATCTTTTAAAAGGACAAAGAGATCGCTTTCCTCAGTGGACATTCAAACAGATTTTTTTATAATGGATATAATATTATGGACATCGACCTGAAGAATGAATGCTATATCAGATGCAGGTAATACACTCGTTTAGTCAATCTCTCTCTCATAATACAATAGTCTTCAATGAAGAAAGAGGCTCATCTGTGATGGGAAATTCAAAAGCGCAGTGATAACATGAACAACCTGTTCCTCAGTGGTTCAGACTCTTCCCACACATTTGCAGCTCTCACAGCGAACCTTTCATCTCACGTGCGATTTAATGATCTCATTAAGTGGTAATGTCCTCATTAAACAGGGTTGGATATGGAAGCTAGCCACTTACCTGAACAGACTGTGAAGACTGCAGGTAGAGCTAGAGCATGGAGAGGGCTGCCGCTCCTCAGAGCTTTAGGCATGAATGATGCTGTTTGCTGCAGACTGCCTGACTGACTAGAATTTTAATACACCATCCAAGGCTCTTTCAACAGCAGAGCAGACGTGTTTCTGAGAGATTAGAAGGAGAAAATAAGGCAGCTAATGTGGAGTGGAGGGCTGTGCTTCATTACAGTCATGAAGCCTCTGCTGCTGTAGCCCTGTGTGCTATGCTAATATAACAAAAGTCCCTGTGGATTGTGGGTAGCGGCACGTTCAGCTGAGGACAGATTATCAGTAATGAAAGAAGTCAAGAGTTTTTCTATTGAACAGTGTTCAGTTCGGCGTGAGATCAGGCTGGGAGACCTTGTCTGAGTTGTGAAGCGAACATTGGTTTAAACAGACAGGCTCAAGTTCCTGAAACATTTATTAGAAAGAAATTCATTTACGGCGGCTGCTCTATAGACAGGGCCACACTAATGAAAACAATAAAAACTGAGAGCTCTGCCGCCCGCTCGCTCCATTTCACACTGAACTTTCTGCTGTTTGAGAAATGCATTTTTGATTTCTGTACACTTCCCATTTATAATGTATTGTTTACATATGATATTGGACGCCATTTCTCAAAGATGTTCTGCTAAGTCAACATGAAATCAAAATGGACTCTGTTTACTCTATTATACGTGTTACTGTTGATTCATCAGTGCAGATTAAACAATGCTTGTCTTTGTATCAACTCCCAATTGATTCCCAATCGATCAAATAGTCCTTACCTACATTTTTCTCATTCAATATCCAGGTTCATGTTGATTTTTTTTCCAGGAACATTTAAAGGTTTCGTTCAACCAAATTCTGTCGTCCTAATTCATACTCACTAGGGCTGGGCGATAGACAATGTTAACGTACACTATATTGCCAAAAGTATTGGGACACCCCTCCAAATCATTGAATTCAGGTGTTCCAATCACTTCCATGGCCACATGTGTATAAAATCAAGCACTAGGCATGCAGACGCTTCTACAAACATTTGTGAAAGAATGGGTCGCTCTCAGGAGCTCAGTGAACTCAAGCGTGGTACCGTGATAGGTTGCCACCTGTGCAATAAGTCCATTCGTGAAATTTCCTCACTACTAAATATTCCACGCTCAACTGTTAGTGGTATTATAACAAAGTGGAAGCAATTGGGAACAACAGCAACTCAGCCACGAAGTGGTAGGCCACGTAAAATCACAGAGCGGGGTCAGCGCATGCTGAGGAGTGCGCAGAAGTCGCCATCTTCATGGAATGGGTTTCCATGGCCGAGCAGCTCATCCAAGCCTTACATCACCAAGTGCAATGCAAAGCGTGGGATGCAGTGGGGTAAAGCACGCCGCCACTGGACTCTAGAGCAGTGAGACGTGTTCTCTGGAGTGACCAATCACGCTTCTCTGTCTGGCAATCCCATGGACGAGTCTGGGTTTGGCGGTTGCCAGGAGAACGGTACTTGCCTGACTGCATTGTGCCAAGTGTAAAGTTTGGTGGAGGGGGGATTATGGTGTGGGGTTGTTTTTCAGGGGTTGGGCTTGGCCCCTTAGTTCCAGTGAAAGGAACTCTTAATGCTTCAGCATACCAAGACATTTTGGACAATTTCATGCCCCCAACTTTGTGGGAACAGTTTGGGGATCCTTCTCGTCCAACATCAGTGCCTGACCTCACAAATGCGCTTCTAGAAGAATGGTCAAAAATTCCCATAAACACACTCCTAAACCTTGTGGAAAGCCTTCCCAGAAGAGTGGAAGCTGTTAGAGCTGCAAAGTGTGGGCCAACTCCATATTAAACCCTACGGATTAAGAATGGGATGTCATTAAAGTTCATGTGCATGTAAAGGCAGGCGTCCCAAAACTTTTGCCAATATAGTGTATATTCAAAGCAATATAATATATATTGTTCCCGAGTTTCCAATGTTGGCAGCTCCGTTATAGCATATTGGGAGTGTTATACTTTATTAATAATAATAATAAAAAATACTCAAATATCATTTTTAATTACTTCTGTTTCTGACACTAATGATATTAAAATACTTTCACATATCCCAGTTTCATATGCAAGATTTCCATATCAAATCATATGTTGATTTCCTCTAAAAAGTGGCTCTTTGAAAACATGACTGTGGAAGCAGTCTGACATGTCAACCTCTGGCTCAGTGGTGTGAGTTTGGGACTGTGCCTCCTTTTTTTTTCTCCAAACAAAGGCAGATGGAGGTAGTGTTTGTGAAATCTGTTTTGGAAACTTACTGATTTTTAGCTATGTCTTGTCCTCTGTCCTGGAGATTGTCTCTGCCCACAGGCTACATGTTTTTTATGCCAAATCCACATTATATATTCTCATTGTCTTTTGCTTTGTTCACAGCTCCTGGAGGGCAGTTTCACCTCGCAGGTCAGCCATGAAGTTGACGGTCTTATCTTCCAGCCTATAGGGGTGAGTCTGACACATACAAACAGAAGAGAAATGCACTCTGACTGCAAATTCAGGCTGTGGGGAAAACGGAGGATGTAACTCTGCCACACAATAATTGCCTGCAATGAGCTGAAGAGTAGTTTGTTTTGTGTTCACTCAGGCGTCCTCATAAGCATTTCAGTTTACGGCAGTAATAATCCATCATTTATGCTGTATTATACAGTGTATGCGCACAAATGCTATCAAGCTGCAAACTAAACTGATTTTGAGACTAGTCGATAAAATCTTGAGAAGATTCTCAGCCAAAGACGTAAACATGAATTATGAATTTTGCACAAATATCATATACGTATGTGTCGTGTAACTGCTACACCAGGACTTAATTCTATCTGTATCATATTTGATATGCAAGTTTCTAAGGCCACTAAATTATACACATGATCAAAACTTTGCTTGCACACAATCTACCACAGTCCATCTGTCGTCTGATTATAGTTTATACTTTTTTAGCAAGGTGAAGGTCTTTTAGTATAATTATAAAAACATCCACGTTCAGGTCGTGGCTTTTTGCTGTGAAATTTTTACTGATTTTTATCAAGTAAACACAAGAACAATTTTGATATTTTTAGTGATATTTCAAAACGAACACTTACCGAACCAAAGCAACTTTTTACTTGATTATCTGTACATAATTTTTTAGAAAAATCATTTTAAAATGTATCAAATATGATTATCAGGCTTTAGAGGAGCATTTATTTGTTCATCTGTCAATCATCATTGTATTGCATTGCATTATATGTTTTAAAACTACAAAGTTCTGTTTATAAAACTAAGCATTTAAATATCATCTTATCAAGACACATTATTGGCAGATATAGAGTGACAGCTGATATTTATATGCATTTTATGTAAGCAGTCTGCTATTATCTGCTTTTAAGTAGTCTATACCATTATAAAGATCTCATTGATCTTTGAGTATTGAGTTCCATTTTCTGGACTTTTGTTATCACTATCATAGTATATGAGTCATAAAATCCTGATCTATCAAATATTAACAGTATCAACAAAATAAAAAAATGATTTTTTTTTTTTTTTAATTTTGTCTAAAGGTTCAGTAAACTGTCCAATCAAACTTTCAAGCTTTTCAAGAAAACAAAGATATTGCAGATGCACATTTACATTTAATTAACAAACCTATTTTTAACCTAAATTTCTTCTATAATGCCTTCTTTTTCATAATAAAAAGGGTTGTAAGTGTTGTACACGTGCTAGCTTTTATTTCAGTTTATAATTTCTAACATTTACCCTCTGGTGTTCTTCGGTCATTTTTGACCAAATTTCTTTTTTTTTTTTACTTCATCGGAATGGTACGAAATTGGTAAAGGTTTTGGCACTTGCTATGTGAACACACACACACACACACACACACACACACACACACACACACAAAAAAATCATGGACATGATTCGAAAAGGTTAAATGGACCTGAAAAAAATAGTCACACTTTTACTCGCGCATTTGAAACGAATGGGAGACGAATTTCAACTCAACAAAAATTAACAAAATCTGACTGAAAGCTCATTTTTTGAGATATCAAGCTTAAATTTAAAACAACTTGTTTATATTTATGGCTTTGATTTTGAAAATAGTATTTTTGTGCATTTTTCATAACAATAAACATTTTTTTTTAAGTTCACTTTTTTAAACTTTTTTCACTTCAGCAAAATCTGCCAAGTGTCTTCTTTGAAAAGAGACCAAACTTCAGTCCGTGCTATAAAGCATTCAAGATTTACCACAGTTTAAGTTGGAAATTTCATTTTCAGGTCTATGCTCAAAAAGTGAATAAATGGATTATAATAACTACAGCATAAATATAATTTAATACCATAAAATCTAAAATATTATACCCCTAAAAGTACCCCTAAAAATGCAAAATATTATATAAAAAACATTATCAAACTAAAATATAGTGCATTAATTTAATTGAAATTAAAATAATCCGATTATTTTTGACCGACACGAAGAGCACCAGAGGGTTAAAACATTTTTTAAATTCCCATAGCCAAACCCCCAAACATTAAAATTCTCTGAAGAAAGCACATTATGCCCACATTAGAATTCAGCAGGCTTGTGGCTTTAAAAATGTGGCATGTATGGTAGCAGACATTCACAAAAATAAATATCCTCTATAGAGGACAAAAGCAGGTCCCAGGAGGATAAACACAGGAGAGATTCGCCACAGGTGTGCCGGATTGAAAACATAAGCTCGGCATCAATGTGCCTTTGACTGATTAGAAACACAACAGAAGAGAGAGACGCTTTCAGTTGCATCATTAAAGCTGCAGAAATCCAAAAAGAAAGAAAAATTTCAATATCGTTCAGTCTCTTTGCAAATGCAAGGTAAAGGTCATACACACCACATTCCTGTGACAACAGATCAATCACGTCAATATGTTTAAAAATGTATTAAAGCAGGTGTCCTCAGAAGCCCTCAATTTATACAGCGTAATGTATTTTCTCTGCTGACATGATGTTTGGGATCAGACGTCTCTCATATCTGCGCTGATATTGACTTTCTTTCACTGTAATGCAATGAGACCTTTTGTAGACAGCGATACTGAACCTCTGAACTTCATACATTCCACACAGATGTCCAGGATGTTGTCTCAATGTAACACGGCGGAAGAAAGTGCACATTAGACAGGTGTATTGTAATAATTCCAATCTTGTGTTCACTCTTGCCTCACATTGCTATGCCCATTTCCACATGTCCCCCAGCCTCTCATTTTGAAAGAGAGAAATCCTGTGACCCTGAAACCAGCGTAATGTACAGCAATGACATCCAAATGACTGAGAGGAGCAGTTTTGAGAGGGAAATAGGAAGCTTTGTACTGGTACATACTTGACAAAAAATGCTTTGATTTAATTCTTAATTGTTAATTGGCTGCAGATTTAGTCGAATTAAAATTGAAATTGCAATGTGGCAAAATCTGATTTTAGTTAAATACTGTCCTGAAGTCAGCCTGTGCTGAGTATTTCAAAAGTGAAAGGATGGCTACTTTACTGGAGGAATCTCATAAACACTAACAGGGCACATTACACAAAGAAAAAATATATACACCACCATTCTAAAGTTTGGGGTAAATAAAATAAAATAAAAAAATTAAAGAAATTGCAATTTTTATTCAGCAAGGATCCATTAAAGGCACAATATGTAAGATTTTTGTAATAAAAAAAAATCCAAAAACCACTTACACAGTGTGATATATTTCATGCAGTTGTGTACTTATATTATCCTAAAAGTTCCCAAGGATTTGTAAATCCAGAGAAATTCCTATTTTAAATTATGGCTCGTCCCTTGTCATTGTCGCTTATAAATGACGTAATGTCAGCGGTTTCCGCTTGTAGAAACCATGGCAACACACATGGACAAATGGGGAAGCACGCTGATGTTGTGTCGTTCAGTCATCATGGATCACGATTATCCATTGGACAGTACAGAAAATCCCAAAAAACGTAAACGTAGATCAACTGAAGCCCGGGTATACTTCACTTTCCACAGATGCGCGCGCGAGCCTTTCAGACGCGTTCGGCGTGCTCGCACTATCTGGTGGACTTTTGTTTTCAAGCGCTCAATTCACTCGTGCATGCGCTGTTGTACGGATGCGGACGGCCGAAGTGTACTTTGGCCTTGAGACAAGCAGGCTTTGTGACAAACGGAGATATAAAACTCAATATCAGCATGGCGTTTTTAAGATGGAGAGAGCTTCGCGACAAACTTGGACTTGACAGAGAGTCCGCTCTCGCATGTTATTTTAACCATGACATAAAATGGTGTAATCAAACGTACAGGTAATACAAAACCTAATTCATTACCTCATCCGTGAACATGATTCGTGAATTCCATCTTTGGATGGTGAAAATATCTCCCATCATTCCACTCTCCTTCATAGCGTCATCAAGCTTCGCCTTTGTTATTGTTTTGAAAATGCGCCCTCTAGCGGTGAAAACTTACAGATTGCGCCTTTAAATTGATTAAAATTGACAGTAAAGACGTTTACATTGTTGCAAAAAAACATTTCAAATACATTTCTATTCATCAAAGAATCCTGAAAAAAAATTATCACAGTTTCCACAAAAATATGAAGCAGCACAACTGTTTTCAACATTGATAATAATAATAAATATTTCTTGAGCAGAAAATCTGCATATTAGAATAATTTCTGAAGGATCATGTGACACTGAATACTGGAGGAATGATGCTGAAATTACAGGAATTAAATACATTTTAAAGGAATACATTTTAAAATGTAAATTTTCAAATAGAAAACAGTATTTTAAATTGTAATATTATTTAATGGTATTAAAGGTTTTGTTGTATTTTAATGCAGCACTGGTGAACATAAGAGACTTCTTTTAAAAACATTTTAAAAAATCGTACCGACACCAAACCTTTGAATGGTAGTGTGTATTTTACAAGAAAAAATGCTGTTTATATAACTGTAAAAAATGTTGCTGCAATTAGTTATAACAACTTAGAATTTGTTGAGAACTTAAATATCCAACTAAACTAAAGTTAACTGAACTTAATATGTCAAGCATGAACACATACTTTTTTGTTAACAACATATTATTTCTTATTGTATAATGTGGAATTTTAAGTTGAGATAAATAATCACAGCAATCATTTTTTACAGTGTATTACAATATTTTGCATATGGCCTTTTAATGACATTCATATTAGATTCTTATTACTGCAATTTAATGAGTAAACAGACATAAATTAAAGGCAGTAAAATAAATGCTGCCATATACATACTGTGATGCTCAATTCAACAACCTTCCTGTGCAATATCCGACCTAAATCCAACACTCCTGGAGCAGATGATCATGGTTGTGCAGACAGGTGTGTCAGATCACATTTTAAATAATAGCCTGTCTATTTGCATTCTGTCTCATCTCATTTGCATTACAGCAATGCAAATTCAGGGGAGAAATAGGCTTAATTGTGTGGCCAAGACAAATTTATCATTTTAATATTTGTGAATCAGTAAAAGATGAAGTAGATGTGAAGTGGGTCATTAAAAGGGAGTACTAGAATCTACAAACACAACCGGTGCACATGCACTGAAGGACAAAGTGAGGAACGTAATGTACAGATACAGAGATAGTAACTTTATTGCAAAAAAAAGAAAAAGAACTTGAATTAAATGCCAGAGACGTAGATTCTCAAATAACATTCTTACAGTGTCTAGCCACACAGGAGTTCTTGTGTTGGGCAGGAAGCATTATTTTTTTTAGTTTTATTATTTATTAAAGGGGTCATGAACTGAGAAATCAAATTTTCCTTGAGCTTTTGTCATATAAGAGGTCATCAGCATATTTATTAGAATATCCTGTAAGTTTGAGAACTGAAAACTTCCTTGTTAGTCCAAAAACAGCTTTTATTGTAACCAAGCCCAGAGAACGACTCGTTGTGGAATGAGCCTGTAATAGATGGAGAAAGACCGCCTCTGCAGAAGAAGATCAACACCTACTTCATCATCGCAACTTTGGCCCCGCCCACTGGAGTGTTAGTGAGATGATGAGGAGAGAAGAGCGATACAGGATGGACTACAAATTGTCAGTAAATTAAACCAGTGACTAAACGCTCAACTTCACATTGTTTCTCTTAGTAGGATGAAAATAATCTGTTATTTAAACTGTTATTAAATTATATATAGAAAGCAATCAAAGAACACTCCCTTTACAATCACTGGAGCTGTCAATCAAACAGCACAAGTTTATCAGTGACTGAGTTCTGGACTCGCGCCAAAACTCCCATAATAATCAACAAATCTCTTATTTACATTGTGTTTGCACTGTTAGTTATGATAAAAGCATTCGTTAATGTGCAGAAATCGAGTTGCAATGACGAGATCCTGCATTCATGCGCTCAACATGTCTGTGATTGGCTACAATGCTCATCACTGCAACCTTTCATGCCACAATCTGAATATAATGCCATAGATCTGAATATAATGATAGAATCAACACTTTTCACGATTAGTTAACCTTGAGAGCTGTAATAGTAGAGAGAGTTCCACATGTAATACTCATCTATTTCATATGCAAGCCATATGTCAGCCAATCACAGCAGTGGGCGTTTACACTGAAGTCTCACTGCAGCCAATCACAGCAGTGGGTGTTTACATTGAAGTCTCACAGCAGCCAATCACAGCAGTGGGTGTTTACACTGAAGTCTCACAGCAGCCAATCACAGCAGTGGGCGTTTACACTGAAGTCTCACTGCAGCCAATCACAGCAGTGGGTGTTTACATTGAAGTCTCACAGCAGCCAATCACAGCAGTGGGTGTTTACACTGAAGTCTCACAGCAGCCAATCACAGCAGTGGGTGTTTACACTGAAGTCTCACAGCAGCCAATCACAGCAGTGGGCGTTTACACTGAAGTCTCACTGCAGCCAATCACAGCAGTGGGCGTTTACACTGAAGTCTCACTGCAGCCAATCACAGCAGTGGGCGTTTACACTGAAGTCTCACTGCAGCCAATCACAGCAGTGGGTGTTTACATTGAAGTCTCACAGCAGCCAATCACAGCAGTGGGTGTTTACACTGAAGTCTCACAGCAGCCAATCACAGCAGTGGGCGTTTACACTGAAGTCTCACAGCAGACACGCCCCTTCAAACTGAGCGTTCAAATCAGAGGCTAAATCAGGGCCTTTTATTTCTAAATGGACAATTTTTGATGAAAAAACCATACTAACATTATAAGTGAACCTCCACCCCAGGAAACATTATAAAACAATGCAGTTCATCACCTCTTTAAGACATTAAAGTTAACCATCTGTTGGCCCATATGTATTAGTGTAGGTTCAATTTCAGAATATTATTTCTGTCACTTTGGATAAATCTAGCAGCTTCTTAATTCTGCAGCCTGATGTTTTCCTAAATGTGTCGATAAAACTTAGTATAGTTGGATTAGATGTGTCAGGGCAGTTTAGATAGAGTAAGACATCAATAGCGCAAAGGCTATTTTATTCTCTACAAAAGGTTCTGTGGAAATTATAAAGAGGACGGAGGAGCCCTGCCTTTGGAAATGTTAAATGACTTTGACATCATGTTGTTGATCAGCCCTGCAACTGAAGGATTTTTATAGAACAAGCCAATCCACCAAATCCAAATCTCTTCAGCATTTCAAAAAGATAGGGCCATTCAACCCTTTCAAAAGCCCTTGTGTGCATCCACTGATAGCAGAGCATGTCAGACTTCCCTCTTTGATGCTGAACAATATCCATTCCTTCTGGTCATTCCATGTTAGGTAACCCATATAAGTATTGTAGTCTTCCTGCTACAATTTGTACATGGTTTTGCTCTGTTCCGGAACTTGGTGAGCCGCCTGGTTTTGGTACCAGGCAAAAGGCAGCTTAACTTTGCTGCCTCCTAAGACACCTTTATTTTGCCAAATTCTGAGGGTGCTGTTACACTGACCTTTGTTCAGTGAGATTCAGCGGGCGAAAAGCTGTCATCTCAATAGGAATCAGATTCAAGGTCATTCAGTGTGCGATTTCGCCTCATTGACCAATATAAAACTGCTTCGTTTGGAAGTGACTTGTGAGTAATCGGTGCTTCATGCATCGCTACACTATTGATAATGGCCAATGAACCAATGGATCACTCTTTAAGGCAGCACTGTGTGTGTACTTTGTAGAATCACAGAATTTGTTGCAGTTACCTGAGTGAAAAAATAAATCCAAGGCGAAATCTCCTGTTGCCTGTATTGAAATCCAATGTGCTTTCTCTCTATGTAGAACCATTGAAATCAGTCTGTTTGCTCACCTGTTAGAGCATGGCGCCAGCAACGTCAAGGTCATGGGTTCAATCCCCAGGGATCACACATAATAGCAAAGGGCCCTATCATAGACCCGGCGCAATGCGACGCCAGACGCGACGCAAGTGTTTTTTGCTAGTTTCAGCCCGACGCAGTTCTCATTTTCACGTCCAGCTCTACGTTGTTTAAATATCAAATGCACTGGCGCATCTGTTCATCCATGGGCGTCTGGTCTGAAAACCAGGTGTGTTCAGGAGCATTGTTGGCGTGTTGCTGTTTTGAGGAACTGAAAACGACTGCGCCATTGACCAACACAAACCTGCTCTAAAGTCAATAGTGCAGTATTTTTTGTGTTATTTAAAGGGTGCGTTAGTAATATGCACCTATAGACGGGTGCACAACGCGTATTATACACACAGGGACGCGCAGCAGCACACACACATTTTTAAATATTAAAAATAAAAGGATTACAATGTAAAAGATTATTATTGTGTACATAAAGATAAAAATGCCTACATGTCATAAAGTCATTGCCTGTATCAGAATGACTTATTTGCAGTAATGACGAATGAAAATGGCTAATTATTTGACCAATCGTGCCAATACACACATGTATTTAAACTGACTCGTCAGGTTGAGTGTGTCTATATTCCTCCATGTAAATAGCGAATCCGCCATGGTGCGAGCACAACTGGCTTTTAAAGGGAATGGGAGATGAGACTCTGATTGGTTTATTGCACGTTACGCCCAAAACACAGACCATGCACTCAGATCGTTAAAATAGAGCCCATGATGTAAACTTTAAGTGCACTGATGCTTTGGATAAAAGCATTTTGCCCCATTATGGATTTTTGAAAATTACCTTTCATGTAGCGTGTAACATAGCTGTAAGTGAATGAAAACATCCTGCAAAGTTTTAAATCTGAAGTTGCACCGTATATAAAGTTATTGTCTCTCAAAAGTAAGAGTCGACTCTGAGAGAATTAAATGAATCCCAAGCCGTTTCGTTGTGACGTCAAGACGAAACATTAGCATATTGCCTGCATTTTCAGCCTCGCTTGGAATTTTGATACAGTTCCCAAACGTGCACCTAAATAAATTCGGCAATTAATTTGTCTGTGACGCATTACTCTGAACTAACAAATGGCGACAGACAGAAAGGTTAATCAGATTACAGCACGTCACTTCTCAGACATTCTTACTCCGATTCTGCATGTTCAATCGGCCTGAAGTGCCATAAACTACACTGACACTTACCATTGAGAAAGGTCCTGCTCCAGTCGTGTTTGCGATTGACTTTCTGATTCATCAGCAACTCTGTATAAAATTTTCAACACTTGTCAAGCTTGTAATGAGCTGCACGCAGTATACCAATCACAACTGACTGGGTCATCTGACCAATCACAGCAGATTAGCGTCACGCAAAGGAGGGGTTTGGAAAAATTAATCGTTGTCATTGAGCAAATAAGGTAAAAATAAATGCATATTATAAGACAATGAAAGTGTTTTTTGACCTTGCATGCATGTAAACCTGTTTTTGGAGACTCCCAAAACAAAAATAGGAACCTTTTAAATGCCATAATTGGGGCACTTTAAATGTAAATGTCCATTTCACGTAGGATGCTGCCTGTGTAAGCAATAGACAATAGCTGGGTTTCCATTCCAAAATGTTTCACAGTTGGTATGTGCCTTTGTGAAAATTCGGAAATACAAAACCTTGAGCGTTTTCATCCACATTATCCTGAGGAAGCCTGTCTTGTCATGATGAAGAAGCTGAATGACCTTCTTGATTTCTCTGGGGAGAGTTATATTTGCTGTATTAGGGCAATTAAACAATCCTGCATGAGGGAGATGTCGCAATAGCTCACATAATGATGGCTCAAATGCCTATTCCCATACGTCACCAGCCTCCATATACCTGGAAACAGCCACGCTCAAAACAGTTCTGGCAGATTGTGAAGACACACTTACAGTGCTCGCACACTTTTTCCAATGCTATTGTTTCCATGAGTGTTTGCGTCGTTAATTTTTCCCATAAGGATTTTTTTAAAAGTCTTAAAGCATTATAAGCCGTGAACCAAGCCAACTAGCTACCAACTAGGTTTTTTAATGTTTTTGAAAGTAGTCTCCTAATCTCACCAAGGCTGCATTTGTTTGCTCAACAATACAGTAAAAACAGTAATACTGTGAAATATTATTGCAATTTAAATGAACTGGTTTCTGTTGTAATAGTCAAACCAAAAATTATTCAGACACCAGATATCATTTTTTACTAGTGTGTGCAGGACTCTAGTTCATTTATGTAAGTGAGGATAGCAAAATAAACTGTGACATATTATACCCAAAAATTCTTCATACAGTGAATATCAATGAAATTGATAAATATTTGGGACCAAAATTATCCAGACACTTTGACCTGAGCATGTTTTGCTGAAGTGTTTTTTCTTTAATTGCTAATGTGACCTTTGACACCACAGACTGAACTAAATGAAGCATTGCTTGGTCATTGGTTGAGCTAAATTGGTATTATATAATTGTGTATTTAAATTTAACAGCTGATTGGTTGATTGTAATCCATTACATACCTTTCTATCAAAGTTATCTGACATTATCAAGATGAATTTGTTCTAATAAGAAGAAAATCAGCATGGATCATGTGACACTGAAGACTGGAGTAAAGATGCTGAAAATTCAGCTTTGCATCACAGAAATAAATTACATTGTAAAATATATTACAACACAAACCAGTTAATTTAAAGAGAAGTAATATTTCACAGTATTACTGTTTTTACTGTATTTTTTAGCAAATAAATGCAGCCTTGGTGAGATAAAGAGACTACTTTGAAAAACATTAGAAAAACCTTTATGTATCCAAACTTTTGACCGGTACTGTACATATTTTAAGTTCATTATATATATATAATATATATAATTTTGACAGCATAGCGAGAGCAACTTCATTATGTACATTTTGTTTGCTGCAACTCTGATTGGTGGAATTTTCTGTACAGAATCATGGGTAATGTAGTTTTTCTAGATAATCCACTTCTGCCAAGTGCATCACATTTTAATGCAAATTTTCATGCAAGTTTCAGATTCAGGATTTCTTATGTGCACTTTTAAAATTGGATGGAAACTCTGCTGAAGCAGCTCCCTTGGGTTTGGAACAGAACTTTGTATCTACATTAAAAAAAGGCCAACATGGTGAGTGTTTTTACATTTTGAGTTCCTGGTTTTAGCAATATTAGGGCTTCTCATAGCGGTAGGAGGAACACCCAGTTTCTTGTTGATCTCAGTAAGAAGGCAGTTTAATTTACCAGGCACAAACAATCTTCCTGCTTTATCCCTGTGCTCATAAAAAGATTGTTTTTGTTTCAGTAACTTTTTAGCAGCAGCTCTATTTGCCCACTACTTATTATATTGTGCTATAAAAAAAAGTTGCAAAGCCGTTTTTTTTTCTTCTGAGAAATGCAATTTTCCTGTTCAATTTTGCACTACGAAGTGTCGTTGTTTGTCAAGGCCACTTTTGTAAACCTTGAATCCCCCATTTTATTCAAAGACAAGTTTCTGATGTGTTAACGTCTTTCTGACAAGTGTAGTTTTACTGAGGAGGCCGACTTATCACATATGCGATACTGCGAATGACATACAGTAATTGCCTGCTCTGTTAGTGTGTGTGTGTGCGTGTGTGTGTAGGGAAAAAAACAAGCCATTGTCATAGTGACAAAATATAAATGTTTCATGGCCGGTAAATTTTCTCAGTTGGCCACACAATTACTTTGGACCTAGCAAAGTTGCACGCTTACAATGTGTCAAAACTGATTCGCTCCCATTATAATGAATAAAGCTGTCTACTCTAAAACACGGAGGGAGAGAGACAATGGGAAAGTGACAGCTGTGTTTACAGAGTTTATAATAACCCCTCCACACACTAACCAATCACACATCTCTGCCTCTCTTATGCTATTAATGACATTTTAAGGAAAAGTCACATTTAGGTTGTGGAAACACACTTTTACACACACACACACACACACACACACTCTCTCCACCCCCTTGATAGAAAAGCAAAACTAAGTCGGTTTTGATCTTTCTACCTTTGATGTGCGCCAGGTCACTTCACATCACCTGATCTGCTCTTACACACATGCTTATGTACCAGCACATCCAACAGACACCAGGTGCTTCAATATCTTTGATGTCTGAAAAGAAAACACACATGTACAGACTAACAGAGTGCAGATCACATCACACGTTTATTCACCACTTACACCCTGAAGGCATTTTTAATGATAGCATTCTTAAAAGTAATGGCTTCGAACTCTCACAAGATAAAGTGCATGGTCTCATTTGATAGAAAACCTTTCAAATTTTGAAAAAATAGATTTTGATCATGTTTGGAAGTTCTTATGTTACATAACTGCTGAGAAAAAAAAAGTGATGCAATTAATTGACGTATTTTGTTATTATTGAAGATTGACATGATGACTATTAGAATGTACACTATATTGCCAAAAGTTTTGGGACGCCTGCCTTTACATGCACATGAACTTTAATGACATCCCATTCTTAATCCGTAGGGTTTAATATGGAGTTGGCCCACCCTTTGCAGCTATAACAGCTTCAACTCTTCTGGGAAGGCTTTCCACAAGGTTTAGGAGTGTGTTTATGGAAACTTTTGACCATTCTTCTAGAAGCGCATTTGTGAGGTCAGGCACTGATGTTGGACGAGAAGGCCTGGCTCGCAGTCTCCGCTCTAATTCATCCCAAAGGTGTTCTATCGGGTTGAGGTCAGGACTCTGTGCAGGCCAGTCAAGTTCCTCCACACCAAACTCGCTCATCCATGTCTTTATGGACCGACGCTTTGTGCACTGGTGCGCAGTCATGTTGGAACAGGAAGGGGCCATCGCCAAACTGTTCCCACAAAGTTGGGAGCATGAAATTGTCCAAAATGTCTTGGTATGCTGAAGCATTAAGAGTTCCTTTCACTGGAACTAAGGGGCCAAGCCCAACCCCTGAAAAACAACCCCACCCCATAATCCCTCCTCCACCAAACTTTACACTTGGCACAATGCAGTCAGGCAAGTACCGTTCTCCTGGCACCCGCCAAACCCAGACTCGTCCATGGGATTGCCAGACAGAGAAGCGTGATTGGTCACTCCAGAGAACACGTCTCACTGCTCTAGAGTCCAGTGGCGGCGTGCTTTACCCCACTGCATCCCACGCTTTGCATTGCACTTGGTGATGTAAGGCTTGGATGAGCTGCTCAGCCATGGAAACCCATTCCATGAAGCTCTCTACGCACTGTTCTTGAGCTAATCTGAAGGCCACATGAAGTTTAGAGGTCTGTAGCTATTGACTCTTTGCGCACTGTGACCCTCAACATGCGCTGACCCCGCTCTGTGATTTTACGTGGCCTACCACTTCGTGGCTGAGTTGCTGTTGTTCCCAATCGTTTCCACTTTGTTATAATACCACTAACAGTTGAGCGTGGAATATTTAATAGTGAGGAAATTTCACGAATGGACTTATTGCACAGGTGGCAACTTATCACGGTACCACACTTGAATTTACTGAGCTCCTGAGAGCGACCCATTCTTTCACAAATGTTTGTTGAAGCGTCTGCATGCCTAGTGCTTGATTTATACACCTGTGGCCATGGAAGTGATTGAACACCTGAATTCAATGATTTGGAGGGGTGTCCCAATACTTTTGGCAATATAGTGTATATATGGAAGCTCATAAAATCAGGTTTTCACAATCTTGTCAACTGCATCTGAGCCAAATTTTGTGTTGATATCTCAAACCAATCAAAAGTTATGGCATTTGGAACCAAGGTAGCCCTTTTATCAAAAGTTCAACAAAAAAAACCTCTCCAAACAAGAGATCTGAGTGTTTTACTGAACATAAAAGCTACTTGCATGTGTAAATGCTACAATAAAGCATAAACATATTTATAATTACATAGAATAAGTAACATGTAATAAGATCCTGGTCGATGAGTGATGATCTTCCAGTGCTGTTTTAGCGTGCTCTCCTATTCTATGGCGCATGTTAAATCCAGACCTGTCAATCAGGGCGATCAGCCCAATCCAAGCACACTCCAGCTGTAAAAGAGTGTCCGATTTGCTCTCTACACATCGTCCCACCAACCTCACCTGAGATCCAGTTTCCATTGGTTGAACTTTCAAATGATGGTGCGTCATGATTGTCACACCGTGAGGATTTTCTCAAGATCTACGTGTCATGTTATACTGTGTTGTGTTTCGGCTCGTTTGAATCAGGACAACCTGTAAACAAAGACGTGTGATTTACTATGGTTTACTGATGTTTGGCGAAGTTATATAGCAAAACGTAACACAAAAGCCTCATCTGTGTACTGTTGTGCATGTGCATCAGCAGCGATCTTTCATCCAAATACTTGGTATAGTTTGGTCACAAACTGAAACAAATATGATTTTTGTATTCTGCTAATTGAGACCATTTCAACAATATATGACACAAGATGATGCTTTTAGAGATGACATTTTCAAGTAAAGCTGTATTTTTTTCACTATGAAAATGGCACACCTGCAATATTTCAGCAAATTTAAAAGCAGTTGTTAAAGGGTTAGTTCACCCAAAAATGAAAATTCTGTCATTAATTACTTACCCTCATGTCGTTCGACACCCGTAAGACCTCCGTTCATCTTCGGAACACAAATGAAGATATTTTTGTTGAAATCCGATGGCTCAGAAAGGCCTCCATTGGCAGCAATGACATTTCCTCTCTCAAGACCCATAAAAGGTACTAAAGACGTCATTAAAAAGTCCATCTCGCTACAGTGGTTCTACAATAATTTTATGAAGCGACGAGAATCGTTTTTGTGCGCAAAAAAAAAATCAAAATAATGACTTTATTCAACTTTATTCTTGTCTTCCGTGTGGGCCTCTGACGTGAACTCACGAAGCACACGACGCATGCGCGAGAATATGACGGCGAGCCGGCGGAAGCGAGGAACTTTGTTTACAAGCAGAGGAAGACGCGCCGTATCTAAGCTGTTGAATTCTACATTGATTGTGCTTTAGGTCTTGGCGTAGTGCTCAAAATGGTGCTAAAGTGCTAAAGAATGCCGGCTCTACATCATATTTACAACAAAAAAAATTTTTTTTTTCGCACAAAAATGATTCTCGTCGCTTCATAAAATTATTGTAGAACCACTGTAGTGAGATGGACTTTTTAACGACGTCTTTAGTACCTTTTATGGGTCTTGAGAGAGGAAATGTCATTGCTGCCAATGGAGGCCTTTCTGAGCCATCGGATTTCAACAAAAATATCTTAATTTGTGTTCCGAAGATGAACGGAGGTCTTACGGGTGTCGAACGACATGAGGGTAAGTAATTAATGACAGAATTTTCATTTATGGGTGAACTAACCCTTTAAGAATTGGTTATATTTCCTGTATTCACTGTAAAGTGAAGCTTCTAAGTTTTAAAATGACACCTACTTTTCGTTGATCAAGCAAGTGGTTATGAAGTTACAGGACGACTAACAGGACGTTTTGTTTGACTCTGGTGCCCTCCGAATTTAAGTGGTTAAGAGGGGATTGAATTCGTTCATTACCTTGTTAATATTAGAAGGCTGAAGGATGAAATCTACTCTGAAACAGCTTTGCATTTCGCCAATAATCTTGAAAGGCCAAATAACTAAACCGGGGAACCAGGGTCTAAATAAAGTTCCGGGTAAAGATTTCCCCCTTAAAACGGCCCTGCTTGCGAGGTAGTACTTTTTCAAAGTTCAGGAACTTTTGGGGGTGGGGCTTGGGCGGTGAACATGCTGATTGGTTGAGCTCACGCAGCATTTTATTTCAACCTAAAAGTCTGTTGCGGTGCGTGCAGTAAGAGTCGTTTGCTATTCAAATCAACAATGGAGTTTAAAAAATACAACTGATTATCCGACGACGAGGTTCAGGTTTTATTAAGTTTATTTGTGGAGCGTGAAATCCAGTGGGATCTGGAAAGTCGCGCACAGTCCTACGTCACCGGACTAATCTTTACGGTACTTTAGACCGCGATGGAAACGCAGACAGCAGCAGGTCTGGGGAAAAAAGAGTTCCTGGGAAAAATGTTCCTGGGACAAATTGTTCTGGGTAATTTTGGTGGAAACGGGGCTTATGACAGGATTGAGTCATGGAAAAATTCAAGTCCTGCCTTACACTGTTTTGTCATTGAATATCCTGTTATTTGTCGCATTAGGGAAGCATCATGGGTTTGCGAATGCTGTTTCATGTTGACTTTAATACTCATCATGAGATGTCACAGGATGTTTGTAGAAACAGCACTTTGCACAGGGTCAAGGTTTCATTGAGCTTTTAAAATGAAAGCAAAAAATACTATAAAATTAGTGTCGTAATGAAAATTCATGAACGTGTCCTCATTGTTTGTTTTATGAAAACTGTATTTCAGATAAATAACCGAATTACACGATCAGACAACGAGACCAGTTCTCCAGTGTGCATAAGGAAATTGCCCTGTGGTAATTGAATATCTTTGACAGAGATAGATGTGCTTAATATCACCTATTGCCTGTGGCGTTTGATATCACTCAGTATGGAGGTTAAGGCTCTACTGGCTTTGTGTTGACCTGTGACCTGTCATTTATTCATACGTTCTTGTTCTCAAAATCTTTCATTAAGAGCGAGGTCAGCAAGCGAAACATTTCCGTATGAAATGTTTCTGTCAAGGGTTTGTCAAACGTATATATCTCTTAATCTTTACAAACAGATATTCCTCTATTATTCCAGCATGCAAAACAGCACAGTTTAAAAATCTACTGGGTTGTCTGAATAACTAATGGGGTAGTTTGTGTTAAGAACGCCCTGCAAAATGAGGCCAGTTTTAGGGCCATGCCTACCTACGTGTACAGACATTTTACCATATATGGATGTTAAGCATATCTGTTCAATAGTGAGAGTTACAGATATAAAACAGCTAAATGTTTATAACCATTTTTGCACAATAGTCAATAACACAATAATATTCCGTTTGTTTACATTAGTTAACAACAATAGCTAACATAAACTAACAATGAAAAGTAATTCTAAAGCATTTCTTAATCTTAGTTAATGTTAATTTCAATATTTCCTAATACATTATTAAATCAACCCCCAGTTTCACAGACAAGTCTTAAGTCTAGTCTCAGACTAAAATGCATTATTGAGCTGTTTTAACAGAAAACAACTTGTACTGACAGATGTTAAAACATGTCAGTGCTATTGTTTTGTCTCAAGATGCATAGCAGTAATGTTTTTCTGAAGTGTCGGATCCGTCTATCAGTGGATATATTAGGGATCCGCTGATAGACGCCTGCTTTCAAATTCTCCCGTGTGTATCTGTGTAAGCACTCGGTGAAGAGCGTCAGAGATGTCTATTTACAACATGTATTTGAATAGTTGATCACAGACATATCTGTTGAGCGCGTGAACACAATGGCCAATCACAAACATATATGTTGAGCATGTGAACACAACGGCCAATCACAGACATATATGTTGAGCGTGTGAACACAGCAGCCAATCACAGATATATATGTTGAGCGCGTGAACACAACGGCCCATCAGAGACATATATGTTGAGTGTGTGAACACAAAGGCCAATCACAGACATATATGTTGAGCATGTGAACACAACGGCCAATCACAGACATGTATGTTGAGTGCGTGAACACAGTGGCCAATCACAGACATATATGTTGAGCGCGTGAACACAACGGCCCATCAGAGACATATATGTTGAGCATGTGAACACAATGGCCAATCACAGACATGTATGTTGAGTGCGTGAACACAGTGGCCAATCACAGACATATATGTTGAGCGTGTGAACACAACGGCCCATCAGAGACATATATGTTGAGCGTGTGAACACAACGACCCATCAGAGACATATATGTTGAGCGTGTGAACACAATGGCCAATCAGAGACATATATGTTGAACGCGTGAACACAACGGCCCATCAGAGACATATATGTTGAGCGTGTGAACACAACGGCCCATCAGAGACATATATGTTGAGCGTGTGAACACAACGGCCCATCAGAGACATATATGTTGAGCGTGTGAACACAACGGCCCATCAGAGACATATATGTTGAGCGTGTAAACACAACGGCCCATCAGAGGGGTTTATGAATCTGTTCAACAGCGCTCAAAATGCTAGAGGGAATATATATATTGCTAGAGGGAGTATATATTTACACTTATTGTAAAGTGTTACCCAAAAGTCCTCACAGACTATGGATTATCCATTATAACGGAAACATTGAACACAGCAGATGATTTGAAGTCCAAAAGTAATTATCTTGACATTTGTAGGTGATGATTTTGTTGCAGAAGTTCTGCTTTGATGGCTGTAGTGGCAGTGCTTTTAAAGGCTTGAATTTAGAGTCTTTGTAATCTTGGTAATGTTGCATTTTACAAGGCCCTTTGCGGAAATTCACCCACGCGGCACTTGTTTTCTTCTGAGACAGTGTTAGCGTTCTAACAGCCAGTCAATTTAGACCTTTGCCATTGTGCTTTCAAAACATGTTCAACATAAATTATGGGCAATTCTTTTATTCTATCATTATGATAACAACTAACGCTACAAATATGTTAACATTGAAGGCATCATATCATAAAGAACACAATTTGCCTTTCAGAACTCAAGCTTCCTCACCAATCCAAAAAGAGCATTTATTGAAATGAAACTGCAAAAATGAGTCCTGAGCTTTGATGTCAGATACATCAGAACACATGATCAACCATTAGAGCATTTCCATGTCAATGATGCCTATTTGGTGATTCTAAACTTGCCGGTCACAGTGAGGTAATAAAGGGGAATTAGAGTAGATGGTATTATTCCTAAACATCAAAAGAGCTAACAATAAGAGTAAAATGCTTTCAAAGCTTGCGTTGTTCCTGGCCGCTTTGCAGATCCTTTGAAAGATTCCCAATGTTAGAAAGTTGGGATGGGTGAACATGACTCCTGTTTATTTCAGTCAAATCTTAAAGGGGTCATGAACTGGATTTCTTTTATTATTTAATAATGTTTCCTGGGGTGCACTTATAATGTTAATATGATTTTTACATTAAAAAAAGTTGTCATAATTTAGAAATAAATGGCTATTTTCTACCCTGATTTTAGCCTCTGATTTGAACGCTCTGTTTGAATGGCCGTGTCTGCTGTGAGACTTCAGTGTAAACGCCCACTGCTGTGATTGGCTGCTGTGAGACTTCAGTGTAAACGCCCACTGCTGTGATTGGCTGCTGTGAGACTTCAATGTAAACGCCCACTGCTGTGATTGGCCTGCTGTGAGACTCCAGTGTAAACGCCCACTGCTGTGATTGGCTGCTGTGAGACTTCAGTGTAAACGCCCACTGCTGTGATTGGCTGAAGTATTGCATGTGGAACCCTCTCAAATACTGTTACTACATTTTTACTATTACAGCTGTCGAACTTAACGAATTGTGAAAAGTGTTAATTATAGCATTATATTTAGATCTATTCCCATCACATGAAAGGTTGCAGTGATGTTGAGCGCATGAATGCAGTGATCTCGTCCTTACAACACTATTTCTGCACTCTCACGAATGCTTTCACCATAACTAACAATGCAAACACGATGTAAATACAGTAAGAGATTGATTGTGTAGTGTAAGAGCATCACTATAATGGGAGTTTTGGCAGGTGTCCAGATAAACTTGCGCTGCGTGATCGACAGATTCAGCCATAATAAAGAGTGTTCTTTGAAGTAAAAATACTAGGATTATTCATTATGAATTTGTCATTACCGGTTTACAAACGGTGCTTGCTGGTTCCAGAACAGTATCATATTGCGACGACTTCTCAAAACAGTCGCTGGTAAAATGTACAGTACAAACACGCAAGTCAGCACTGGACGCGTGACTAGGACGTTCGTTTAAAAATAAACTGAATCCATTTTTCTCTGACATCGGGATCCTTCGCCAGCTTATGCAACGATGATGTTTTTCCACAGCCAGGAACAGCACAGCGTCTGTGTGGCATCGCAATCTTGTTATCATCACAATCTTATATTAAACAACTACTTTAGATCCACTCGCTGCTCATCGACTGAACACCAGTGGGCGGGGACATCGAGGCGATGATGTAAAAGTAGGCTGTCGTATGCAAATGATTGCACCCATGTGACATCACATGCCACCTCGGATCCAAACAAAGCTTTTTTACAGCTTGATTATATAAATGCTTTTTTTATTGATGACGAGGACGTTTTAGGTTTAGGGATCTTGCAGGTTGTATTAATGATACAAAGACCTCTTATATGCCAAAAGATCAAGGATTTTATTTCTCATGTCATGATCCCTTTAATTGTTGGAGCATCACATTTTACTGCGATTTGTTTGTTTGAGTGTGTATGACCCCTTTCAGCATCTAAATAAACTGAGTAGGTGATGTCTATCACTAATAAAGTAGTAGGTTGTTGGGTGACTAGTCAACTGTCCTGGGCTACGTTTTCCAAAAACATTGCAAGCCTAAGTAAATCCTAGAAACCATGCCATTTCTTTGTGTTTTTAGGACCAGAAGGAGACTCTGTCAGGCTGTGTCCTAAGCAATAATGTGACAAGTGATAAAAGCTCTTTTATATTAAGTCAGAGTTCTTGTCCTAACAAGCTGTGATGAGCAACAGAACATTTTGTTCAGGCACTTCTGTGGCCCGCTGCGAAATCCTATTTGTCCAAAATCTGGCTCTGCATAACTATATTTTACACATCAACTGTGTTCTCATTGGCTGTGATTTTGTCATGTCATGCAGCATTTCCACTTTCAGTGAGGACAAGCAAATTACTTTACACAATTTGAGAACTTTTCTTTTCTGAGACAGATGGTGGGATTATTCTAGACAGTCTCCCACACTCCTTCACATTTGTCCATGTCCGTTTTTAATTATCAGATGGAATGAGAAGTAAGAGTTTGCTGTGGTTGAAAGCATGTGGACGCTAACAGACAAACCGTACAGCAACATCATGCTTTATAAAGAAGTGAAAAGCTCCAGGTAAACAGGTTAGTCTGGCATGAAGGAATATTAACAGGGTCGCACTTGTTTCCATGGTGATGCTTCGGGTTTGTGTTGCACTCTTGATTGATTTTCACCCCTGCATTCATTGTGTTTGACTCCATCAAGGACTAACGATGCTCTGCTTTTGAGATCTTTGTGTGTCGACCACATGACTGAATAACTGTGCGACTCAATGACTTGATTTGATTAAAGAAACACAATTTAACTGACTTTCAAAATGTTTTGACAAGCCATAAGAACATCTGTAGCAGCAACAGGCCGACCTTGGTCTGTCGTGCTTTATTACAATACGTTTTTCAAATGCTTAAGGCAATTGAGCTGCAGCCGTAACTCAATCCCCATAAAAGCGTTATTGTTCCAGACGCCTTTCACTTTCAGCTAATATGAGTGAAATTTTCAGGGCTGACAATCTTCTGCATAACTCAAGTGCTTTCAAAATATTGCTTTTGATTTACCTTCTGCTGGGTATGTTTTCATCCTTGAAAGTTTTTGAAAGTTCTTAAAACATAACCTCCGTTTGGCCCTTTACTAATCCCCACCTTTATCCATCAATCTTACATTAGCGACCATATTGTCAGACGAGCTTTTGCTCTTTTCTAATGTATGCCTGTATGCATTATGTGTTTGGACGGTGTTAAACATAATTTTTAAGAAATGTGCAACATTCCAACAGCATTCTGCTTTGGGTGACCCTAGTCCCAACTAAGAGGTAATTACCCGATCCCTTTCTCCCCGATCTTGCTTCCTGTCTCTCCTCAAAACTTGAGTAAAGGCAAAAATAGCCAAAACTATCACTTCAACTATCATTAAAAATGCAATTAATTATTAAAAAATACAATAAAACATTGTGGTACTTATAATAGTGACCCTTAAATACACTGAGGATACATTAAGTATTTTTTCCCCGTCTTTGAATCTGTACAAGTGCATGCCATGTATTAAGCTTTGTGTCAGCCCTCGTTCCCAAATGGTGTTTAATCAGTAAGAGCACTACATTTGCGCTGAGGAAAATTACTGTTAATAACTATCATAATGCACTGCTCAAAAAATTAAGGGAACACTTAATTATCACAGTATAACACCAAGTCAGTTCAACTTCAGGGATCTCAATCTGTCCAGTTAGGAAGCATAAGTGATTGTGAATCAGTTTCACTTGCTTTGGTGCAAATGAAACTGACAACAGGTGCACTGGAGAAGCAAGACAACCCCCAAAAGGGTATGATTTTGCAGGTGGTGGCCATAGACAGTTGTTCTCTCCTTATTCTATCTGACTGATTTGTCTTTAGTTTTGGGTTTTGTTATAGTTAGGTCACTGTCTGTAGCATGAGGCAGTACCTGCAACCAAATCAGGTTGCACAGGCAATCCAGCTCCTTTAGGATGGCACATCTATACGTGCCGTTGCAAGGAGGTTTGGTGTGTCTTTCAGCACAGTTTCAAGAGCATGGAGGAGATACCGGGAGACAGGCCGTTACACGAGGAGAGCTGGACAGGGACGTAGAAGGGTAACAACCCAGCAGCAGGACCGATATCTGCTCTTTTGTGCGAGGAGGAACAGGAGGAGCACTGCCAGAGCCTTACAAAATGACCTCCAGCAGGATACTGGTGTGCATGTTTCTGACCAAACTGTCAGAAACAGACTTCCTGAGGGTGGCATGAGGGCCTGACGTCCTCTAATGGGACCTGTGCTCACAGCTCAGCACCGTGCAGCTCGATTGGCATTTGCCAGCGAACACCAGAATTGGCATGCCGCCATTGGCACCCCATTCTCTTCACGAATGAGAGCAGGTTCCCACCGAGCACATGTGACAGGCGTGAAAGAGTCTGGAGATGCCGTGGGGAATGTTATGCTGCGTGCAACATCATCCAGCATGGCCGATTTGGCGGAGGGTCAGAAATGGTCTGGGTCGCACAGTCCTCCACGTGCTAGCCAATGGTTCCCTTACTGCTGTTAGGCACCGGGATGAAATCCTCAGAGCCAACCTTATGCTGGTTCAGTGGGCCCTAGGCTCCTCCTGGTGCATGATAATGCCCGGCCTCATGTGGCTAGAGTGTGTAGGCAGTTTTTAGATGACGAGGGCATTGATGCCATTGACTGGCCCTCACGTTCCCCAGACCTGAATCCTAAACAGACTGTCCAGGAGCTCACAGATGCCCTGATCCAGGTCTGGGAGGAGATCCCCCAGGACACCATCCGCCATCTCATCAGGCACATGCCCAGACGTTGTCATGAGTGCATACAGGCACGTGAGGGCCATACACACTACTGACTTGCATTATGAGTTGCTGTGATGAACTTCATGCAAGTTGGATCAGCCTGTAACGTCGTGATTTTTGGTATGATTTTGAATCCAGCCATATAATTATGTTCTTAAATTATATAATGTTTATAAATAAAGATTTTCAAATTGAATATTTCATTCATTGAGATCCATTTTGTGATTTAAGTGTTCTCTTAATTTTTTTTGAGCAGTGAATTAAATTAATAACTGTGAATGAATGATAATAACAAGAATGTGCCAGTGGAAATGGCTTAATGCCGTTCTTGCTGAGAACCCAACATTAAAGTTGTCACCTTGTGGCGTGTCAATGATGTGGCTTACATATATACTCCGTAAGCACGTCATCACTTCCTCTTTCATCTTCTCACCTCATACTGAGAGTCTGCAGTGGGGAGAGCACAGCTATTAGGATTTTTATTTTGACAGCATTTCTGTATTCCTGCAACTTTTTAGATAGTGACTTTACCTTGGGAAGTGGTGTGCTGTTTGGGCTATGCTCTTCCAGCTTTTGACAGCATTACTGCTCTGTTCTGGGTGATCATGCCTTTTCCAAAGTGGACCTTTCCAGTCCTGAAAATATATGCATATAATAAGAATTTAAAAATAATACTGTGGTGGCAGGTACCCAGCTCCCCTGAAACATGAGACACTCATGGGATTTGATGCTAACTTTGACAGCCTGCTTTACCATTGATGGTGCCACCAAAAAAGACCAAAAGTTTTCTAGCCCCCTTCCCAAAATAAAAGAAACCAGAAGAAACCTGGTTTATAGCAGTAATGGGCAAAGGTTTTGGTGAGGATTCAGCCACTTTCCGTTTCACAGCCCAACCCAATGGCACTTTCTAGTGTTAAAGCTTCTACAGATATGTGCTGTTCATCAAGGAGAAATTGCCTGTAGACGTAGACCAGCAGTAGATGTGAATGAGAGAAACAATGATTTGGACTTTCACAATGAGGCTTCATTCTTGTCTGAAGAATAGAGTAAAAGCCGCCTTTGCAAGGATGGGCTTATAACCGAAAGAAGCAGCTGCTGTCATGCATTTACATTTACATCTAATCTTTTAGCAGTCACTTTTATCCAAAGGGACTTACAAATGAGGAGAACAACAGAAGCAATCAAATCAACAATAGGGCAACAATATGCAAGTGCTGTGAAAAGTCACAGTTAGTTTAGCACAGTACACGTAGCAATAAATAGAATAGAAATATAATAGAATAGTAAGTGCTAGTATTAATGGGTTGACGAAATAGATCCGTCTTTAGCCGTTACTTGAAATTGGCTAAAGACTCAGCTGCTCGAGTTGAGTTAGGCCAGCCGGGAATCACCTTCTCCCGCTATGTACCAAGACAAACCCTGAGATGTTTGAATGTGTGGAATGCAGACACACAGATAGTCTCATGTAGCAGCTTTCATTGGCCAAGACCACCCCGAGGCCATCTGACTGACGTGTAAAGCAACCAATCACAGTTCGCTTTGTTTCGCGTCATGTTTAGGGGCGTGAAAATGTAACGTGATATCCCTACAATAACAGACCGGTGTGTAAAACTCTTGGACATATTTTAAAGAGTCTATGCCACGAACTTTATATACTTCACATACTTTTGAAAATCCAGCATTTAGTTGATCTGATAAGCGCTCATTGTCACAGTTGTAAACACGACAGCGTTCTTCTTCTTCCATGAGGGGGTTTGGCATCACGGCATCTTTGTTTCCAGGCAGACCGTTAAAGAACTCGACACACGTCTCCTGGACATCCTGTAGAATTCAACCAATCAGATGATGACTTGATCCTGAAATGTTCCAGTTAAGTGTGCCATATACATATGTGGTCCGTGAATAATAATTATAATAATTTGTTACATTTATATAGCGCTTTTCTAGGCACTCGAAGCGCTTTACATATAGAAGGGGGGAATCTCCTCAACCACCACCAATGTGCAGCATCCACCTGGATGATGCGACGGCAGCCATATTGCGCCAGAACGCCCATCACACACCAGCTGATTGGTGGAGAGGAGACAGAGTGATGAAGCCAATCAGTATATGGGGATGATTTGGAGGCCATGATGGACAGGGGCCAATGGGCAAATTTGGCCAGGATGCCGGGGTTACACCCCTACTCTTTATCGAAGGACATCCTGGGATTTTTAATGACCACACAGAGTCAGGACCTCGGTTTAACGTCTCATCCGAAGGACGGTGCTTGTTACAGTATAGTGTCCCCATCACTATACTGGGGTGTTAGGACCCACACAGACCACAGGGTGAGCACCCCCTGCTGGCCTCACTAACACCTCTACCAGCAGAAACCTAGTTTTCCCAGTTGGTCTCCCATCCAAGTACTGACCAGGCTCAACCCTGCTTAGCTTCAGTGGGAAACCAGTCTTGGGCTACAGGGTGATACGGCTGCTGGCTTGATATGGCTGCTGGCTTGTATATAACGTCTGAGGCTGAGACTAACACACAGATGGCTTAATATGTAAAACACAATGGCATGCTTGGTCTGAAAGCTGTAGCTACTGCAGAACTGTTGGATGCAGCTCTGTGGTCTTTGGGTTCAAATAGCAGGTTACTATGGCAAAGCCATAGGCCTGTTGTTGCAAGAGTGTTGTCAGGTTTGGAGAGTACAGTCTCCTTTTCTGAATCATGCAGGACTAGGCTGCGCCACAACTCCCCCTGGTCTCCCCGTGTTGGGATCTGCAGTACAGGCATTAGAGTAGCCAACCTGCTTTTGGAGAGCTACCATCCTGCAGAGGTACAACCCCAAACAAACACACAATGAACCAGCTAATCAAGGTGTTCAGGATTACTTGAAAATAGCAGGCAGGTGTTCAGATTGAAGCTAAAGCCCTCCAGGAGCAGGATTGGCTACCCCTGCATTAGAGCATTGTATTGTCGCTTTGGAGTTGCGTTCCCAGCTGGTGAAACAAAAGTTTAATTTGGAAGTTCTCTGACCCCAGCACATTCATTTTATCACATCATGTCCCATTTTAAACTTGTGAAGATGTTAAAATACCTACTTTACTCATGCTCCGAATCTCAAATGTACTTTGTATAGTGGAATTGAAACACTTGTTTGCCATGGTAAATCTACTATGGCATAATCCAGTCTTTCAGTTGAAGACCCATATTTACACTTCCCCATTAAGTTTTTAATACCAGTGTTTCCTTCACTTTAATTTCAAGCACAATAAGTTTTCCCCTTCAGATTATCTTTGGCTTCAGGGGTGAAGAAACTTCAGCTCGAGCTTCCTTGCATCACAAAGGCAATTATGGTGCTTCTGTTGACAGACAATATGTGGCACCTCCATAACTGATGTCACAAAGCTGGGTTTTATACTCAATCATGACAAGCAGGTATTTTGCAGACTATCTAGTATATATGTTTCAGTTCGACTAACAGCATGTCAGCTTCTCCCACGACTGTCACAACACAATGTATTTGACTCACAATAGCTCAGGTGCTGCCAGTCAAACTTGTCACAGTAAAATATATCACACTGTGAAGTCTTAGAGACATTCTAGCCGCAGCAACACCTGTGGTCGGGCTGGGCATGTTACGTCTATGCTCATTTCAGTTCTGACTAACTGGCAGAAACCTGTCAGTCAAGACTGAGGCGTTAGTGAGAGGGACGGATTGGGAAGTCTCTGTTGATTAAACTCCCTTCCCATAATTCCTTAACCTGGTCCTTAGCAGTTTGTGTTTCTGCCTTTGAGCCATTAACTGAGGAGAGAGTAAATGGTTTTCTTGTATTATTTTCTTTTTTATTGGTCATCGGCTGCAAGATATGTTGGGGAAATACAGTGGGGTCAGGGCAGGGCTCCAGACTGCAACCAAAGGGTGGCATTTTGCGACCTTTTTTCCTGCCGGTGCGACTACAATTTGTTAGAGGTTGCACTGGTGCGACCACCACATTGCCCAACTGATAAGAGCTGCCTTTTATGTTGCATATGAGAAACATCAAACGACTAATAAAACCGTGCTACTGGTTTGAGCTGCGCGGACCATTTATCAGCTCGGAGCAATAATAGACAGTGCAGCGCAAGCTCAGAACAGGTTTACTCGCCGGCCGATCTCGATCACGCGACACCGTTACTACTAGGGCTGGGTATTGACACAAGTTTTCATTTCCGATTTCGATTCAATTCGATTCGATATTGATTATTTTTGGATATATATCAGGTACAGTACATGGCAAATTTTCTCTAGGAAAAAGAAATCTCCCAACTAATGCTGTAAACTCTACAGGGAGTACATCACTATGATATTGAAGGTTAAAATTAACTGCTTTGTATACAAACACACTTAAATTACACTCAATTATGTTTTTTTTAAAAATAATAATAGTTGTAATACTAACTTTACAATTACATTATCATATTTCTACTCCAATTCATGTCATAAAAACTTTACTGATTTATTCAAACATGCATTAAATATTGAAGAACATTTAAAATTATGATGAATATGTAATGTGGTGCATATATTTATCAAAATGCTCCTCTCTAGAGTTAATTTTTCTAGCTCGCTAACGAGTTTATGGTGACTGAAGATGGTAAGGTAAATGTGATGTTATGTGACACATTGTTTACAAGCGTCTTTCCACGGTTGAAACACTGATTGGGCGATTCCATGTGACATGATACCGATTTCAGTACATTGTACTCTATCTTTTAACATACCTTCAGACGTTCATTAAGGTTTATTTCGCACTGTAACTGGTATTAAAGCGGAGGAGATGACCAGTTGCGCGCCGCGCTGCCGCTTCTCTTGAGTTGGGCTCACGCCACAATAAACAGCTCCAAACGTTTTTTTTTTTTAAATCTGAGACTGTTTCATATCAAAAGTAACAAAACTCAAGGATTATTGTGATTTATTGGATGAGAGGCACGCTACAATGTTCCGTTCATTCATCAACTGAAAACAGGATGACTAATCGATTCGAGGGTTTAAGATCCCAAGAAGCCCAAGTTACTACATCCAGTGAAAGCATTGGAATTCGCCACAGAGTTAATAACATCGCTGCGACATCTACTGAGAGGCATTCAAATTCAGCGCAAAATTCTCTGTTATAAACCACAGACACAGAGATCAGATCAAACAGCGCCGACGTGGAAACCAAGAGAAACATTGTGCCATGAGCGAACAAGCTTTTCAGTCCACAAATCACCAACAAATCACTTTTTCTAGAACTTCAAAGCTCTAAATATTATCCAATTTTAATGTTATGATTTTTAAAACTAAACGTTTAACTCTTTCCCCGCCAGCGTTTTTTTTTTTTTTTTTTTTTTTAAAGTTGCCAGCCAGCGCCAGCGTTTTTGATAATTTTCGCAAAAATGTAATGGCCCATGGAATATTTTGTTGCATGAATATCTGAGCATGCAATATATCAAAAGAAACAGCAGACCCTCTGCTTTTAAACAAAAAAAAAAAAACATTTTATTCTAACTTAATGCATTCCTTTTTTATCATCAGTTGAATGTGGGTAAGTTTCATAAAAAAGCTAAATTTTGAGCAAAAAGCTGAGAAAATCACGCTTTTGTCAAAGAGTACATCCAGATGGGATTCAGAGCGATGATCAAAACACAGATGGAGCAGATGGAGTCCATCAACACCCCAAAGCTTCACAGTCCTAGAGCTCGTCCTGGGTCGACATCTCATTCAGTAACATTAGGCAGTTTTGATTTATGATGTTTAATGTTGATGATCACGTTATTTTACATATGCATCTGCTTACATATGATCGCTTGTTTTTTTGCGTCTTCTTCGCCTGTGTTTTGATCAGGAGATTCTGTACTCATTCAGAAGATGCGTAATAGCGCCCCCTACCGCATAACAGTGAAAACACGGAAACCCGGAAAATTCCGTGTTATTCGGAGAAAGAGTTAAAGATGTAGAAAAACTAAAACTTTGTGGCAAACAAACACTTTTATTTAAAAAAAGACATGAAATTACCACTATAACTGGTAGATGGCAGCAGAGGAGCACTTATTGACTTATTTTCCATTTCCACTCCCTAATATATGGAAAAAAGCTACCAAATCAGCTGCTGGCTCCTCCCTCTGTAGAGCTTAGTGGCACCGGTGCTACTGCTCTTAAATCTTAGTCTGGAGCCCTGGGTCAGGGGAACCTACGAGTGAAACTGCAGCCGGATACGTTTTTACTAAGATCTTGTTGAGTCAATATTGTAAGTGGGTCTACTATTTTGGCAGCATATGAGTCTTGAGTGTCACGTGTTGCCTAAAGAGCTATATGTACATGCTACTGCGACATGCTGGACCAACCGTTTGTATGTTTTGGTGACCGTTGCAAGGGAACTGCCCTGTCAAGAAGCAGGCTTGCTCATTAGTTACTTAAGTCACTTACTGGGCACTATTTCACCATATTTCATCAGCATGCGGACATTTGTACTTCGAAAACTTGAAATTCCATGTGTATAATGTTATAGGTTAAATGTGCACATTATTAACCATTAACCAAGGTCTTAAGTGTAAAACTGTTTTTCCATATGCTCTTTTTATGTAATGTTTAATTAAAACAGAAGTTTACTTCATGAGTGTGTTTATCATTGCGTTCGATCTTATTTGGTGACTGAACCCTTAATTTTGACTCCTGATTCATAATAACTGATCACGCTTGCTTCTTGATAATATCAGTGCCATTGTACTTTATTATAAGAAGGGGTAATAGATTGTCTTGTATTAGAGTCCTCCTAGTCACTTCAGGTAATTATTCTTGGTATGGACAGAGTCTCATTAAGGCAAGTCTCCAGGGTTAGCAAACAAAAAAACGTAATGCTACGGTAAAGTGGAGACGAGGAGTTTTTTAATGTATGTCAGTTAAGGAGAGGCTTCAGCACTGAATAAACTGATTTTGTGAGGAAACCGCTTATCATTTAATGAATCTCAACAGTCTATCGGCTAATCTTCAGCATGCTTGCATTCATTTTGGATTGATCTGTCTTTGGAGTTTACAACAAAAAAAGTGTGTGTCTGGAAATCTGCATTGACCAATCAGCTTTCCGTATCGGAATGATCCATTTTATAAAGTCGTTTTCAGGCTGTTTAGAAAGAAGGCAATATGTTTTTATTCTCCTGAGATGATGCTCTTATGGTTTATGAACTAGTGTTTGTATCCTCTCTTCTTCATCAGTGTTGCCGTGGGTAAACAGCTTTGATTATTGCAGAGAGCATTACAGTGGAAGTGAGAAGGTTGTTTGGATACTCTGACCCGTAACAACTGTACTTTCATCCCCAATCTTACACTGAGCCTTTTAGAGGTACAACCTCCCACCACGTAGCAGTCCTGCTGGCTCAAATCGTGTTTCCTGGCAACGCATCTGTTACTTCGCCTCATTTTTGTCTTCCCACTCTTTGGTTTCTCCAGATTTTATTCATCACCTCCAAAACATTGACATGAATGTACAATCTGCCGCTGCCTCTTACTGTATGTAGATAGTGGTTAAACATGAGATATAATTCATTTGGGGTTTATCAAACGGTCAATCTTTGATCTTATTAATCTATTACTTGTTCTAGAGAAAAACAATTTTGGTTAAGAGGAAAATTAAGTTTCATAACTTTATATTTAGGCTATATTTAACTTGAATTCTGTACTGGAGCGCTGCTTTTGTACGCTTGACTGAATTGTTTGCTTGTGTTTATTTCCTGTTGTTTTTTATAATAGCTATTGTTGTTAATTTAAATATTATTGTTCAATAAATATTATTTTATATAAATAATATGCCATATTTGGTATTGAGAAAGGGTCCGTTAGTGATCGTGATATAGACTTCAGTAATAGTCACATTATTACACCATCAGATGGCGGCAAAGACTGTCTTTATGAGTGACTGGTTGTAAACAGGGAAGTTGTTTTAGCGCTGTCATGGGAAATCATTTAAAAGGACAAAGATATCGCTTTCCTCAGTGGACATTCAAACAGATTTTTTTATAATGGATATAATATTATGAACATTGACCTGAAGAATGAATGCTATATCAGATGCAGGTAATACACTCGTTTAGTCGATCTCTCTCTCATAACACAGTAATCTTCAATGAAGCGACTCAGCGTTCCTTCGTTTCTAGATCTAAAGTGATGTTTCAGAATCAGTAACAGAGGCTTGGGCTCGACTGTTAAACCGTCAACTTGAGATCTGAATCCGTGGCGGAAGGAAGTAGTTCTGCACAAAAGAGGGTTTTTAAAGACACTCCGTTGTTGTTTCTTATTTATTTACACACTTGTGCCGTCAAACTGTTGTATAAACACATCACACTCGTAGCCGTGCGATATGGCTGTATATCAGTGATTACCAACGGCCGAATCACAGCTGCGCTGATATACTCCTACGAGTGTGATATTGCTCATATTACCTACTATAAAAACAATGGAAGTAGATGTGAAGTAGGTTGAGATCTGTTTAAAAAAACGTGACAAATATAGCATAACCGTTCCCTTACAATAAACATCAGGCCATATTATTTATTTACTCGCTTGTGCCGTCAAGCTGTTATATTATTATTGTTATTATTATTATTATTATTACTGAATATTACACTCATAGCTGTGCGATATGGCTGTATATCAGTGATTATCTACGGCCGAATCACAGCCGTGCTGATATACAGCCATATCGCACTGCTACTTGTGTGATATGGCTCCATATTCATTCATATATATATTGTTTCTTTTGTTGATGTCATACTTTATTTTTTCCTTTTTCATTAATTTTTTTATATACAGTCTCAAACAAACATCTGTATGGGAAAGCTTGTTTAATTCTTGTGTTGCTGCTTCACTTGTAAGTAGCTTTGGATAGAAGCGTCTGCTAACTGAATGACTGTAATTTAAATGTAAATGTAAACGTAATGCGAATGAGTTCTGGTAGCCGGATTAAAGCCAACACATCCTGATTTATTTAAGTTTGATAACTCAACTAAAACATGAAAATAGATCCTCAAAAGGGTTTACAATGACAGAATTTACAGGATTATTGAGTAGTTGAAAGACAAAACATTAGCTTGAAACAAAAAACAAAGTGCTTTAAATGTATAGTAAAGAGATAATAAATGGACAGAATTCATTTTTTTTAATAGGGGGTTTCTGCAAAGCAGTCGACTGATTCAAACCTACAGCTCAAGAGTCTTTTTCAGCAGGTCATGGAAAGAAGTGTATGTTAATCTGAGTACAGCAAGCTATGACTACAGATTAGAAAGACATGTTTCTAGTTATTATTTGTCCTCCTTCTTAGAAGAAAAACACAATGAATTGTTAATAAAATTATGTAAATTGTTGCTTTCATTTAAGTGAGACTTGAGTTCACAAAAACATTTCAGTTTTATTAATTCATAGACAGACATAAAGTCATATAAAGGCCATCAGATGTAATTCTGGTGTTTTGAGGCAGTTATATTATGGTTACATTTAGAGCCAGCATATATATGTGCATTTGTTCGCAATGGCTGTTTTCTCATGCACAGTGTACAGATAACAAGGCGCGCTCATGACAGAACTGCTGCTTTACTGTGATTAGAGCTCCATTAAGCGCGTCACATCTCATTTACATCACACTCTAATGTTTGCTGATTGGTCTAGATGCGCTAACCCACTGTACACTTGTTGTAGTCCACCGGGCTTACACCAAAGAACTAAAATCTAAAAAAGATGAACAGAAAATGGTGTAGCAGGGCAGTGAAAATGCAAAGTAAACTGTGTAAATTATTGAAGATAAGGCTAAATTGCTCACCATAAAATAACTTTTTCCGTCAGCAATATGACTGTTACAAAACCTAGACATACTTTACTGTAGTCATATTTAACCATCTCTTAAAGAGAGAGTTTACCCAAAAATGTTGTCACATTTACTCACCCTCATGTTGTTACAAATGGACTTTCAATGGAGGAAATCTCACAGGTTTCTTTAAAAATATCTTCATTTGGAGTTTTTCACATGAGCTTTTTACACCTTAACCCTTTAAAGGTTCAGTGTGTAGTATTTATGAGGATCTATTGACAGAAATGCAATATAATATACATAACTATGTTTTCAGTGGAGTATAAAGACCTTTTATTATGTACCGTTATGTTTTTATTACCTTAGATTGAGCCATTTCTATCTACATACACCGCGGGTCCCCTTACAGTGAAGTCGCCATTTTGCGCCGCCATGTTTCTACAGTAGCCCTAAACGGACAAACTGCTCTACAGAGCGCTAGTCACTCTCTGCTGTCTCAGACGACGACATCTTTGTCCTGTGTTGGCCACCGTAGCTTCTCTATGTTCTTCGAAAGGGGGGGGCGGGTGCAATTCACAACCTCACCGCTAGATGCTGTTAAAAATCACACACTGCACCTTTAATGCCTGACTTATGAAATCATGGGGAGAAAATTAAGTGGAATGAACAATTTATTGAACCTTTAGACAAGTTTGCGTATGTGTTTTTTGTTGCGTATATGATACATCAGGCTTTTTTTGGCTTGTATAGTATTATATGGAGGGGGAAAAACACCTCAGTTTTATTCAGAGGCCCAAACTGAGCAAAAGATGAAATTCTGGTGCCTGTCATGTAAATCATTGAGATCAGTATGGCAGATACTTACATAAAATACATGGAAATATCAGTCGTCACTCTACGGGCCAGATTTAATTAAAGCTTGCGTCAATGCAAACCCTCTTTTTGGCGTTAAAAAACTACTGTCAGGATTTACTAAAGACACGCAGTGAAACATTAGCGCTGAAAGGCGTGGACAGGGTTATTTTTGCGGCTGATCTTATTGCATATGCATTTGTAGGAGTTTCTCTTTCAGACGCAGTATTTATGGGGGGAGAGTATTTAAATGAATTCTAAGGTTTGCGTTCGTCAATTTACTGGTGTTTGCGCCATTATTTACCGCCCAAAAAAAGCATGTCTTAAACCAGACGCAAACGGGTAGATTGTGTTGGTCATTATGGAAATGATCCGGCTGCGTCTGTGTGCTTTAATTTGTGTGTCGTCAGAAGATCACGCGCAGAACTTTACACTCCCATCTGCACTTTTATGGGATTGCACTCTCACACTAATTTGCCCTGTTTAGTAAATCTGGCCCATTATCTGCCAATAACATGTCTTAGGAAGATGATATTTGAAAGTCATCAAAGGGCTGTTGTTGTTTTTTACTTTGCTTTTTTGTGGGGTTGGGGGGACATAATGCAATGTAATACAATGATGATTGAGAGATGAACAAATAAACCTTCCTCAATAGCCTAATGGATCATATTTGATAATCACTTCTGATCATGATTTTTCTGAAAAAGTTTATGTATGGATAATCAAGTAAACCAAAGTTGCTTCAGTCCAGTAAGTGTTCATATTGAAATATCACTAACATTATCAAAGTAATTATTTTACGTTTACTTTATAAAAATCAGAAAAGAGACATCCCAGCAAGCAAAGGCCGTCATTTCACCGTCTCTATAGACCCGATATAGTCAGGCTATGAGTAACCCACTTCTAGCCAAAATAACGTTGAATTTGGCTGCATGTCGTTTTTGCCAAAATAACTTGCGAGATCATCATGTAAGCAAAGTCAATAGAGATTTGTCTAGTTGTTTATTCTTCTTGGGCTATAATTAGACGTTTATTACATTTATGACAGCCCCAATTTTGCCTTGCTTTAGCCTAGACGCCAGGGCCAGTTTGACGCCAGTTTGGACGCAAAATTGCTTGCTGGGATGTGAACCACGAGCTGAAGGGGGACACTAAACTGAAAGTATCAATCAGACAACAGAAGGCTTCTAGTAGATTGTGTACAGCAGGTTAGACGCCGGTGTATTAAACATGATACAGTAGTCTTTATGGGGTTAAGATGTTGCCTACATAGGCAGCTCACTAGGTTTGGAAATAGAGTTTCGCACGATAAAAAAAGTTAAGTCAGTATATGTGGGTCTTTTGGTTTTCTGGGAGCATTTGTGATGCGCTGCTGCTGGTAAATATCTAACATTATTTTTCTTTATAGATAATAAAGGAGTGATGTTTTTCTACTGCATTGTTTGGTTTATGTCATAAAGTGAGTTGGTCTCTGTTTGTGGTGTCCCTGTAGAAATATAAGCCGGGCAGATGTGATGACATCCTGAAGTGGAAGCCGCCCAGCCACAACTCCGTCGATTTCAGACTCAAGATCACTAAAGTCGGCGGGGAGGGGTGAGTCATCGTCGCCATAGCAACTGCATTCACTACGCTCAAAATCAATGCTAAACATCAGAACACATCCATACAAACTTCCCAGCAACTCACACGGAGACAGAGACCTGTGTATTTCTGGAGGATTTCTCATGCGTGTGTGTCTTTGTCTCCCTGTATACACTGATGTGTGGAGCGATTATGAAACATTCAGCTCTGAGTCACACACAGGTGGTTGCAGCATTTGCAACTTTTCGAGTTCAGAACTTATTATGCACCAAAATGTGATTTGCAAGGTCCGTTCCTGAACAGACTGGTGACTTTGATTATGTGCGGCTTGACATTTCTCTCAGAAGACATGTAGCGAAGCATAAAGTGTGAGTTCTCTAGCATTCCTCATTTACGCCTCTCTCAATCCATCTGTCCGCTCTGTCCAGACTCGAGACGTTACTGTCCTCAAATGAGCCAGGCTTATCTTTGAAATGCAGGCGATCCAGTGGGAGAGAGCTGACCCTTCTGCACGTACAAAGCAAATGTTTTTGTTTCCTCGTGTGTAAATCCTGTGAAGAACATGTCCAGCTTATATTTCATGCCAAAATCAAAAGAAAAAACAACAACATACAGTCAAAAATGATTCAGACACCAGATATAATGTTTTACTAGTGTGTGCAGGACACTCTAGTTCATTTATGTAAGTGAGGAGAGCAAAATAAAGTGAACTGTGACGTATTATAGTCAAAAATTCTTCATACAGTGAATACCAGTAAAATTGATTAAAAAATTTGGGACCAAAATGATTCAGACACTTTGACCTGAGCATGTTTTGGTGAAGTGTTTTTTCTTTAATTTTACACCACAGACTGAACAAAATGAAGCATTGCTTGGTCATTGGTTGACCTAAATTGGTATTATCTAATTGTGTCCTTAAATTCAACAGCTGATTGGTTGATTGTGATCCATTACATCCCTTTCTATCAAGACGAATTTGTGTCAAGACGAACGAGTTCTTGTCATATTTTATTACAATTTTCTAAACTAAAGCGAATAAACTGTGATAATGTGAGAAAAAATTGAAGGTGTCTGAATAAATTTTGGTTTGACTGTATATTTTGCATTAGAATGAGATTAAGCATGTTTTCCCACGAATGCACGATACTGTAATGTTAAATTATATTTAGATTTACAGCCTTTAATTTATGCTGAAAAATTAACATTTTATTACAGTAATAGGAATCTTATCAGAATCAACAACAATAAGTGTTACAAGCAAACTCAAAAAAGTAAGACATCTGGATGCAACACAGTTAAATATGACTAGAAGTTGTTTTCATGGTTCATTGATATATTGTAATGCTTGTTTGTGTTTTGGTATTGGATTTCCTGCCTCGAGGAAGGTACTCACTAGATGTGTTCAGTGGACTGGAACAGAACACCGGTGTCTCGGGACATGTTTTGTCACCACCAATTGTCCATAATTAAGATATTAATATGGCATATTATTATTAAGATATTGCAGCAGGCAAATTCGGAACAGTTCAAGAAACGAAAACCATAACAAACAACAAAACGATTTGCAAAATGTTAGAGAAACAATATCCATTTCTGTCAACCCTGATAAATTTTCATGGCATCATTTCATGGTTCAGAATCCCCACTTCAGATTTCTCTCACGCTTCCTTTGTCACTCCCAAAACAATAACACCATAATCCACAGCAAAATAAAATATTTTTACGATAAGCTTTTTCTGGCCCATTGAAGCCGGATGTAAGGAAGCTTAATTTTGTTTAATGTACTGAGACAGTGAAGCTTATTTATGGTAATTTGTTCACTGTGTAACAGCATTTTACATTAAGCTTAGCAGTTATTAGGAAAAGGTGTAATGTAGCTTTATTTATAATCTTATTGATAATAAAAGCTGTCTGAGGATAGATAGGAGGGTGAATCCAGAATCGAAATGCAAGTTTTTACACTAAGCAGCATGTAAATAAAATAAATACCTTAAGTAAAAAATAAAATATTGTTCTCTCTATTAACTTTTTTTTTGTTTAACCCTCTGGAGTCGGCCGTCGCGCCGGCGCGATCAACTCGCTTTTTTTCTTATCAGTGCCAAAGAGACTCAAATAACTCTGTCGATTTTTATCATTCAGGCAAGTGTTATACATTATTCAAAAAGTTAAAGTTTTTTCTTTTAGTTGTGCACACTCTCACAACAAAAACAAAACTTTGTGCTTTTTGCAAAATAAAGAAAACAAACATGATGCACGTTCTGTTATCTCTCAGCCCGTGAAGTTCATTCTGAAATGCGTTTGAAAACGAACTGAAACTCAGCGAAAATTTGTCACACAGGCATGAGAAATGTCTACATAATGCTCGGAATGTCTACTTATAAATGAGTTAAGTCAAATAAAAAAGAAATATTCTCAGTTTATGTAATCCGTTTGAAACCAAGGAGAGGTACAGTCTTTCCCATCTCACTTCATTATCTCTAATGAGCGGAGATCGCCACGCCCCCGGAGCCATTCACACGGTAAATAGTTTGGGTGATTCATTTGCATCGTACACGCCTCCCGGTCAATGCCATAAAAACATGAAGTTTCTACATCAGATTCACAACGTTCATCGCGTTTTGAGGATGGCACGCTACTCCGGTGAAGAGAATAAATTTGGTTCTTTGTTATCACTATTTTAGCACTTAAGGGAACGTTCACACAGCGGTCATTTGCGGTGTTTATTTGCCAAATGTTTAAAGGCACAATATGTAATTTTCACCACTAGAGGTCGCTTACTCAAAACAAAGGCGTAGCTTGATGACGCCTTGGTTTCGCAAAATCATGGGAGTTGTCGTCTTCACCTCTACAGCCGGTGGAAAAGAATCCGACGGGACTCGGGCAGAAATCATATTCATGAGCTAATGTATGAAAGATTTATGAACGTTACTGTAGTACGCTTCTGCTTCCGCTCATGCGTATGTGGGGGAACGCAGCGCTGTTTTATCATATTACACACATCTGAGTGTGTTAAAGTTATATTATAATGTTACTCTGTGCGTTCAATCCACGCTACTATGAGACACTTGTTCACACTGCAGTAAGAGATCCATATTAGGCATGGTAAAACATGGTACTCGCGGTAAATCAAGAAGACCAGATTTAAACAATAAGACTAACTGTGTTGAGCTGTATAACAATGATTAGTTTCTGTCCATGAATGATCCAAACAGTTGCTCACCTGTCTAATAAAACGCATCATATATTAAAGCGTCTTCGGTGTTTCTATGGTTTCTTACAAAATAAAACCAAGGGTAACGCGGGTATGATGTCATTGAGAGGCGACGCACGGTCCGTGTCCTGGTTAAAATTGCTTATTTCTCTGGATTTAAACATTCTTGGAAACATTTGGGATAATGTACGTACACAAGTCAACAAAATATAGAACATTGTTCTAGTGGTTTTTGGATATTTTGATCCAAAAATCTTAAAATGTGCCTTTAAATAGAAAAAGAATTAAAAATCAATGCAAAAACATGCTATATCATCTGTGTGTTCAGTGATATAGCTTTTATTTAAAAAGAATGCTGTTAAGCTTTCTTTTATTTCACTTTAAACATTCGAAACGTAGGCTAGAACTTAAAATGCTGTTTCTGCTCAAACACACCAAAAATGTACTGTAGTTTCTAAACCCTGAGGCAAATGCACAGTTCACATACACTCTGTGTCCCGCCCCCACACTCTTCTCATTGGTCATTGATGCCCTGCGCAACTAAAGTTAAACTATTGAACTATGACAAGCCATTTTATAAACTCAAAAAAGGAAAATAGCAAGAAAGAAAGACGTTCGTCTGACGCATGTATACGTAGAGCAAAACTTAAAAATAGATCAGACAGGACGCATGAACGGAGCTGTAGTGCTGACTCTTGGGGTAAAGATGCATTTATAAGGCAGCTTGCAAAGGCGTTTCAAACACACATACAAAATGTTATTTATGCCATTATAAAATTAAAATAATAATAATGATAATAGTCATGTAATAATCTGATTGTAATCAGGCTAGTAGCACAGTCTGAATAAAAAAAGTCACCACATCAATTGGAATGAATTTGCCAAATCTGATGATAATTTCATTCAGATTAGGGGTTGCACATACTAGTCGCCTTTTCAACTTTAATGCTCTGGCGTGACGCTTTAAGATTGACGTCGACTAGTCGCTGATCATGTGATTTTGACACTGAAAACTTGGCCACCTTGCAGAAGACCTGTATTCAATCTTAAAGGGTTTGTTCACCCAAAAATGAAAATGCTATCATTAATTACTCTCCCTCATGTCGTTCCAAACCCGTAAGACCTTCGCTCATCTTCAGAACACAAATGAAGATATTTTTGATGAAATCCGAGAGCTTTCTGAACCATCCATAGACCGCAACGTTATTACCACTTTCAAGGCCCAGAAAGGTAGTAAAGACATCGTTAAAATCGTCCATGTGACTCCAATGGTTCAACCTTAATGTTATGAAGCGACGAGAATACTTTTTGTACGCAAAAACAAACAAAAATAACGACTTTATTCAACAATCTCTTCTCGTCTGTGTCAGTCTCCTACGCTGTTCACGTTGTAAAACACAGTGCAGCACTTCCGGGTTCTACATCAGAATGCCGGCTCACTATTGGCCGACGCTGTTCATGTGAGCACCACGACGCATACGTGTGATGCTGACGCAGGAGCTGGCCAATAACACAGAAGAGAAGAAATTGTTGAATAAAGTCGTTATTTTTGTTTTTGTGCACGAAAGTATTCTCGTCGCTTCATAATTACTTAAAAATCATACAATGTGATTTTCTGGATTTTTGTTTTAGATTCCGTCTCTCACAGTTGAAGAGTACCTATGATAAAAATTACAGACTTCTACATGCTTTGTAAGTGGGCAAACCTGCAAAATCGGCAGTGTATCAAATACTTGTTCGCCCCACTGTATATTTTATGAAAGCCAACGGGCAGTGTGTGTCAAGGAAGCATCACAGAGTCCTGGCTTTTCTACAGCAGATGTGTCAGCGAGCAGCTGAGGTTATTAGCGGGGTTACTTCCCTGCCAGGAAACAGAGAGAGATGACATCTCCACACTCTCCTCCCACACAGCTCTCTCTCTCTCTCTTTATCTGTGAGTGTTTTTCCCTCTCACCATGCCCTCTTTATTTGCCGAGAGCTTTGAAATGAGATGGGTAAAATAATACAAGAACCCCTGACTCTTTGCATAGACGACGCTGAATGCTGGAGAGCGGTAATGAGAAGACCTTGGGTTCATTTAGGACAATTTTTAAGGACATGAATTTGTGCTTCAAATTTGAAAACATATAAACATTTCATTAGTCTAGCTGCTCCACAAACACGCTTCACGTGTTAAAAGCAGCAGAAAGAATTATTTCACAACATGTCTCAATGGTCTAGTAACATTTTTGTAATAAGCCTTTGTTTCCTCAACCTGAATTTACAGACTCTGTAGTGTAAAGAGGAGCTAAACTTTGAGTCTTTTGAGTTTATGCTATACCTGCATGAACTACAGCAGTGACATCTCCACTGACCTTGTATTTCTACAGTAAAAAAAGCGAGTTCCCAGTTCAGTTTCAATAGAGAGAGAGCGAGAGAGAGAGGCGACACTGCTTGTGAAGAGAAAATTCTGCAAGACTGCTAGAGTCACACATTGCAAAACATCAGAAGAAGAGATGATTTTATTCATAACCATTCAAACTTTTAGTATTGAGCGAATTGGAGTTTTCAAGTTCTTCCAAAGACTTTCTATGACAAGACGTCAGGACTTTACTGTCATACGGCTGAAGTTGAAACATGCTAACACTCTAACACTCTCCTTTGGAGTCCTGGACTTAAGAGGTGAACTATCTTCCCATTTTCAGCTTGGCCACCCTCCATTTTCCCTTCTCTGACAAGAATCCCATGCAGACCATACTTGTCTGACTTGTCCGTTTTGCCTTTTGCTGATTCTGGAGGCTGGGCAATTTAGACTATTCTTCTTTTTTCCAATTTATTCAAAAATAAATTAACAATGCAATTAATACATACAATGAATTGAATTCACCTTTTCTATGATAAACATCTGCGTTTAATTTCTGACAAAAAAAAAATCAGGATGGAACTGTCCTGATATCATATTGAGGAAAAAAATCTGGTAACACTTTAGTATGGGGAACACATATTCACTATTAACTACGACTTTTGCCTCAATAAACTCCTAATTTACTGCTTATTAATAGTTAGTAAGGTAGTTTTTGTAGCGTTTAAGCTTAGGTATGGGGTAGGATTAAGGGATGTAGAATAAGGTCATGCAGAATAAGGCATTAATATGTGCTTTATAAGTACTAATAAACAGCCATTATCCTAGTAATATGCTTGCTAATAAGCAACTAGTTAATAGCGAGAATTGAACCCTAAAATAAAGTGTTACCAAAAATCCTCATTACAAGTCTTAAATTCATTGAAAAGACAACCTTAAAGGTGCAGTAAGTGATTTTTGTAAAACGCTGTTTAAAGTGGATCAGACTGAGCACCACAACACACTTGTAGCCAATCAGCAGTAGGGGGTGTATACTCATAATGGGAGGAAGGAGAGTGAGCCAATCAGCAGTAGGGGGCGTGTACAGTCATGATGGGGGAAGAGAGCGATAGCACCAATCAGCAGCAGGGGCGTGTACAGTCATAATGGGAGGAGAGAGTGAGCCAGTCAGCAGTAGGAGGCGTGTACAGTCATGATAGGAGGAGAGAGAGTGAGCCAATCAGCAGTAGGGGGCGTGTACAGTCATGATGGGAGGAGAGAGCGAGCACCAATCAGCAGTTGGGAGTGTACAGTCATGATGGGGAGGAGAGAGAGTGAGCCAATCACCAGTAGGGGGTGTGTACATTCATGATGGGAGGAGAGAGAGTGAGCCAATCAGCAGTAGGAGGCGTGTACAGTCATGATGGGAGGAGAGAGAGTGAGCCAATCAGCAGTAGGGGTCGTGTACAGTGATGATGGGAGGAGAGAGAGAGAGCCAATCAGCAGTAGGGGGCGTGTACAGTCATGATGGGAGGAGAGAGAGAGAGCCAATCAGCAGTAGGAGGCGTGTACAGTCATGATGGGAGGAGAGAGAGTGAGCCAATCAGCAGTAGGGGGCGTGTACAGTGATGATGGGAGGAGAGAGAGAGAGCCAATCAGCAGTAGGGGCGTGTACAGTCATGATGGGGAGGAGAGAAAGTGAGCCAATCAGCAGTAGGGGCGTGTACAGTCATGATGGGGGAGGAGAGAGAGTGAGCCAATCAGCAGTAGGGGCGTGTACAGTCATGATGGGGGAGGAGAGAGACTGAGCCAATCAGCAGCAGGGGCGTGTACAGTCATGATATACATTATCTGATGCATTTATGACAAGGTTACTTTAGGTTATATAATGTCTTTGGGTGCCATTCCAAAAGCTTAATGAAATGTAGAATTTATTGTTAAATAATAGTAATAATAATTGAAAAATAATAATACTTTTTACCTTTAAAAATATATAGAAAATAGTGATTCAAATCTAAGATGAATTATACATGGAGTACATTCAAATAAACATGGAAAAAAAAATTGTGTCATTAAAATTAAACTGTTCTTTATTTACTTTTATTTGAGAAAACCATGTGAACCCAACTAGAATACAGAGAGTATATTTATAAGAACTTTGAACAGGGTTTTTTCCTTTTCGTTATTGAGGACACTGATCTTTATGCAAATGAGCGGTGACACTACAGCATCGACCAATAAAATTGCAGAGTATTCTGCCGACTGATGCGATTGGATACTGTGCTAACCATTTAATCGGTGCCAGTGTGAACGGGGCTTTACGTTTCACAGATTTCAGTTGACATGCAGCCATCCAGTTCATCCAGTCTATTTATGCCAGTGTTTCATGAATAAATTTCACAGAATTTCCTCTGAAACATTATCATCAAGTGAATAAAGAAGACCAGATATTCCTAAATGAATTTTTTGAGCAGTCAACAGATGGTTGAGCTTGATGGTCTTAATTATAATAGGAGGAGAGAAATGCACATTTTAGCAGTTCACACATTGCTATACCATTTATGGAAACAGTAATGACACAGCAGTGTGAAGTTCACCTGCTGAAAGAGCAGCCTGCTGCTGAAGAGACAGAACGGCAAACACAGCGGCCGCTCAGATGAGCAATCAATCAGTCGCTTGATGTTGAGGTCTGGTTCACTCTGAAGTTGATCTCAAATGGTCATGTAAACAACTACAGAGGTTTCATTATTTGACAAAAGATTGAAGTGATCTGGGTTTCAAAGGGACAGAACGAGCGCACAGTAACAGAGGCTGAAAACAGCCATGGTGTTTCGGGAGGCTCCAAATATACAGCACCATTAGCTTGACTGGCAGGGTGTTCTTTAGCCCTCAGTGTCAGTGTTTGGATCCGGTCTCCTCCCCGGTGATTTACTACTATTTTGGATGGTAACACATTTTAGTGGGCGTGTACGTGTGAACAGCTGGGACCATTATAGACCGCCGGTGATGAGAGGAGAGGGTCTGTTTGTTCCTGAAAGACAAATGAAAGACAAAGGAAACATTTGCAATGATCCATTTCCAGTCCTCATTTATTCATTTTTTCAGTCAGATGAATCAATTGCAATAGGTTGCCAGCTTTCAGATGAGAAGTCAGGTATGATGTGATCATTTCATTTGAAGTCCAGTTGATGTTTATTATGGCTGTTAATCCATTAAATGTTTTAACGGAATTCGTTACAATATTTAGATCAATATTTGCTGAGAAAATCCCCCAAATGAGGATAATTCAAAGATATTACATACACATCTGTGGTCGGTTTCTTCAAGCGTCTTGGAGATGTTGCCACAGTTCTTCTGGATTTAGTCTCAGTTTTTTCTGTTTCTTCATGTAATCACAGATAGACTCGATGATGGTTAGATCAGATCATACCAGCTGCTGTCAGACCCCTTATGCATACATAAATCTCACTGGATTATTACAATTAATGGCAAAAGGAACGTTTAGAAATGCAAACAAATTTCCTACTGACACACTACAGCAAAAGATACAAACCTTTTTTTTGGTGAAAATACTAATGTGCATGAGAGATTAGCATTAACCTCCTACGGCTGCTTAGCCGCAAACCAGTCAGGGTGCCCATGCTGACCCCTGTCCACCGCCGAAAGCGCCAACAGTGGGCACGTGAGCATCAGAACTGGACCACGGAGCAATGGAAGAAGGTGGCCTGGTCTGATGAATCACGTTTTCTTTTACATCACGTGGATGGCCGTGGATTAACTGGGGAACACATGGCACCAGGATGCACTATGAGAAGAAGGCAAGCCGGTGGAGGCAGTGTGATGCTTTGGGCAATGTTCTGCTGGGAAACCTTGGGTCCTGCCATCCATGTTACTTTGACACATACCACCTACCTAAGCATTGTTGCATACTTAAAGGATCTGCTGCCAACATCTTGGTGCCAGATACCACAGCACACCTTCAGGGGTCTAGTGGAGTCCATGCCTTGACGGGTTCAGGGCTGTTTTGGCAGCAAAAGGGGGACCAACACAATATTAGGAATATTGTCATAATGTTATGCCTGATCGGTATATATATGTGTGTATGTGTGTGTGTGTGTATGTGCTGTGATTCAGTGCATTGATTTCAGTGACTCAGTCAGGCCAGTGCTACATTTACCGACATCTCATTCAAAATCATTTTCGATGTTAATTTTAAAATCCTTGATCCTTGTCCTCAAAAACACTTCCTTCAGAACATTCCCTCTCCAATCATAAAGCCCTGTGTCTTTGTGTTTGGGAGCCTCACCCTGACTGTGAAAGTCTTACAGGCACTTATTATGAAGCCCAGATAATTATATGGCAGTATCGGAGGACATCCTCCATAGCAGAGCTGGTATTATTTCCCAGAGTTCCACTGTCTTTGGGAATATTACAATGCTTTCTTGTCCGGATGTGATGTTTAATTTAGATCTTAATTTTGTCTCTTTCTCCAGACTGATCCCGCAGACGGTGGGTCTCCTGTACGTGGGGAGCTATGACATGCCCTTTGCACAAATGAAGGTGAGAGAAACATTGGTTCGCTTCTTTGATAATTCCTTCTGTCAGCGTTCCCTCGGTCACCACAAGTACAGACGCTGCTAAAGATAGTTGTGTCATTTTCATGATGTGCTTTTAATTAATTGAGTCAGACAGGTGAACATTGTGTCACACACAAGCTCTGTACTGAATCACTGATCGGCCTACTTAGACCGCAGCGTGAAACGTTATAGGTACGCTCTTTACGTGAAGGCTGGTCTGAAAAGTAGGCCTCTAAACGGGTCACCTTTTTTGACCAAAATCTAAGATGCATCCTTTGTGGAGCTGGCAAGCCCAGAATGCACTGCAACAAGCTCAGTAAATTAACTTTAAATGGAAGATAGAGCATATTTTAAGATGGAACATGTTGTACAGAAACATGTAAACCTATTCTTAGTTCACCCAAAAAATTAAAATTCCAAACACATTAGACTTTGGTTAATCTTTGAAACACAAATTAAGGGATTTTCAACTAAACCTGAGAGGTTTCTGTCCCTCCATTGAAAGTCGAAAACTTAGAAGATCCAAAAAGTTATATAAAGGTGTCGTAAAACGAATTCATATGAATTGAGTGGTTTAATCCAAGGCTTCTGAAGAGACACGATCATTTTACATGATGAACAGATTTAATTTAGGCTTCTATTTACATCTAATCAACAATGATCGACACATACCTAGAGCTCACATTTTGTCACATGGAAGCTCATGCGTGTCACCAGGGCTTCCATGTGACAAAATGTATAATATATACATTTATATTATATACATTTTTCAGTTGTATTGTTTCAAAAAGGCATCTGAAATAAACTAAGTGCAATGTAGTGTTGTCAAAAATATAGATTTTTCGATACATATCGATACTGAAATATCTGAAACACTTCCAATACTCATTTACCAGCTGCTCTTTCTCTCTCCGACAGCGAGTGACACACAAACCCGCCTCCTCTCACTCACTCGTTTCATTTGCTCCGGATGAATATTGTTGCTGTTACAGGGCGTGGGATTGCGCATAATTTAACTCATTCCCGCAGATTCTGTGCCTCACACCCAAAGTGCGCACACATAAAGCCGCCTCTCAGAACTAAATTGAGTTCTTTTCGCTGCTTATTACGCTTAACCAGTCAAATACACACAAAATCATGTCAAAATGCCAGTATTGGCGAGTATTCGCATAAACACAGTCAGTTATGTTTTAAGTGAACGTAAACAGTTGAGAAAGAAAACGCATGTGTAACAGTATAATGGATCCGTGCGTCAGGTCTTAAAGTGACAGCAGCCTAATAAACCTGCTGCCAAATTATGAGATATTAAAAATATCTATATGGCAGATTTTCCCCATGGTATCGATGTCAAAATTGTGGCCAGTGAGTGGCTAATAACTTTGGAAAACCATTAGCCACAGCGGCTGGTGAGCAAAAAAGTTAATGTCAAACCCTGCATGTCACGCTAGAACGAACCTCATTGATTCTCGTGCATCACAAGACTGGGATTAAACCACTAAATTCATATGTATTCATTTTTATGACACCTTTATGACCTTTTTGGATCTAAGTTTTGGTTACCCAGACTTTCAAATGGAGGATAGAAACCATTCAGGTTTAACTGCAAAGACTTCAATTCGTGTTTCCAAAGTCTTATGGGTTTGGAATGACATATGGGTGATCTGCGTAATAAATAGCCGTGTTTCCACTGTCGGGCCTAAAGCGGGTGTGCTAGTGCATGCCAGGGCCAGTCGCGTTTCCACTGTCACTTCTGGGGCTTGATAGGGGCTTCCTCGAGGCCAGCGGTCAGGGTTTTTTGGCCCGCGGAATACCTTGGTCCAAAGCAGGCCAGCTCGGCTTGAGGAGTGGTTACAAACAATGTTTATCAAGTTTATCTGAGTCAATATGTCTCGTCTCTTTATACCGGACTGTCTGAGATCCATATTTAGCGCCGCATATGTCATAAAATAAAGCAGGAGCGTCCTCTGTTTCTCTGACTGAAAATATAACTGTATTGGGACGGTCACTGGAGAGAGTGCTAAAGATCCTCAGGTCGTATTTTTGGTGGAAAGTTTGTAGAAATGATCGTTCTTTCTAAATGTGATGTGAACATACTGTCATGTGACTGCAAATAAACAGAAACAGACGCGACTGAATAAGTGTGTCCTCTTTCTTTAGTGAAAAAACAGTGATTGCCACTTTATTTCTGTGGGACTAATGTGCAATCTCGACACAAATTAATCATTATGATCAATGTATCACTTAATATGGTAAAACTATGGTAAAACATCGATGCTTGGGTTTTAAATCGGCCGATTAGTTAAACCTCCATTAGTTGGTGAAATGATGGTTTGTGTGAGGTTGTTCAAAGAGGTGTGTTACAGGCGGGTTTTAGTGAAGCGCTGTGGAGCTTCTGGCCCGACGGTGGAAACGCAGTGTGGTTTTGGGCTCGGTGCTACAGGTCCGAGGCTATTAGCCCAGCCCGGCCCGTTGAAGGCTCGCACTGGCCCGACAGTGGAAAAGTGACTATTGATTTTTTGCGTGAACTAATCCTCTGACGGTCTATAAGCAAGTTCTTAAGTCATTAGCTGCTGGGAACACTTCAGTGTTGCTTTCCAAGATTTTTGCTCAACCCATATTCAAAGAGTACAAAGAGTAAAGGTACACAAGAGCTGGTACAAGAGGAGAATAAGTCAGTTTTAGTCAGTTATATTTTACTTTCAGAGGAACCAATGTTTGGAATAGACCCCTGACAGAACTAAAATATCTTATAAGTCATTGTGGTTTCTCTAGAAATTAAAAAATAGTTTGTTGTCAAATCAAAATTGTGAACATTTTTAGTGTCATAATTATGTGTTTATATTGTAATCGTTTTAATTTTTACATCAACCTGCCAAGGGACTACAGATGAAAATGAGCCATCCTGAATAAATCTGACACATTTTACATTGATTCCATGTATTATTAAGAGTGTATTGTCCCTGAATTAAAAAAAAAAGAGAGAGAGAGATTGAAGATGAAGTGAGAAAAACACTGAAGCATTCATTTAGTACAGAGATGTTGAGGATTATTTCACCCGATATTTGCATGTTTTTATAGTTGCTAAATTACGGAGTTATAAACAAGCTAATGACAACTCTATTAAAATCAGTTGTGAGTTGATTCTCCCATTCACTTCACATGAAGAGCACTATTTTGTCAGATAAACATGTCGTGGGGAGTTGCTGTCTGTGTTCACAAATCAAATCCAAGTCTAGTTTCTATTTTGGAAATAGTTTTTTTTTCTTCACCTGGCAAGAAACCCACTAAACAACATTTAGGCTTTTTTTACGGTCTCTAAAATGCACACTTAATAGTAAATGAATGGGTAACTATGGTAACTGGTATTTTTTCATTCATAACTGATTTGTTTCCTTCATTCTAAACCACGTATGATGTGCTGCTGACTGTGTCTCTACCTTCGTTTAACATTTATTAAGTTATTCTGTTTGTTTAGCATGCATTGTGTGGTGAAATTTCCACAGACGGACAATCAGTTTTTCTAGACTAGGACATGAAAGCAGTTGCTGGCGTTGTGCTGTATAATACAAGCAAATATTGTTTATAAATGATAAAGAAATATTCATTATATTCAAATTTCAGTTAATAATGAAATCTGAGAGGGTGCACAGAATAGAGGTCGACTCTATTTCACCGAGGTCCGCCCTCTTGGGGATTTCTGGCTCGCCACTGAACCGACTGCATAATCATGCGAGAAAAAAGTGCACAAAAGACTCCTTATCTAAACGGTTTTAAGAAAATAGCCATTTCTCCTTGTTATACCTGGACTTTTGTGTCACAGTGTTAATTTCGTTGACGAATAATTTTCGTCATAATTTTCATTAACGAAAACGAGACGATAACTAAATAAAAACCAGTTTTGGATGACAAAAACTATGAAGAAAATCTACTGTCACTTTCGTCAACGAATAAAAACGAGAAAAAATGTTAGGGAGGGACGATTAGGGAAGAGATCCAGTCAGAATTGATGTCCTGTGTAACAGATGCGCACATTTGAATTGTAACGTGCGGATCTAACCGCGGGAAAACACGGCGCTGTTGCGCATTCTACAGGCTCACGCGACAGCGCTTCAGAGCGGTTAGCAATCAATGAATAGCGCACATTAATGCAAGGTAATTGTGGAATAAGGAATAATTGAGGAATAATGACAATGTTTACTTTACGATGTTTATATGGTAATATGTTTTAGCCGGTTGTAACAATGGATATTTTATCTCCCTCATCTGAACTTAAATGAGCAGCTGCAACTGCAATAGTAAGGCGCAGACATTTCAAAATAAGAGTCCCGGTGTATTTCGAGCTTGTTTATAATTAAAAGTCACACATTATATATACGTTTTTGGTTACACAATAAACTGTATTTAATTTCATTCCCATTTAATTCATAGTCAGGAGGAAATACTAAGAACAGTATTTGACATATTATTCAATAAAGTATCAGGGTTATAATAGTTAACTAAAACCATTAAAAAATCTTCATTACTTAAATAAATGTTAACTAAAATTAAAAAATAAATAAATAAACTTAAACTTATTTGAAGCTTTATCTTAACCTGATATCAGTGGTGGATAAAGTACTTGAAAGACATACTTGAGTAAAAGTATAGATATCTTACCAGAAAATGTCTTTGGTAGAAGTTAGTCACTGTTTAGAATATTACTTGAGTAAAAGTTTTAAAGTATGTGATATTTATTGTACTTAAGTATGAAAAGTATTTTTTTTATATTAAACGTACTTAAGTATTGAAAGTGAAAGTACAAGTAAATGCAAAATACAAAAAGGATCAAAATAAATATTATTAAAAATTGTTCTGTGTTCAGTTTTACTGCTCTTCCATTCTTTTAAATTAAAAACAATGGCAACATGCTTATTGTAAGTTTTAAATATAAAAAATACTAATATATTAATTATACCTTGATCATTCATGTTAATTCATAGTACAGTAACTAATGTAAGAGACAACTTTAAAGTGTTAAAATGTATTAGTAAACGTTGAAATTAACAATAAACGTTATTAAGCTTATTTAATGTTACAAATGGACTTGTAAAGTGTTACCAATTCATTGAAGCATAGCATTGAAATTATACACATATGAATATTATATGTATACTTTCACACGTTATTTGCTTCTATTTTAGAACACTTGATAATTATCTAATCAAAATGTGTGTTACAGTGCAGATAAAAAAAACTGAAATCGAATGCATTTCTGATATGTTATGTTTCTGTCGGCTGCATGATAAGGATACAGTTTAAATATGCAGTTTTGCTTTATAACGAATGCAATTGGGTCAGATTTGCGTGTGTTTTTGTCGCATTGTTTTAACCTCTTGAGGTACAACTAATGTTCCTCTCAGCCTTGACGGCAAACACACTGCTGTTCTCCACTAATGCAGCATTTAGTCAACAAACTAATTACTTTATAGTGATATGAAAACATATAGCGTACTGTATAACATACCGTTCTGTTGTCTGTTTTAAATCCGTTTTTGAAGTGTCCCGCTCTGTGCAGCGCGCAACCTCACGTCACGTGTCAAAACAAACTCTACGAGGCATCAGTGAGTTTTTATTTCGCCTCTAGAGGCCGCTCTCGTGCTGTATAATGACAGCAGACCCTTCTCAGTCGCTATAGCAACGGACGCATCCCGGAAAATGAAATCCACCGCGCATGTGCGAGCACTTGTTTGCACATGCTTCCTTGCAGTCTTCCGAATTTATTTTGTAGTAAGTAACGAAATGCTTTGGGGAAATGTATCGGAGTAAAAGTATACATTTTATGTAGGAAATGTAGTGGAGTAAAAGTAAAAGTTGACAGAAATATAAAAACTCAAGTAAAGTACAGATTCTCCCAAAAAATACTCAAGCACTGTAACAAAGTATTATTACTTTGTTACATTACACCACTGCCTGATATACTAACTAAAACAGAAATACAAAATTATATGTTGTTTTTAAAAAACAAACAAAAAATGAATTGAGCTCTCTTTCGTGTATTTTTGCGCTTGAACGGTCAAAAACACAAATATTTCAAAATGTCAGTTTTGACGTGTTCAAGTAACAGTCGGTTATGTAATGCTTAAATGCTCAATTAATGCATTACAATTTAACTAAACTCATTAGATTTTAGTTGACAATCTACAGTAGATTTAGTTGACTAAAACAATTCAGATGACTAAAATATGACTAAAACTAAATGGCATTTTAGTCAAAAGACTATGACTAAAACTGAATCAAAATTTGCTGTCAAAATTAACACTGAGAGCATCCCAAATTATTCAATTTTCGCAAGACAGAGCTCATCTGAGTTGAAGAATTGAATCGAGGTAATCTTAAAAATGCAACCTCAATAATGGACCTGCTATTTAAAGAGATTATTTTTAACAATCTTTATGCAGTTATTGGATTTGTTAAAAACGGATATATGAACCATCTCATGCTTGACTCATGAATATTAATTACGTGATAGTCACACCTGATTTGCTGAAAGGCAGAGGTTGGTGATGCAACCGTGTCTGCCTACATTGTTTTGTTAGCACTCTTAAAATGTAATGATTATTTGGCAAAGTGTGGTTGGAGGGGCTGTTATGCCCCTGACTGTTACTTTCATTAAATTGATTTACTTTCTTATTGTCGACTATTGTATGATGATTACAAACCAAGAAGGTGTTTGGCAGGCTTTAGCTGTAATGGAGTGGATTTGGCCGCCTCAGGCACCGTGTGGAGTTTGTAAATGGCTGCCAGGACTTCAAGAGGGTGACCGTGGTGTCACGATGGTCCGATCCAAAACTAACAGGAGCATCATGTTCCGTGCCAGACGAAAGCCGAACAACATCCCTGGATCTCTGCCACGGTTGTGCGTATGTAGTTGTGTGGGGTGTGAAAAGTGTGTGCACTGAATCCTTGGCCTGACTCCTCTATTATATTTGGCTCTATTCTAGTCGGTTAAGTGGTCCGTGTTTGCGTTCTTTTTAGCAGTTCGTGTATAGACACTCTGGTGCGGATGCTTGTGTTTTTGCGAGAAAAGGGACCGTACCACCAAAGGTTAATTAATCCTTGGAATATTGTTGTGTGTATGTCAGTCCTGAAATGTTCAGCTTCCCCTCTGCGCTCACAGATGCCCTTCACTGTTGGATGGTGAGGATATTTACTCATCCCATCATGCCAATAGGCCCAGAAGGGGGCGGCTTTACTGCCAGCTCACTTCCTCCCCCACACACACCAACCTGCCATGGTTTAGTGAGGATCTAGTCTTTTTATCTTTGAGATATTTCTTTCTCTCGCTTACTTGGGCCAAACACGCTCCTGTTTTCTTAAGGCCTTTGTGAAACTGTCATGTCTTGAGAAATCTGTGTTGTGGCTGTAATTACACATTACGCATCGGCAGTTACTTTACAACCTACAAAAACTATCAACAATTTGGTTGGTGGTTAGCACACGAGCTGCAGTGCAGACACGTTTGTATCCGGCCTGTTTTCGTGTCCCGACACTGATTCCCTCTCTTCCCGCATCATGTCCTGTAGTGGTCAACAAATTATCTTTTTTAACATATACAGTGGTGCTTGAAAGTTTGTGAACCCCTTGCAGAATCTGTGAAAATGTGAATAATTTTAACAAAATAAGTTATTTTTTTTATTTAGTACTGTCCTGAATAATATATTTTACATAAAAGATGTTTACATATAGTCCACAAGACCAAACAATAGTTGGGGGTCTACTGTTGCTATAGTGATGAACAATTGGTTGTTTATGTGGATATTTAAGGGGGAAAAAAATCAGCAGTGCACATTTTGACGCTTAAATTATGAATAGGTCAAACGCGTTTGCAGAACAGCCTGAATCCACTTGAATTCGTTTGGACTGCTCTCTCACTGAATCATCTGAAGCCATCTCTCAGTCAGTAAAACAAACAGACAATATTGGGAGAACAAACCAGCGCTGGTTTTCTGTAGTTTTCCTCTGAATATGCGCTAAATGGATGTCTGACAATACCGTTGCTCTTTGCAGTTTTTAGATTTAAAAATGTTTAAAATGTCTAGAGATAGTGCTACACTCGTTCTGATGAACCGTTGCTCTCACTGATGCTCCGAAAGGTGCGTAATAAGCCGCGTTTCCACCGCGGGAACTTTCCCCAGGAACTAGGGACTTTGGGGTGGTACTCGGTGTGTTTCGACCACAGGAACCAGGGTCTAAATAAAGTTCTGGGTGAAAATTTCCCCCTTAAAACGGCCCTGCTTGCGAGGTAGTACTTTTTCAAAGTTCAGGAACTTTCGGGGGTGGGGCTTGGGCGCTGAACATGCTGATTGGTTGAGCTCACGCAGCATTTTATTTCAACCTAAAAGTCTGTTGCGGTGCGTGCAGTAAGAGTCGTTTGCTATTCAGATCAACAATGGAGTTTAAAAAATACAACTGATTATCCGACGACGAGGTTCAGGTTTTATTAAGTTTATTTGTGGAGCGTGAAATCCAGTGGGATCTGGAAAGTCGCGCACAGTCACGTCACCGGACTAATCTTTACGGTACTTTAGACCGCGATGGAAACACAGACAGCAGCAGGTCTGGGGAAAAAAAGAGTTCCTGGGACAAATTGTTCCGGGTAATTTCGGTGGAAACGGGGCTATAGTTAATACTTTGTAGTGTTAAACAACAAACCCTTTGTGCGTACTGTCAGATGAAATCGAGGCGTCCATGCTTTCTCCGTCCATGCAATAAATGCACATCCTTGAATGAGCGCAGATTTCTAGCGTATTTACTTGAACTTCTTAGGTAATATCTACGGTTTGACCCATTTCAGAGGCGGCCCAAATCAGAATTTGAATGGACTGAATAAATCTCTACGAACTTGACATGCGATGTCGCGCTGACTGACATGTATGCGCATGAATCACTGTCACACGCACAGAAATATTGTAAGTTACAAGCAGAATAATACAGCATCACGATACACATTTTTTGCTATGTCTTTTAACTATTATAGCATTTCGAAGGACAAAAACATGAACTTTAACTATTGGCTTTTACATCAAGTCAGCTGTCACTTTACTTTGCGCGAGGCCCTGTGCGGCCGCACACTTGGCACAGCCTTTGCGACGGTACTGGATCCACGGCTGTTTTTTTGTTTTGTGATGGTTGTTCTTGAGTCTCTTGTTTGTCCTGATCAGTTAAACTGCCCAACGTTCTTCAGAAAAATCCTCAAATTCTTCAGTTTTCCAGCATCTTTTGCATATTTGAACCCTTTCCAGCAGTGACTGTGTGATTCTGAGATCTGAGGACGATTGAGGGACTCAAACACAACTATTAAAAAAGGTTCAAACATTCACTGATGCTCCAGAAGGAAACACGACGCATTAAGAGCCGGGGGTGAAAACTTTTGAACAGGATGATGTCGTCCAATTTTTTTCATTTAGCACTGCCCTTCAGAAGCAATAGACGATACTTACATGTTTCCCAGAAGACAAATTAAGTACAATTTACCTTGATCTTCAAATCTTCAAAAAGTTTTCACCTCACGACTCAACAAGCGACTCAAGAACAACCATCACAAAACACACACACAGCCGTGGATCATCAGGGAACGACACACACACACAGCCGTGGATCATCAGGGAACGACACACACACAGCCGTGGATCATCAGGGAACGACACACACACACACACAGCCGTGGATCATCAGGGAACGACACACACACAGCCGTGGATCATCAGGGAACGACACACACACAGCCGTGGATCATCAGGGAACGACACACACACACACACAGCCGTGGATCATCAGGGAACGACACACAATATTAAGAATCAAGGGTTCATACACTTTTGAACGGGTCATTTTTAGAAATTCAGCTATTTTTTTCGTCTTGTGGACTATATGTAAACATCTGTTATGTAAAATATCTTATTATCTTATATAAAAAATAACATGCATTTTGTATGATCCCTCTTATTTTGTTAAAATTATTCAAATTTTCACAGATTCTACAAGGGGTTCACAAACTTTCAAGCTGCACTGTATAATACAATTTAAGGATGACAAATTAAGCACTTATTTTACACAACATTAACTCAAAATGTTGAAAACCTGGCAAGCAATGCTGTCAGAAGACTTTGTAATGGATACAAAATGCAATTAACTCCTCTGTTAATCCAGGGGTATCCAAACCTGCAAAGCTCGACTCCAACACAACTTCCTGAAAGTGTCTTGTGAATCCCGAAGCCCTTGATTAGCTGCTGTTAGATGTGTTTAACTGCTGTTGAAGCTAAACTGTAATCAATAGCCCTCCAGAAGCAGGATCAGACACCCCTGTGGTAATCAGTGGGTTCAGGCCAATGCCATCTTCTCGAAAGCTTGGCAGATAAATCCATCTGTTATATTCATCTCTGTACTTTCACTATGAATAAAATGACATGACAAAAAAATCCCAAATATTAATACAATAAAATAGTAACTTCAACAATGTGGTTTGTGCATGTTTACAAGAATGGTTTTTGGTTTGAATGATGCAACTGTAATTTCTTTCTCAAAATTATGCTAGTGCTTTGATGACTATTATTCTTTCTTTTTTGTTCCAGATATCAAAGGATCTGAAACAGTATGATAATAAAATAATTGAGTGCACGTTCGTCAATAACACCTGGGTGTTCATGCGGCAGAGGGTTGACAAGAGCTTCCCCAACTCATATGACACAGCCATGGGTAAGATTCACGTGTGTTTTACTAAAGCCAGGGTTAAGCTCAGTATCTGTTCAGGTGACTAGATGAAACCATACTCTTAAGGCCTGAAGTATATGTAAGCCATGCAATATGACAGAGTTAGATATAATAGACTTAAAATGTTTGGGTTGGGTATCGTTTGAATTTTAATTCTTATCAATTCCTAATTTTGATTCCAATAAGGTAAAAAAAAAACTTGGATATCATTCACATTTATTCTAAGTCTTATTGCAAAACATTTCATTGTAGCTGAAATACCATAAACAAAAATCCACAGGCAAAATAACACAAGGAACTTTTGCCTGTGGTTTAAAAATACCATAAAAACAACTAGCCTAACTAATATAAATTTCAAGCATTATTAAAGACGAGTAAACACTAAAAAAGAACAAATTAGCAACCGCAAAAATAGATACAACTTAATAAAGATATGATTGAAAGTGTTACAGAACAGAAACTAATCAAATGTAAAATAACAGCACTTTATGAATAAAATATTCATTACACATATAGTTACGAAAGTTAGAACAGCGAGTGAATTTTGATTAACATTATTATAGAGACAGCAGCAGGAATATTAGGCTCCTGTCACTTTAAGAGCTGCACGGATCCAATACACTGTTACACACGCGTTTTCTTTGTCAACTGTGTACGTTCACTTAAAGGTGCAGTGTGTAATATTTACAAGGATCTATTGACAGAAATGCAATATAATATACATAACTATGTTGGAGTATAAAGACCTTACATAATGAACCGTTATGTTTTTATTACCTTAGAATGAGACATTTCTATCTACATACACCGCGGGTCCTCTTACAGTGAAGTCGCCATTTTGCACCGCCATGTTTCTACAGTAGCCCTAAACGGACAAACTGCTCTACAGAGCGCTAGCTGCTCTCTGCTCTCTCCGACGACATCTTTGTCCTGTATCGGCCACCGTAGCTTCTCTATGTGCTTCAAAAGGGAGGGGTGAGCGGTGGGCGGATGCAATTTACAACCTCACCACTAGTTGGCGCTAACATTTACACACTGCACCTTTAAGACATAAACGACTGTGTTTACGAGGATATTTTGACATGTTTGTGCAAAAAGAGCTCAGTTTAGGATCGTGCACTATACAGTATGAGAGGCGGCTTTCTGTGTGAAATTGTAATTTTATAACAAGTATCCGATTCCAGAATTTGAAATTCCCAACCCTAGTTATTATTCATATAGGTAGCCAAACTCTGTTGAAAATCCAGTATCTATTTGTTGTCCTCACTTTGTGTCCTGTCGTCCTCAGCTGTGTGCAACAGTATCCAACATCCCGTCACAAAGCAAATTCTCTTTGAGTTTCTGGACCGGTGCGCTCAGATGCAGTCCCGGAAGAATCCGGCCGACTCTGAGCTCATGCCACCCCCGCCGCCGAAGAGAGCCAACCACAGCATCCCGCAGTAGCGCAGTGCCGGCGGGGCACAATTTAAGCAGTTTGGTATTTTTTTATTCCCCAAATGTTCCGCAGCTCTGCCGGTCCACACCGCAAGAGGAGAGACTTTTGGAGAACATTTTGCTTTTTGGCCTCACTTTGGCTTCTAATCTTGAAGATGATGATGATGATGATCTATTTAAAGACACTGTTGAGAGAGCTTGTTTCAACATTGAGTGCTTAGGCACGTTCTTATTTAAAAGAATAAAAATTAAAATTAATTGCTTTGTTTTCTTTTTTATGTTCTGTATTTGCTACAGGCGGAGCTCCTTCTCTTTGCATTGTTTGTTCTGCAGCTACTTTTTTTACTAAACAGAGCAGTAAAATGTGCTAGATTGTCTGGATTCAGGCCTGAAACACTGAAAACACTGTGGAATTTGACCAGATCTGGAACTCTTAGTACTGATCATGGGCTCATGGGCTCAGGCCCTATGATTGTGTTTGTTTGGTGAGAGTGTTTTGTATGTCATTTTGCTTATTTGAAAATGTCGCCCCAATCCCTTTTTTCTCAGGTTTTGTTTCTTAAAAAATGCCAGGTGTATTTAAGTTTTCCTGGATCTTTTGGCTCATTGTTTTGGAAAAAAAAATATTAAAGCAATAAATCCAAAATAAAGATTGCCAGCTGCCAATACCTTCACATACAATACATTAAAACCAATGCAGTACAATTCTCTGGACTCTAGATCAATAATTATTAAAAAAAAAAGTTGAACTTTTGCATTTGTTTGGCTAGAATAGGGTCGTCTCAAATTGTGGCCTTCACCAAATGTACTTGAAAGTCAAAAGTTAAAGGAAAATTTAATTTAATTTTGATTTTTTTTTTTTTTTTGCTGGAGGTCCTGGACATCTTGTTCAGATTCATGGTATCATGGATTCTAGCAAATACCAACAGATAAAAAATCAAAACCTGACGCTTCTGCTAGAAATCTTATAATGGGCCGTGGTTGGATCTTCCATCAGGACAATGATCCGAAACAAACATCAAAATCAACACAAAAATGTGTGATTGAGCACAAAATGAAGCTTCTGTCATGGCCGTCCCAGTTCCCTGACCTGAACCCTTTAGAAAATGAGTGATGAACTGAAGAGAAGAGCTGGGAATCTGAAGGATCTGGAGAGATTCTGTATGAAGGAATGGGCTCTGATCTCCAAACTCATCAGACATTACAGAAGAAGACTCAGAGCTGTTATCTTGGGGAAAGGACGTTGCAATAATTGTGGCCAACGTGAACTAGAGAAAAACATTTATTTCATAATGAGATTTTCCCCCCACTTTCAATTGTTTTACTTCAATTGAAAGGTCAGAATTTTGTGGATTTTTGGAAAGAAAGATCAAAAGGATAAACAAGGCAAGTTTATTTATATAGCACATTTCATACACTATGGTAATTCAGAGTGCTTTACACAGAAAAGGAAATCAAAATAATCACAAAATAAAAGTAAGGAAAATTAAAACAGTTATAAAAGGAATGAAACGAGTATAGACTTCTCATCTGGTAAAACATTTCAGCTTATATGTAATTAATTTCCCCATTGCTCTTGGACTTCCCCATAGGGGAGAGTGGGGTAAGGTGAGCTATTTTTTACTTAAGATAAGAGAAGGCAGAAGTACAATGAAAGTAATTTCAGGATGTTTCCTATCATTGTAAATGATCAGAATACATCTATGACAAAGGGTTCTAAAAATATGGCTTCTTATGAAAAAAGTGTTCATGTGGCTCAATTTACCCCAGGTTAGGGGTAAGTTGATCCGAGTCAGTGGGTAAGTTGCACCATCTGGGTGTAAACGGAACCAACCAAATGAAGTTGAAATTTCAATGTCTTTAATTGTTTGCATTTCTGAAACAATATATTGAACGCCAAAGTTGTAACCTTCCCAAAAACAGCGTAAACAGAGTTTGTTGAGTAAAATTAAATAAAAATAAAATAAAACTGAATTAGAATGAACGAATGAATGTCACTGAAACTAATTAACATTTTAGTCAAAAGGTTCTTGCCATGGTAGTATTTCTGCGATATTGAACATGTTAGGCCATTAGGGGTACAGGTGGAGAGATATATATGATTAAACATCTTCTGGTCATTATCACAGAATGATTTGGTGTACTTGTACATTTTTCCTGTCAAATAAACTATTTTTTTTTTTTAAAGAAAATGATAAACTAAACCAGTTGTGTAGCATTACATTGAAATTATACGTTTATACTTCAGAGATTTAACTGAACTACAGTTCCTTATGGTGGGGTAAGTTAAAACGCTGGCTCAATTTACCCTTCAGCATCTGGCTCACTTTGCCCCATAGCTGCCATTTTGGACAAAACTAGCTAGCTTACCAATTCAGGCTAATATTTCGCTGAATGATTTGCATGGTTTTATACATTGCTAAATCACCAATATAGATATAATAAATATTTTAGACCTGGACAAATTTGCTTTGCAACAGCCATTACATCTGTTACACAGTAAAAAACAGTGTCAAATTAACACTTAAAGTGTTAATTTTAACACTACTTCGGATCATATATGGTCCCAATCTATCTAGTGTAAAAAGTACACAGTTTGTAGTGTTGAATTTACAGTGTTAATATAGCACCTTACAGTATAGAAAATTTACACCGCAAGTGTAAAGTGTTACAATTGTTAAGTTTTACACTATGGGGTGTTTTAACACCCCATGTGTTGATTTAATTCCATTGGATTACACTGTAAGTGTTATTAATAAAGTATTCTGTTCAGTGCAAAAAAAAATTACACTATTATATGGTGTTAATGTACAAGATCAGACATAAAATCAAGAGTCTTCAGACAGATGTATAAATCCAAAGTTTATTTAACAAATGGGCAAAACAGCTACTTTAAAACATATGCCAGATGTGTAAAGGTCAATTAGTCAATCACATTCATGACGTGATAAAATAAAAAAAAATAATAAAAAAGTTAATAAAACGCATAAAATCATCAAATTTGCCTAGACATGAACAAATATGACAGGTAGATTTGAACGAGATTGCAGAAAGCTACTTGTCGACAGTTGTGTAGCATCCATGAATGCTGTTCCTCTTTGTCCCATCGGCGAGCAGGTATGGCTGTGTGGTCTCTTCAATTCAATCAAGGTGTTCTTGTATGTTAGTGCCTGAAGATCAAAGACAAAAATAACACTCAAAGTCAGCTCTCCAATTGGCCGTCTTTATATTAGTTTTCCACAATACAATCAACCCAACTGGCAATATTTTGAGGCAGACAATAGGTAGTGTGACAGGAATGTCCAAATTTGCCTTTTTGAAGATGACAAGGTGTTTTTCAGCCTGATATGAGGACATCTTTGCAGGTCTCTTGCAGCCTTGTGGTGATGGTGGAATCAAATGATGCAGGATCGTTGCCCCATTCTAAATAACCGATGTGACAACTTCAGCAAAAAATGCATGAACGTGTATAGATAATCTTATTCTGAACTATAGTCGAACCTGAATCATCGGTTTCATTCCACAGTCAATCAGGTCCTTGAAGGTCTTGGGAGAAGCCTTTCCAGGAACTTAGCTGAGGTCTTCTCACCAAAAATCAAAACAAACAAAAAAAACAACCATATCTCTCTCAGGAACCATTCTGTTCAGTGTAGTCACAGAGTAGCGTCGTTTACACTGGGCATTAACATTCATCTTGGGTGACGCACAAGTGAACAACTCGAAGTACAGGTGTAAACGCACCCAAGACGCATTGAGATTCGGTTGTTCTGATGCGGTTTAGGCCACATTCTTTTATAAAAGGGTTTGTTCACCCAAAAATGACGCCCTCATGTCGTTCCAAACCCGCAAGACTTTCTTTCGTCTTTGAAACACAAGTGAAGATCTTTTTGATGAAATCTGAGAGCTTCCTGTTCCTCCATTGGCAGCTACGCAACTACCACTTTGATGCTTCAAAAACTTCATAAAGAGATCGTAAAACTAATCCAAATGAATCAAGCAGTTTAGTCCAAATTTTCTTTTTCTTCTATGTTCGTTGATTAATGTTTATATGTGAATAAAAGTCTACATTAAATCTATTCATCACAAAGCGATCGAGTCTCTTCAGAAAATTTGGACTAAACCACTCGATTCATTTGGATTGGTTTTCTGATCTCTGTGACCTTTTTGAAGTGTCAAAGTGGTAGTTGAGTGGACTGTCAATGGAGGGACAGAAATCGCTCAGATTTCAAATATATTCATTTGAGTTTTGAAGATGAAAAGTCTTTTCAGGTTTGGAATGACATGAGGGTGAGAAATGACAACAATTTTACACTTTTGGGTCACCTAACCCTTTAACCTTTTTCAGTTTAATATCTTGAATGAACACAATGACATAATGATTGATCATGAATCAAGACACACATCAGTCACCCAAGACACGTAAATTCCAGGTCTGAACAAAGGCAGATATTGTGTGGTTGCCCAGTTACGTTTTAATTTTCCATGTTCATTCGTCATGTTTTAAAATTTGTACTGCACATAGAATAATATATAAATGACACTCACAATTCTGGATTCATCTTCAGCATTCTGTTGCTTTCTTGAAGGGCTTCCATCACTCAGAAGAACAGTGTCATCAGAGTTTGCAATCTCGAGAGGAGCTTCCTTCACGTGACACTGCAGGGCTCTGGGCCAATTCTATTGAAAAAGGATTTAAAAATAATATTTCCAAAATTCAGTAATGCAATACAATTTAAATTAGTAAAAATATTTGTGATTACCCTTAATTTTGATTATGCTGAGAGCTGTCTATAAAGCATGGGTGTCAAATTGTAATATTATTTATATTCAAATCCTTCATTTTAGGATCAATTAAATGACTGTTAAAAGTTAATAGCCACAAAACCTTATGGAATGTTCGCATGGAGGCCTGAAACAGTTTAAATTTATTTAATCTGATTATTAAATACATTTATATAATTTAAATTAGCAATGTGAGGCATCTTAAAATTAACTTTGTGTACTACATTAAATTTTAAGACATGTTTAGAATTAATTAATGGTATTTATAATGGGAACAGAAAATACACATTCATATTATTAAAACACAGACAGATAAATATTTAGGACATTATTTATCCCAAAATGACATGCAGTATGAATTGATAAAGACGTACCTGTACCTGTATGCTCTGCCAGTGAGTACGCAAATACTTGGTAACTGAATTGGAAGATTTACAGATTAGCTTTAACTCACTTTCACAATGTTTGAACGCTCATAAAAAAACTGGTAACGTTAACGTGTTTGTGTCTTGACGCAGATATGACGACATGACAGACATGATATTCGGTGCTAAGAACAAGCAATGTACAGATGTAATTCACACTTAAACATAGGGCGAATAAAAAGTTTTTAAACGCCTCCCCTCCTCAGTCTGCATTTGTTGTGTGCACTGCGCGCTACAAGACACTTAAACACACTGTTAATAATGCGCATGCGTCACAAAAACGGAATTCTTAACGCGTTAATAACACAGACACTTTTACCGTTTCTAATGAAAGGACACAACGTAATGCCACACTTAAAGCTTTCAAAACAAATATAAAATTACCATTTGAAGAATTCTCTCATCTGCGCAGAAAAAAGCCCAAATGTGGCTGCTTCAGACATCTTCATCAACTTCACTGCCAGACTCGTCGTAAAACCAGGCCTCTGCGTGACTGGAGGCGGGAATGCATAATTTCAAGAAGGCTGTCAACAAACCAAAATGAAAGAAGCTAAAAGTATAAATAACAAATTGTAAACACATTCCAACAAATGTATTTTAAACGTAAAATCACCTTCATCCAGGAAATCAAATCGGCATGAGAAACTTTTACATTCTTCTGTACATCTCGGCATCTCATGAATTTGACGAGCTTCCTTAATCCTGACAAAAACGCGCAGTTAATCATTTCTAAATGTTCACCACCATATTTGACTAAAAATGTTAACAAATGTATTTACTATTTAATTTTATAAAGAGAAAAGCAATCAAACCTACCGTCTCGGTCGCATGAAGATAAAATGGCGGCGTCGTCTTGCGAGGCAGCAGTCATCGAAGCGCGGAGTCAAGACTATTTGGCGCGGTTTTTTGCACTTTCAGTGTAAAAATAAAATTACACTATGTAGCACCCCATAATTACACTGAAGAGGAGTACCCTTTAACACTTTAGATTGTTAATTTAACTCTTTGGGAATTAATAACTTTTAACACTGCAATTTTTACACTGTCGATTTTACTGTGTATGTTAAAATTTTACTTTGACAAGCCAAAAGCCAGTTTTTAAAGTAAATGGGTGCCTTCCACTCCTCCCATGTGTTTCTCCTTTTCAAAGTCTGGCAGAAATGATGGGTGGTTCCAAAATATATGGTCACATGACAATAAAAGTGTACAGTAGCCACTGGCTCATCTTACCCCACTCTCCCGTACTGGTTGTCCCTTTCTCTGTGGATTTCTTTCGGCACACATTAAAAATAATTTGTCGGACATCTCCAGCAGATCCGATCTTTCACCTAAAATCGGCCAGGCAGAGCTGGACTATTTCAGTCCACGCTCCGATTAATCACCCACGCAGTTTCAATTTCTCTTCCAGAAACTTCTTAACCACGCTACAATACCACAGAGCCAGCCCAACCACTATGGGTTAGCCTCCCCCCCCCCCCCCCCCCCCATATAAACAATACAGATTTATTTTTACAGTCATCTTTGATCATATTTACCAGGGGTGCCAATAATTATGACCTGCTGAACTGTATATAGCCTCAGTTGAATGGGTAAGATTCAAACAACTGATTGAAACCAACTGTATATTGTGTCGGTATTGATACTAGGTCGTATGAGATCATTTTAGCTAAACTTAATGATGTTGGATCTTGTTTTTGTCATTCATAAGGATGTGTGAACATTTCAGCAGTTGTCACTCGTAATTGAACTGTCACGGCTAAAGTTAATGGCATTCTTTATTGCTCTCGCCCGTCTCATCTAGTGTTTACAATATTGAAACCTGGTGTGCAAAGAGCAGATCCACACGTCTGAGAAGAGCTGACATTATCCCTGTTTCTGGAGGAGTGAGTCACACCTGACATTCATGTCCTCTTCTCTCCTAGAATTGTTTCCTCGTAAGACAAATGAAGGAAAGAGTCCCTGAAATGCGACACTATGAGGCTGTGTTGAGCTCATCTGCATGCTGAAGTGATTAGACCTTGATTGCAGCCCATATTGCAATTCTGGTGGATTTACGATGCCTCAAAACGCTCATGATGAGAACGGAAGATAGAAGACGAGCATCAAGCAGCATTTAGCTGATATAGAGTAATTCATGAAATCAAAACTGACCCTATTAATAAATGTCTCCTGTCATTTTAATCAAAGGATTACAATGTGATTACACAGTAAGTACTGAGTAATAATCAACAACATGTACTTATTATAAGGTTTAAGGGTTTGGTGTAAGTTTAGTTGCTCGTAATTTAGCATAATTTACTGTTATTACTATAGTAAGTACATGTAACATATGTAACATATGTAACAAGGACATTGTAAAATAAAATGTTACCGTTATTATGACCCAGTAGCCAAATATCTATTATTTAGCTACTGTTTTAGGCTGTCGTTGTAGAAAAATCTAAAATTTTGACAATAATTATTGCAGTCCTTTAATGCTGGTTAATAAAAACGACAGCAATAATAGCAGATAACAATAGATTTAACAACACTGGGATATGTGGAGAAGCTCTTTTGGATAAACTTGACCTTTAGTCATGTGACAAATCCTGGCTTTGAAAAATGAAAAACTTTTACAGGGTCTTAAAAAAGTCTTAATCTGACCTTTCACAATTTAAGGCCTTAAAAATGTCTTCAATTGGAGCAGAAAGTCTTAAATTCAATATCATGGCATTAAATTAGGGCCCTATGATTTCTGCGATGCTGAAAACATGGACGGAACCGCAGAATCCATTCATAAAAATGGAGTAAAAGTAAAAGACGGAATTTGAGAAAAAAGAAAACGTATTTTAATAAATTGCTGTTAAATTGTCTGTTTCATGATTTCAATTAATTAGACATGCTTTTTGATTCATACCATTTAATTTAACCATTAAAACAGAGCCCAGAAAAATGTAAACAGAATAAACTATAAAACAAAAAATAAATTAATAGGGCCCTATTGTGAAATTAAATGGCATGAACTGCAAAAAAAAAATGTATATCTAGGATTTCTGTTTTCCAGTACAAATATCTAATAAAGATACATTTACTTGAGATGCAAAATAAAGAAATGAAGTCTTGTTTTCTGATAAATTGAACAAAATTAAGTGAGTTTATGCTTAAAACAAGAACAAATATCTGTCAATGGGTATGAAAATAACTTACATTTGAATTAAGTTGATTTTTATGAACCCATTGTCAGATATTTGTTCTCCTTTTAATCATAAAATCACTTTCACAAGATTTCTTATCTCAAACTTTAAGTTATTTTTTTGTGAAATCAATTAAAAAGTAATGGAGATCTGTTGTAAATTGTATTCTCAAACTTTGAAGCGTTGCTAATATAACTCATTGTGTGCTTAGACATTTACATTTAGAGAACATTGACGTGTTATGCTCCCTTCAATTTATTCCTTAAATGTCTTAAAAAGGTCTTAAATTTATACCTGCAGAAACCCTGGGTTATCAAATCAGCAGATATAAGCTGCTACTTTCAGAATTGTGTCAAATGAGAAGTTTTTCCTCATTAAATCATCTAATTAAAACACATATAAAATAATCTGTCTTTCAGAAGTGATCATATTCTGAATAAAGGGGTTCATGTTTGACAAATTTGGATCCAAAGACATGTTTCAATTAAGCAAAGAATAAGTCCAAGTTGCAAAATTCCAAAAATAAGTCCGTGTTCATGTAGTTCTGAACAATGTCCATGTGTGCTACTTTCATTCAAGTGCAAATACATGTTCAGTAGCCTCAGGTTGCAACTTTCAAAGACTTACAGCAAACTCCCACACCACAACAACAACTGAATAATAAAGGAATAAATACAGTCGGTGACTTCACATGGCAGCAACAGAACAAGAAGAAGGTGAACCCTGCGCCCGCAGGCAAGGATCTCAAAGAGGAGTTTGCCGTGTGACGTTGATTTTATTTTTAAAGCAAGTAAAGCAAGAATACTGGCTAACTGCAAATGAGATGTTTTTCATAGTTTTGTTTACTCCTCAGTGATATAAAGTCTTGCTCAAAAGTTTACACACCCCTTGCAGAATCAAAATATGAGGGATCATACAAAATGCATGTTATTTTTTATTTAGTACTGTCCTGAATAAGATACTTTACATAAAAGATGTTTACATACAGTCCACAAGACCAAAAATAGCTGAATTTATAAAAATGACCTGTTCAAAAGTGTATGAACCCTTGATTCTTAATACTGTGTGTCGTTCCCTGATGATCCACGGCTGTGTGTGTGTGAGTGTGAGTGTGTGAGAGTGTGTGTGCCGTTCCCTGATGATCCACGGCTGTGTGTGTGTGTGTGAGTGTGAGTGTGTGAGAGTGTGTGTGCCGTTCCCTGATGATCCACGGCTGTGTGTGTGTGTGTGTGTGTGAGTGTGTGTGCCGTTCCCTGATGATCCACGGCTGTGTGTGTGTGTGTGAGTGTGAGTGTGTGAGAGTGTGTGTGTCGTTCCCTGATGATCCACGGCTGTGTGTGTGTGTGTGTGTGTGAGTGTGTGTGCCGTTCCCTGATGATCCACGGCTGTGTGTGTGTTTTGTGATGGTTGTTCTTGAGTCTCTTGTTTGTCCTGATCAGTTAAACTGACCAACGTTCTTCAGAAAAATCCTCAAATTCTTCAGTTTTCCAGCATCTTCTGCATATTTGAACCCTCTCCAGCAGTGACTGTGTGATTCTGAGATCTGAGGACGATTGAGGGACTCAAACACAACTATTAAAAAAGGTTCAAACATTCACTTTAATTTAGTACCGCCCATCAGAAGCAACAGAGGATACTTACATGTTTCCCAGAAGACAAATTAAGTCCAATTTACCTTGATCTTCAAAAGTTTTCACCCCCGGCTCTTAATGCGTCGTGTTTCCATCAGTGAATGTTTCAACAACCATTACTAAATAAAAAATAACATGCATTTTGTATGATCCCTCTTATTTTGTTAAAATTATTCACATTTTCACAGATTCTGCAAGATTTTGAGCAAGACTGTAGTACACTGTAAAAAATGACATGATCAATAAGTCATGACAACATATGTTTTTACATTACTTCAACTCATCAAAATAAGTTGTCATTTTAAACTTTATTTTTTTAAGTTATACGAGATTCAACTCATTTTTTTATGTCAGTTTAATATCATTTAAGTTGAAATGACTTACACAGCTAAGTTGATTGTATTTAAAAATTTAAGGCAGCAAGTTTTTTTTGTCTTTTTACATTGTATGTTAAAACTACGTGATGTTTGTGAAATGTTGTGAATGACCAAATACACAATAAACGCACAACACTTTATTTTACAGTGTCCTTGTTACATATGTTACATGTACTTACCAACAGTAAATTATGCATAATTACATGCAACTAACCCTCAACCAAACCCTTATCCTACCGTAAATCTATAATAAGTACATGTAGTTAGTAAATATTACTCAGAACTTAAATATATGATTACACTGTAACAATGACACCTTAAATTTAAGTGAAATACTTAATTACTTAATAAGCGAAATACATTCAAATGTTCAAATTGGTGAAAATGAATGGAGTTGAGCCCATTGCATTGTGGGATACCCAGGCATTGCAAACACTCTTAGGGAAAAAGGTTCAGTGGCGTTCTATATAGAACATGACTCAATTTTAAAGAACCCTCTATGCCATAAGGTTCTATTTAAGAAGACATTTCTTAAATGACTCCATAAAACCCTCATGTTTAATTTCATTTATTTTCTAGTGATGAATTATGAGCTTAATTCATCAAATGTAATTAAAAATTAAAAATACATCCATAAAATGATCCCAGGATTAGGTTCTATATAGAAGCTTTTCTTCTGAGTGTACAGAAAATCTGCATATTACGCACATTATGCATGCTGCAAAAATAATGCATGCATTATGCATAGCTCATTTGAGTCTCTGGGTGTATTTCAGTGATGTAGTAGATGAGAACGGCTGCAAAGCAGCTGCCTTGAGCTCTCTAATAAAAACCCCCATCATGTAACGTGGCTGAGCAGCTCGCGGTCACCGTCGTTTTTGTCCTCACGTCTTCTGTAGATTCAGACGCACCTTTAACACTGATGTCAGCCATGTTTCTGCCCCTTGTTTCATGCTGTCAGTGTCAAGTCTTATCTGAAATCCTTAAAGAATTATGAAACAGTGAATCTTCAAACACGTTTGTGACTCATATGTTCTCTTTGCTTGTGGATTATGTGCATGTGTGTCCATACACTGTGTGAAGGATCACATTTCGGATATTGAAATATAACTAAATTAGTTTTGCTATTATTAATGTCATGTATACATTTGTTTTTGTGTTTGTATTTAAGGATACTATAAGTGTTTTCAGTCATTTTACTAACCTCCAAAGACATGTTAGCCAACTTCTTCACTTTAAAGGGGTCATGAACTAAGAAATAAAATTTTCCTTGACAAATAAGAGGTCATCATACTATAAGAATATCCTGTAAGTTTCAGAACTGAAAACTTCCTTGTTAGTCCAAAAACAGCTTTTATTGTAACCAAGCCCAGAGAACGACTCGTTGTGGAATGAGCCTGTAATAGATGGAGAAAGACCGCCTCTGCAGAAGAAGATCAACACCTACTTCATCATCGCAACTTTAGCCCCGCCCACTGGAGTGTTAGTGAGATGACGAGGAGAGAAGAGCGATACAGGATGGGCTACAAATAACATTACCTTCCAAATGCTAGGAATGTGCTTATTTTCATCAATGTGAATGTCTCAGTTGAGCATTATTTATTTGTATTCGCTACATTTTACTGTGGATTCTTTGGTAAATCAGTCGCAATTTCGGTGCAGTGCTCATCACTGCAACCTTTCATGCCACGATCTGAATATAATGCCATAGATCTAAATATAATGCTATAATCAACACTTTTCACGATTAGTTAACCTTGAGAGCTGTAATAGTAAAAACATGCTGAAAGTTTTTGAGAGAGTTACACATGTAATACTATTTCATATGCAAAGATGTCAGCCAATCACAGCAGTGGGCGTTTACACTGAAGTCTCACAGCAGCCAATCACAGCAGTGGGCGTTTACACTGAAGTCTCACAGCAGCCAATCACAGCAGTGGGCGTTTACACTGAAGTCTCACAGCAGCCAATCACAGCAGTGGGTGTTTACACTGAAATCTCACAGCAGCCAATCACAGCAGTGGGCGTTTACACTGAAGTCTCACTGCAGCCAATCACAGCAGTGGGCGTTTACACTGAAGTCTCACAGCAGCCAATCACAGCAGTGGGCGTTTACACTGAAGTCTCACTGCAGCCAATCACAGCAGTGGGCGTTTACACTGAAGTCTCACAGCAGCCAATCACAGCAGTGGGCGTTTACACTGAAGTCTTACCCTTCAAACAGAGCGTTCAAATCATAGGCTAAAATCAGGTAGGAAAAATGCCTTTTATTTCTAAATTATGACAATTTTTGATGTAAAAATATACTAAAATATACTAACATTATAAGTGCACCACAGGAAACACTATAAAACAGTAAAACAATGCAGTTCATGACCCCTTTAAGGTTGTAAACATCAAGGCATTTAGCACGGCCCAGTAAGAACCTGCTGGTAGATGTCAGAATTACACCATTTGGCTGCAAACAGCATTTTCTCCTTTGACATTTAAAAATATGTTAGCATTTCTTAGCCTATTAGAATGATTTCTGAAGGATCATGTGACACTGAAGACTGAAAATTCAGCTTTGATCACAGGAATAATTTACATTTGAAAATATATTACAATAACAAACATTTATTTAAAATTATAATATTTCACAATATTGTTTTTACTGTATTTTTGATCAAATAAATGCAGCCGTGGCAGAAGAGACATCTTTCAAAAACATGAAAAAATCTTATCGACCCCAAACTGTAGTGCAAATAATGCTAAAATTTCCCTACATTATAGTTGATGACAGAATGACAGTGAGACACTTTTAGTGAGTTGTGCGTGAGCTCTGACACTGACGGATGCTGGTGACGGCGTGGGATGGACCGAGGAACATGAAAGGACGGCTTCAAGCAACAGATCTTCTCAGCATTCAGCACGATCCCGGGCTACATGGGGATGATATTCTTAATGATGAAAAACAAGTGCAGTGAGTCAAGAAATAGATGCTCTGCGGTCACTGTGAACATTAATAAACCATGGTTTCAAAACTCTACTCAAGGACAAACACGTTCTTGCTGCTGTGAGAGGTGAGAAAAAAGTCCACATGGAAAAATGAGTGGAGCTGTGAAGCTGTGCACCTTGAAACCTTGATTCATGTACGGTCGCTATTCACTCGTGTTATCATTTGCCTTGGTACGGTAGAACATAAAATGATATGTGTGTAATGGTGTGTGACACTGTAGTGCATTCAATGCCATATATACATAAGCTAAAAGTGATGGCATCCAAAATGCTTTTTAGCATTTAAATCACTCAAGAATCTTTTTTTTTACTGTAGCTACATACAGCAGACACAAACTGCAGTAGCGAACCTTGGCCCTCTCAGCCCCTTCACTCGTCGGGAAAAAGTAAACTCAGCCTAAAATCATCCTAGCTTACTGTGTCCTCTTTTATAATACTGCATGTTACCTTTGACAAGAAATAGCACAAGCAAACATCAGAGTGAACGGGAGAGTTATCACCAAAATTAAACAAAAAGTAATACATTTCAAATCATCATTACAAAGATGTAATGTTGTGTCATTTCAGCAGAACAAAACCAACAAAATTTAAAGGGGTCCTATTATGCCCCTTTTTACAAGATGTAAAATAAGTATCTAATGTCCCCAGAGTGTGTATGTGAAGTTTTAGCTCAAAATACCCCACAGATCATTTTTATAGCATGTTAAAATTGTCACTTTTTGAGGGTGAGCAAAAACGCTCCGTTTTTGTGTGTCCCTTTAAATGCAAATGAGCTGCTGCTCCCGCCCCCTTTTAGGAAGAGGGCGGAGCTTCAAGAGCTCGTGTTAGCAGCTCTGATTACCTCACGCAGACACACACTGAAAACGTCACAAACTGTTCATCCTTTTATGTTCAAACCGGAGTTGGACAATGATGGAGAGACTCAAGAAGACATGTACAGAATGAGACAGGACGTTTCTGAATGGTTAGGTGATGAATTTATGAGTTAAATCAAATCAAATCAAATCACCTTTATTTATATAGCGCTTTTTACAATGCCAGTTAACTATCTTCAAGTCATTGATTAGCATGTTCTGATAATCATGTCATGATAATCTATAAATTGCTGGTGTGGGATCTGTTGTAAGATGAACAGAGCCAGAGAATATCTGCTGCATGAAGACAGAACAGGTATAGTTTACTTTAATTACGGTTATAACTTATGTTGTCATCTTGCTTTTTATGACATGCTGTTGCATTTGTGTTCGTACTGTATCGTAATAAATGTGAAAGACGGATGCGACGCTTCAGCGACTCCCAAATGTGCTCGACTACTACTCAACATGGCCTTTGTTGCGTGCTCCCAGGGGCGGGGTTTATGTACATGTTAGTGTTAGTGATGTCAGTTACCCGTGAATAAGCTCACTGTAGTCCCTACCAGCCGTTTGTTGTAGACCTTAAAAAGCGATTTCTGTAAAAGTAAATATCTCCCGTTGCTTTGAACTTTGAGCGTCGTAACTTTGCAAATGTTGTTTATGCTCAAACAGCAACATTACACACTAACTAAAGTTAAAAAAGTCAAATCATAATCAACCACACCTTTAATGTAAAGGCTGATTTATACTTCTGCGTCAAATCTATGCCGTAGCTACATCGTAGGCTGTGTGTAGCACGCGTAGCCTATGGCGTACCCTGACGTGCACCTCTCCAAAAATGTAACAACGTGTCAATTCTACGCGGACCACAAGCTGTGATTGGTCTGCTATTTCTGAAATGGAAACTGGGGACATTTCCTATTTGAGTGGTCAAAATATCACTGAAATCTCATTTGTTATTATCTGTTAATTAAAAACCAGGGACAATAAATTTTTGAATGTTTTTGTTTTTTTAATTGTTGTGGGTTCCCTATATTATTATTAACATTAATAATTATTATGATTTTTGGTCTGGTTTTAATACAATTCACCGCACCTGCAAAAAAACAAACTATGAAAACAGTTAATAGTAACCATTGTGAATACACAATATTATAATAAAACTATGACTTTACAAAAACACATTACAAAAATAAAACAACATAAATATGATATGATAAATAAAACTATTTAACAAATATTTTATAATTGCATTTAATATTTTCATTCTCAGAAGTTTCTACTGCCTATAAATTACAACTTTTTTTTTTTACCTCAAATGTTTTGTTACGTTTGTGCTCGAAAATTATTCTTACTATCCTTAATTGGGCTTGTTATTTTGAATTGTGGCTTATTTTAAGCAGAAAGTATGTGTATTCTGCAGATGTATTTGTTGCAAGTGTAATTGTTTAGTTTTTTATAGTTAATGTTACTTGTGAGTGTGAAACTTTTGGGGACGTTTAAAATTGTGCAAAACAACCCGCACCCTGTTGAGGCTCTGTTATAAAACACATACAAACAGTTTTACTTTAATTTAACATGAATAGTTTGCATGTTACTACCTTGAAAGCGGTAACGATGTTTCTTGTGATATTTGACGATAATGGCGCCCTGCTCTCGGTTGCGTTCTTCATCAAGTACGTTAGTAGCGGCTCGCGCGCGAAGATCTAGAGTTAGCATAGCTCGCAGCGCCATCTGTTAATGAAAATAATCACTACACGATTGTTTCTATAACCAACCGCTGCTGTGTGTTGGTCGGGCTTTTTTGCAATGTATTTGCGGGTTGTTTTGAACGAGCTGTAAAACGGGTCACCTTATGCTAGGACCCTCCCTCAGGGGTTACATGCTCCCTCTGCATGAGTAATTGCAGGTCGACGCAGACAATATAAATCATATCATTAGACTGGCACAGCAGCCGATTAAATGTATGTAACAGACCGTATTAAACTTATGATTTGGGAAAATTTTTACTACTATGCAGAATTACAGCAAATGTGCATGGTTGCATGAATGTTGGTAACCAAACAGTTGACAGCACCCATTGACTTCCATAGTAGGAAAAAAATACTATGGAAGTCAATGGCTACCGTCAACATTCTTCAAAATATCTTCTTTTGTGTTCAACAAAAGAAAGAAACTCATACAGGTTTGGAACAACATAAGGGTGAGTAAATTTCAGTTTTGAGTGAACTATCCCTTTAATGTCATATCAATCAGGTATTGGGGACATTTTGTGTGTAATTTTAAAAATAACAACAAATTAAAAACATCTACAGTACCTTTTATTTAGTTAAGAAACCAGAAATCTGTGAATAATAATAAAAAAGGTTATAGCCTCATAGTCATGGTTTAGCATTTGAAGTGATTATCATCTACGAGTATTATACAAACCAAAAGCCAGTCTTATAATTTTGTCCTCAAGCTTTTCCATATTGTTTCATATGGCTGCACTGGAGGAGAGTCCAGAGCAGGTGTTTTATGGCTCATCTCACCAGAGGGCCGTATGTTGGAGACGGTGCTGAGATTTTGAGTTAGCGGGTAATAGGTTCACTTCAGCTGAAGCCACTGATCGCATTCCTGTGAAAGTGCCAATCTCAAGTTCTCACTTGTCTTTTCTACATTCACTTTATTTCATAGAGAAAGAGAATCGACGTTTTGTCTGGATGTCAGAGCTCCTTCACTGAAGAAAAACAATTTTCACTCAGAATTGCTAGTAAAATTCACAAATTACAAAGAAACAGCCAGTAACACACTGAACCCTCATCCTTCCCTCGGGTCATTTTGACCCGAAACTCTTTTTTTTTTTAATTTTTAAAATTGAGTGCTCATTGGAGTGGTCCAAGAACCTAGGAATTTTGTTGCACTTGAACCACGGATACACAATTTTTTTTGTACTGGATTCGAGGAGCGTTTTGTGCTTGAAATTTAAAAAAGTAACAAATCCTTCCCTCACGGGTCAATTTGACCCCCTTAGAAATGAATGGAATGTTATGAATGCTACATAGAAAAATCTAAAAATGCTCAGAATTCAAAGTAAAAATGCTCAAACTTTACCAAAAAATGATTTTATAATGTCTGCATGTGTATCTGAATGCATTCTGAAGAGAAACTGACTTTAGGACCCAGCGGAGCAGCTCATTTGCTCCATATAGAGCTATAAGGCCATCTGGTGGCGAAAGTCATGAAATATCATGTTATATTATTATTTTTCCACAAGAGGTCGGCAGGGACACCCAATGTAAGATATTTTGAGCTGAATTCAAAGGGTTATGCATGAAATTGTGAGTTATTTTTGAAGTTGAAAGAATGTGAAGAATGTGCTTAAATTATATTATTTATTGATAAAAGCTAGTAATTTAAATGTAAATAAAATAAAATGAAAAAATCTCCAAAAAATTGCATTAAAAAAGAATCACCAAGGCTCACCCCGATCGGCCTGACAGGGGCGCTACAGCGGTCAAAAGTACAATGGCTCATAACTCATAAACCGTTAGGCCTAGGCTCAGGTGTCTTATATCGTTGGAATCCTTGGCTCAAGACGGACAAAAATGCATTCCTCGGATTTGCTCGTCGATCTGGTGAAATTTTAAGGTATTTTGGACTTTTGCGAACTAGTCCTAGGTTTTTGGCCCTATCAGAACCAAACCAGTGCAGCAAGAATAGTAATCAAAAAAAGTTGAAATTTCGGTTCATGGTCCCTAAGGGCCGCCAAAACGTTCAAACTGGGAGGAGCCACTTTTACTAAAATGGCTATAACTCATGAACGGAATGAGATATTTTTACCAAACTCAGCACACCTATGTAAGAGCTCATTCTGTGGTCGCGTGAAAAAGGATGCGGCGACTGGCCACTTGATGGTGCTATAACAGGAAAAAACATGAAAAGGGCTATAACTACTTCACCGTTAGTCCAACTGAAAACTGGCATGCAGTGTCTTTGTCCGAGGTGCCATGATTGTGGACTGTGGACACTGACGTATCTCAGAAAACATGTCCGCCATTGGCCAATGAATTTTGAGCACCTATCAGACAAGGTTAACGGAGACCAATTGGAACGAAACTCGCTGGGCCTGTTTGACTCACGGCCCTATAGGCCTGTGAGAAATTCAAAAGAAATCGACCACCGGGATGCGCATTCGTGATTTTCGCACACGCCCACAACATTCATAGCGCATGGTAGAACTCCTCATTCTGAGCAATTTTGCCTCTTTAATCATTCGTTAAATATTGGAGATTATTTCAAAAACCAACTTTGGCAAACTAGTCCTCGGTTTTTGGCTCAACCTCAATAAAACCACTGCGGCACAATTCTCGGGACTCTCTAGGTCAATAGTTATCAAAAAAATGTTTAACTTTGGCCTTTGGATAGCTATAGCAGGGTCACTTAAAAAACAGGCGTGGCCAAGTGCATGCAAAAGCCTATAACTCCAAAACAAAAACTCGAAAATAGGTGAGCACATGATTCTAAACAAGCATGCACACTTTTATGAAGATCGGATCAGAGGTGGCGCTATAACTGTTAAAAAGCTTTAAAAAAATCATATATTTCCTATGGTAAATTGCCTGTATTGACTGTAAATGGTCTTTTCCTTCTATGATTTAAGTGGTTACATGCTTGCTAAATAAAACGTAAAATCTTTTTACGGATATGTGCTTAAAGGCCTTAAACCTTTGAACCCTGATAATTGCTGCTCGCAGCTATATATTTTTTGGTTACTAATGAACGCTATTATATAGAGCTGCATTTTAATATTAGGGGCTGGGCGGGAGAACAGGACAACCCCTGCTCTAAGGCAAAACTGCAATTATCAACAAACCTGGAGTCATTTGTATGGGACGGCGAGCGAGAGAGTGAATATGCCAACAGGTGTGTTATTATTTGTTAGTAATGTCTGCGCGTGTGATTAAGGGATTTGTAATGCATCTCCACACCATTATGAGACTGAGACGGCCAATTTCACTGCATCAAAGAACACAGTTTCCATCTCATTCCCAGCCATTTGGTACGAAGATGAAGGAACATCATCTCATTAATAACAGCCTGGTTGCCATGAGAGCAAGTATGTGATGATTATTGTCATGGCGTTTATGTATTTTCGATTTAGAGAGAGAGAAATGGAGTCATATGTACAGAGTTGGACAGAATTGCAGCACAGTAGGTGAAAATGTTGTCTTCTGGGAGGCAGATGGGCTAAGCTAGGACTTTTTTTTCACAGAGTTGTGTCTCCATATACAACTAATCACGCTCCTCGTCTGAGCACATATTGTATCTGCTGTGGTAATCGTCGGCAGTTTAGACGATTCCTGCTGCAGGTTTTCTTTGTTGGGTGAGGAGAAGCTCACAAGCCAGGCACAGACAAAAGAAGACCATTTACAGCGATACTCAAGGCAATGATGAACAAAAGAGACAATGTGTTTGTCTGACTGAATGTGAGGAATATAACCTTGCAGTGAGGTAAACATATTCACATAAGAATGTTTTTCTCATTTGCACCCCTGCAATTTAGGACTTGGCGCACACTCCCTTTGAGCACTCAGTCTTTTATGATGCCGGATGAGATGGGACACATAAAAGCACCTCAAGACTCCATAGTCTTCACTTATTGATCATACTCTCCAGCTCAACTCTCAAAATGTCGATGGTATTTTGAATGTAGGACTACAGGGATGAGCCCTTCCAGAGCTTAATTGAAGAAAAACAATCCCAGTTCACAGATGCACCACCAAAACTATGGAGCAAATACACTTAACATTTGTACCAATTTGTGTGCAGGGATTTTCAGTCCCTTTTCCATTAGATTCTGTCTCAATCCGGTGCCATAGGCTATTTTTCCATTTTGCCCACACACACATTGCTTCAGACCTGACACCTTGTTGCATTTGCTGCAGCAGGCAAAAAAAAAAGGTATTTTCCCTTGTTGCCACTTATAATTGAACAACACTGAGAATATTCAACCCTGCGCCTGTAAACAATTATTTTTTTGTTGTTGTTGCTCAATAGACGAAATAAAAAATATTTTGTTTAAAAACTTTTTTTTTTTAAATTCCCCCCTCCCATTTCCTGCATACACATCAATATCTTCCCTCCTATACCAGCACTAAACTTGTCCCGCGCACCACTCTGTTGCGTCGGGTTCTTTGTATCCAATGGTAGTCCAATATTTCAGCACAAAAACTTGCGTCTTAGGCCTTGTTTACACCTGGTATTAAAGGGGTCATGAACTATGAAATCAAAATCAAAACAACTCGTTGTGGAATGAGCCTGTAATAGATGGTGAAAGACCGCCTCTGCAGAAGAAGATCAACGCCTACTTCATCAGCGCAACTTTAGCCCCGCCCACTGGAGTGTTAGTGAGATGACGAGGAGAGAAGAGCGATACAGGATGGACTACAAATAACATTCCCTTCCAAAGGATCCTAATGCTAGGAATGTGCTTATTTATTTTCATCAATGTGAATGTCTCAGTTGAGCATTATTTATTTGTATTCGGTACATTTCACTGTGGATTCTTTGGTAAATCAGTCGCAATTTCAGCTCAGGCTTTGTAAACAGACTTTTACGATATGGACTCAACAGTAATGCCACAACATGTAAGTAACTGTGTTAATTCTAATGCCTGATCTGGGACCAGTGATTTCTGATATGTAATGATTCATGTACAGTCAGATGTTCTTTGTCTGCGTGTCAGTAAATCAAACCAGTGACTAAACGCTCAACTTCACATTATTTCTCTTAGTAGGATAAAAAATAATCTGTTATTTAACCTGCGATTAAATTATATATAGAAAGCGATCAAAGAACGCTCCTTTTACAATCGCTGGAGCTGTCAATCAAACAGCGCGAGTTTATCAGTGACTGAGTTCTGGACTCACGCCAAAACTCCTGTAATAATCAACAAATGTCTTATTTACATTGTGTTTGCACTGTTAGTTATGATGAAAGCATTCGTTAGTGTGCAGAAAACAAGTTGTAATGACGAGATCCTGCATTCATGCGCTCAGCAGCAGTGGCCGTTTACACTGAAGTCTCACAGCAGCCAGTCACAACTGTGGGCATTTACCCTGAAGTCTCACAGCAGCCAATCACAGCCGTGGGCGTTTACACTGAAGTCTCACAGCAGCCAATCACAGCAGTGGGTGTTTACACTGAAGTCTCACAGCAGCCAATCACAGCAGTGGGCGTTTACACTGAAGTCTCACAGCAGCCAATCACAGCTGTGGGCGTTTACACTGAAGTGTCACAGCAGCCAATCACAGCAGTGGGCGTTTACGCTGAAGTCTCACAGCAGCCAATCACAGCAGTGGGCATTTACTCTGAAGTCTCACAGCAGCCAATCACAGCAGTGGGTGTAAAAATCATACTAACATTATAAGTGCACCACAGGAAACATTATAAAACAATAAAACAATGCAGTTCATCAACACTTTGAGATGCGTTTTGGTCAATCGGATCACAAGTAGACAAGGGAGCCACATTCCCGTTTACACCTGGTGTTTTAATCCGTCTCTTTTGTCCACTTTCAACCACTTCTGTCCTGATTTCTTTAAGGGGAGGGTCTATGTGTGGGCTTTTTCAGATCTTTCAATCTAATGGACAAAATAATCTTGTGCAATTTAAATATGAACACGCACGGAGACGATGGAAAAACACGGAGAGCATCAGCTTTCATTTCTGCTCTGACAGACACAAGACAAGCCGAACGCTGTGAGTGTGTGTTAGAAATCTACGGTGGCCGAGAGAGCTCAATACGCTGCAAATGAAGAAAACACATGCAAATAGAAAAAACACCAGCAAATAAAGAAAACATCTTCATCAGTTTGACAACATATGCGCTGCAAAAGTTCACAACACATGCAAATACAAAAACGCGCTGCAAAAGTCCACAACACATGCAAATATGCGCTGCAAATAGCACATACCAGGCCCGGCGATCTCAAGCCCATTCTGCAATGATCTGAATGATGATGATGATGATAATGATGATGAGGCTACCTGCAATAATTTATAGTGCATCACGCATAACCGACGTGCTGTAATAAGATTAGCTAATTCCTCATAAAAAAAAAAAAACTTGTTTAACACCTATATCTCTTCTTATTTTTTTTAACTACGGGCCACAAGGGAAATATTACAAAATAAATTAAGGTTAAATAGTGTTATTAGAACATGTTGAAGTAGAGCTCTCATCGCTGAGTTTTTAGTTTCACTTTCTGCAGTGAATAATTGACTGGGATTTGAGACATAAAATCAAGTAAATTATTAAAAAATATATTATTTATTATTAATAATTTATTAATAATATTTTTGTAACGCAAAATAATACCCCCCCAAATCGTTTGTTCTGGCGCCGGGACTGGCACAGACCACAACGAAAGTGTTATAAGTATATAACAAGTGACGTACCTGGCTGGGATCGCTGGCTGGGATTGTTCAATGTTTACTCTCCAGTGGTGTGCACCTGAAAGTTTTTTTTTGTTTATCTTAACATTCTGATTGTATGTGCATTATGAGCAGGCCTATTTGCAGCGCATTTCTGTATTTGCATGTGTTGTGAGTATTTGCAGCGCGTTTTTGTATTTGCATGTGTTGTGAACTTTTGCAGCGCATGTGTTGTCAAACTGATGAAGATGTTTTCTTTATTTGCTGGTGTTTTTTCTATTTGCTTGTGTTTTCTTCAGCTGCAGCGCGCTGAGCTCCCTCGGCCACCGTAGAAATCAGGGATGGAGAGAGAACATTGTGCTTGGTACGTTTTTCATCTTCAAACCAAACTTGTGTCTCCAGCCGACAAAGTTTAAATCCCGTCTGGCTAGCGTGCTTCCCATAATGTTTCCGCATTAGGTCCGTAGGTGGAGAGTAGGGGGTCTTTCAGTGGCTGTTCCATGCATTTGACCACATGAGTGTCACTACGAAAGGAAGTGGTGTCAACTAGGTCAACTACCTCTGGAAGTGGTGGAAAGTGGACAAGCTCAAAACGTTTTAGACCCCGTTTACACCTGTATATAGCGTCGTCCACTTGTGATCTGATCGACAAAAATGCATATTAATACCAGGTGTAAACAGGGCCTTACTGACTAGCCACTCACAACCCAATTCATCCAGGCACATCTGATGATCAAAGGATAAGGTGTGTTATAACCAGACATATATTAAGATGTGCCATCTAGTCAAATGCACTTTCAGCATTTTAAAGAGCTGATCGATTCAGGTGTCTGCATTGCAGTGTACAGTTCCAGTAAAGCAAAGGTGCTGCGACACCTATTACTATGGAAGCTTGTTTCTGCCACAAAAAAATAAAAAAGGTAACTGTGACTTTTTATCTCACATTTTGGATTTTATAACTCAATTTGCTAGGGAAAAAAGTCAGAATCGTGAGGTAAAAAGTCGCAATTGCCTTTTTTATTCTACTTCCACAAGCTTCTATATATGGTGGTATTCAGAATCAGAATGCCATTTACCTGCTTCCATAGCTAAATATATGATTAGAAGATTTTATATGAGCTTAATTTAGCCATAACTCACAACAAGTAATACAGTGGGGAGAACAAGTATTTGATACACTGCCGATTTGCAGGTTTGCCCACTTACAAAGCATGTAGAAGTCTGTAATTTTTATCATAGGTACTCTTCAACTGTGAGTGACGGAATCTAAAACAAAAATCCAGAAAATCACATTGTATGATTTTTAAGTAATTAATTTGCATTTTATTGCATGACATAAGTATTTGATACATCAGAAAAGCAGAACTTAATATTTGGTACAGAAACCTTTGCTTGCAGTTACAGAGATCATACGTTTCCTGTAGTTCTTGACCAGGTTTGCACACACTGCAGCAGGGATTTTGGCCTACTCCTCCATACAGACCTTCTCCAGATCCTTCAGGTTTCGGGGCTGTCGCTGGGCAATACGGACTTTCAGCTGCCTCCAAAGATTTTCTATTGGGTTCAGGTCTGGAGACTGGCTAGGCCACTCCAGGACCTTGAGATGCTTCTTACGGAGCCACTCCTTAGTTGCCCTGGCTGTGTGTTTCGGGTCGTTGTCATGCTGGAAGACCCAGCCACGACCCATCTTCAATGCTCTTACTGAGGGAAGGAGGTTGTTGGCCAAGATCTCACGATACATGGCCCCATCCATCCTCCCCTCAATATGGTGCAGTCGTCCTGTCCTCTTTGCAGAAAAGCATCCCCAAAGAATGATGTTTCCACCTCCATGCTTCACGGTTGGGATGGTGTTCTTGGGGTTGTACTCATCCTTCTTCTTCCTCCAAACACAGCGAGTGGAGTTTAGACCAAAAAGCTCTATTTTTGTCTCATCAGACAAATGACCTTCTCCCATTCCTCCTCTGGATCATCCAGATGGTCATTGGCAAACTTCAGACGGGCCTGGACATGCGCTGGCTTGAGCAGGGGGACCTTGCGTGCGCTGCAGGATTTTAATCCACGACGGCGTAATGTGTTACTAATGGTTTTATTTGAGACTGTGGTCCCAGCTCTCTTTAGGTCATTGACCAGGTCCTGCTGTGTAGTTCTGGGCTGATCCCTCACCTTCCTCATGATCATCGATGCCCCACGAGGTGAGATCTTGCATGGTGTCCCAGACCGAGGGAGATTGACCGTCATCTTGAACTTCTTCCATTTTCTAATAATTGCGCCAACAGTTGTTGCCTTCTCACCAAGCTGCTTGCCTATTGTCCTGTAGCCCATCCCAGCCTTGTGCAGGTCTACAATTTTATCCCTGCTGTCCTTACACAGCTCTCTGGTCTTGGCCATTGTGGAGAGGTTGGAGTCTGTTTGATTGAGTGTGTGGACATGTGTCTTTTATACAGGTAACGAGTTCAAACAGGTGCAGTTAATACAGGTAATGAGTGGAGAACAGGAGGGCTTCTTAAAGAAAAACTAACAGGTCTGTGAGAGCCGGAATTCTTACTGGTTGGTAGGTGATCAAATACTTATGTCATGCAATAAAATGCAAATTAATTATTTAAAAATCATACAATGTGATTTTCTGTATTTTTGTTTTAGATTCCGTCTCTCACAGTTGAAGTGTACCTATGATAAAAATTACAGACCTCTACATGCTTTGTAAGTGGGCAAACCTGCAAAATCGGCAGTGTATCAAGTACTTGTTCTCCCCACTGTACCTGTTTACACTCTCACAAGATTTTACCTTTCAGTTTAGCAGGTCTGTGATCACAAAAACAAATGAACGAAGGGACTGTGAGTAGGATCCTCCATAAAACAGGATGTACGTCCAGAGAGGCCCGAACAGCAGGGAGCTGGTGAGTCACCATTTGATTGGTAAAGCTGTTACCCACTCATAGAATATAACTGCACTGTTGTAGCAGCAGAATGAGACGTCTCTGGCTGTGCTTGTCAGGTTTGTGAGGGGGCGGGCTTTTTTGTTTAGGGCTGGAGAACTTTCCTGAGAGCTTCTAATTTTATTTATACCTGTGGTTTTATTATGCCTTTTTTCTTTTGCTCACAACAACCCAAGTAAACTTTGAAGAGTCCTAGGTGGCATTCAGTAAATCATGTGCCACTTTCGAATGCGAGTTATTTCAGTGCAAAAACCTGCTTTTTATTGACTAAATACCTGTAATCAGTTTTAACCAGGCATAATCTGATCAAATGATGGAATGAAGTGCTATAACCAGACATTTTATCCAGACGTGCAAGGAAGTCAAGTGCACTTTTAAATTGCATATTGAGGCGTCTGGATCAGAGCAGTGCAGTGATGCTCCACGGTCGCAGTAAAGCATGCCAGATCATGGTGTTCTGCTGCGTTCATCAACATCTAGCTATCCAAACCTCCCTCATATCGGGTCTCCATTAGGATCCCAAGCAAATCCCAAGGTAATCTCTTTAGTGTCTAATTACTACCCCTACAAAATCACTGATCATGATATATGTCATTTGAACTACGTTATAATGACCATTAATGTCTATTTCAGTTATCATTAAGTTTTATGAAGTAAAATAAATGAAAATGTCCAATTTGTTATTAAATAAATGCTGTTTGTGTATATAATATAACTATTAACTAATAGTTGATGGAGACTAGGGAGGACCAGATTTGTCATGAGCTCAGCCTGCAAGAGGGGAAACTGAGCCATCCAAATGGTGGCATTTGTTATGGTTGGCAGCAGAGGTCGCATTAACCGAAAATTTTCCATCACTGACAGAATTTTTTTTTAGCAGTGATGGAAAAATCCGAAAGCTGTTGTTCTGTCAAATAATGCTACCTATCAGATTGTGCTACCAACCCTTTATTTGCATTGGTTTAGGGTAGGTTTAGGTATGGATGTTAATAAATCCTCAAACCACATGAATATGATGCTGGTAGCATTTTTCGCTATTGAATTGTGCTACCTACTGTTTTAATGCGATGTAGCAAATTAGCAAAATCTAAGTGGGTAGCACAAATCATCAGAACACCGTCTGTCATTTTGACAGCTGTTGAAACTCTGATTGAGCGATTACATGAGCGATATGATACGGATTTTGGTAAATTGGACTGTATCTTTCAACATATTTTCTGATGTTCAATTTATGTTTATTTTGCTCTGTAACGTAGTAAAGAGGAAGGGATGATCAAGTTCACTCACGCTCCGCATCGCTTGAACTGAGGCGCTACAGTGATCTCTCGCGCCACATTAAGGAGCGGCAAAATGGTATTTATTGTTTGAATTTTGTGATAAAATTGACAGAATTTGAAAGCTAAGACTGGGCCAGATTTACTAAACAGGCCAAATTAGCGCGCAATCCCATAAAAGCGCCGATGGGAGTGTAAAGTTCAGCACATGATCTACTGACGACACGCTAATTAAAGCACACAGACTCAGCCGGATCATTTCCACAATGACCAACACAATTACCAAGAGCAGCGCAATTTAAAGTCTGGTTTAAGACATGCTTTTTTGTGCGGTAAGTAGCCTAATGTAAACACCAGTAAATTGAGAGTTCAAACCTTAGTAAATCACCTCGCGTGATTTATTTAAATACTCTCCTCTCATAAATACTGCGTCTGAAAGGGAAACTCCTACAAATGCATATGCAATAAGATCAGCCGCAAAAATAACCCTGTCCAGCGCTAATGTTTTACTCCTGACAGTAGTTTTTAACACCAAAAGAGGGTTTGTGCTGGCGCAAACTGTTAGCAAAGCTGGCCTTTTTTTTTAATATCAAAAGTAACAAAGCACAAAGCTTATTGCGATTTACTGGACAAACATTCATGATGAAACCTGAAAAGTGACCCACAGTCTCTGTTCAACTTTCTCTTCATAAATAAATAAATGCATAATCTAGCCTATATGCTTGTCTTGTAAATTTGTGAATAAAAATGAAAATGTGAACAAAAACAGAGCCTATTAAATGGCTTATTATCTTTAAAATATGAAAATTAAAATTACGGGTAATAATAGATTATGATTGAATTTTTACGACCCTGTCTGTCAATTTTTTTAGGAGTGACAAATCTGAAGGCCGTCCGTCATTTTGACAGATTACACTGAGGGTGATCTGTAACTGTAATTCCCACGCGAGTGAGCGAGTTCAGTCTCCAGACTAAAATTAAAACTGACACGAGAAGTCTGTCCAAGCCGATGTGTTTGATTACACACAGGCAAGCACCCAGTTTAAGTCCATTTTATAATAATAAAGTTATAATACTTATACTTGCATAATTAAATTTCTAATCCAGTTCGTTTTGTTTTAAATGGTGCTGTCATAAAAACTTGACGGATTCATTCAAGCATACATTAAATATTACACATTATTATATATTATTATATAAATATTAAACAATATTAAACAGTAAAAAATTATTATGTATTATGGTGCATATATTTAGTAAAATTCTCCTCTCTAGAGTTATTTTTCTTGCTGACTATCAAGTTTATGGTCAACGAATGGCTTTTCTGAGGTATAATGTTACGTGACACTGTTTGCAACACTGATTGAGCGATTACATGAGACATGATACGGATTTCAGCAGTTATACTGTATCTTTCAACATATTTTCTGATGTTCATTCATGTTTATTTCATGCTGTAATGTAGTAAAGAGGAGGGGATGGTAGAGTTCACTCACGATCCGCTGAAACTGAAAAGTGACACACAGTCTTTATTCAACTTTTTTTTCATAATATAAATAAATGCATAGCCTATATGCTTGTCCTGTAAGTTCGTGAATAAATGAAAATGTGAATGGGTCTTAGAATCACACCCATTGAAAGGTTACAGATATGCTTTGTAAATGGCAGAATCTGGTGCTGTTATCCAAATGACCTTTAGTTAAGACAAAAGTGGTTGATTCATGAGTTCAGGGGCAAGGTGTAGCCATTAAACTTGGAGATTTCAGAGCTTCATCTGTAGCATCCTTAAGCCTCTGGCGCTCCATAGGGTCAATGTCAAATGATACTTCGGGGTGAGGATTGTGTGTTCTATAACGGTGGCCCAATGGGGTTTCTCTGTGAAGACGTCATTGTATTGGCTAATCTGTCAATACCAGAAGGACACCTCTGTTAAGGTAGTAAGCTGAAATGGACGGCTGTCCACTTGTTTAGTGAGATAATGACTCAGCAACATGGCAGATTTCCTGACAAGATTCCAAACCTGCAGTTTTACATTTACACACTCTAAAAACTGGGTTATTTTTTTTAAACCCAAATGCTGGGTTCAGCCTGCTGGGTCATTTTATAGGGTTATTTTTTAATATTTTTAGCCAGTGCTGGATATTTTTTCTGTAACTCAGCTGCTGGGTCATTTTTACTGTCAATACAAATAATGAACCCCCTCACATACCATGGACAAACCCAACTGTTGGGTTAAAAATTGAACTGAAAAATTTAACCCAACGGCTGGGTTTGTCCATATTTGACCCAAATTTGGGTTAAAAACAACCCAGCATTTTTTTTTAGAGTGTAGGCTACCCAGCGCTGGGTTAATGCAACCCAATGTTAGGTAGTATGTGCCAAACCGGTTAAAACTGGATTCAACGGTCATTTTGATTTCTGTTCTGAGAGAAAACTTCCTGAGGGGAAATTCCTGAATGAAATTAAGGTTAGTATTACGTTGTATTCCTATCAAATTATTACTGTACAAAGAGGAAAATGTTAAAACCTGTCTTGTGTAAAAAAAAGTTGCCGTGCGCTCCACTGACTACAAGGAGCGCTATTGATCTAGTGAGCTAGCGTCGCAGCTGTGGTCGCGCTATGCGTTTGACGGGTTGAAACTGTCTGACAGACGAGGTGAAGGTAAAGCTGTTTTTGATGTAACTTTTCAAAAATGAATATATAAGATTGTAATTTAATGAACTAGAACAGCCTACTGATACCAGTTTTCTTCCCACAGATTGGCTGCTCTTGATGCTCCTGTCACGTCCTGAAACATTACTAAATGTTTTTGAGTATTTCATTATTGTAAAAGACTGAAAAAATATTGTATATGAACGTTCCTGTCCTATATACACTGATCAGGCATAACATTATGGTGACAGGTGAAGTGAATAACACTGATTATCTCTTCATCATGGCACCTGTTAGTGGGTGGAATATATTAGGCAGAAAGTGAACATTTTGTCCTCAAAGTTAATGTGTTAGAAGCAGGAAAAATGGGCAAGCGTAAGAATTTGAGCGAGTTTGACAAGGGCCAAATTGTGATGGCTAGACGACTGGGTCAGAGCATCTCCAAAACTGCAGCTCTTGTGGGGTGTTCCCGGTCTGCAGTGGTCAGTATCTATCAAAAGTGCTCCAAGGAAGGAACAGTGGTGAACCGGCGACAGGGTCATTGATGCACGTGGGGAGCGAAGGCTGGCCCGTGTGGTCTGATCAAACAGACGAGCTACTGTAGCTCAAATTGCTCAAGAAGTTAATGCTGGTTCTGATAGAAAGGTGTCAGAATACACAGTGCATCACAGTTTGTTGCGTATAGGGCTGGATAGCCACAGACCAGTCAGGGTGCCCACGCTGACCCCTGTCCACCGCAGAAAAAGCAAAAATGGTTCAGGAGTTGTTTGAGGAGCACAACAACGAGTTTGAGGCGTTGACTTGGCCTCCAAATTCCCCAGATCTCAATCCAATCTGTGGGATGTGCTGAACAAACAAGTCCGATCCATGGAGGCCCCACCTCACAACTTACAGGACTTAAAGGATCTGCTGCTAACATCTTGGTTCCAGATACCACAGAACACCTTCAGGGGTCTAGTGGAGTCCATGCCGTCATAATGTTATGCCTGATCGGTGTATATAACAGAAATTTTAGAGTGCATTTTTATTATTTTATTATTTAAAATGAAAAACCTTCGATATCAAATTGACTGACCCAGCACTGCCAGCAAATGGGTTAATGTATAAAACCCAACAAGCTGGGTAAAAATAAGCATGTGTCGGCCCAGATCCGGGCTCTGGGTTGCCAAATAACCCAGAAATGGTTGGTTTTAACGTAGCATTTTTTAGAGTGTATATCGAAAAGACCTACAGTAGCCACCAAGACGAAATCCGCATGCTGTGTTGTTCTGTGGTACCCTCATGTTGGACTTCAGTTAAGTGATCTTGCACAAACACACCTTATCGGTCTGTCCATTCCCTTGCTAAAGACAGACTCCTTGGGGCCACCGAATACAGGTGGGTAAATGAGGGCAGCAGACCTGATCGATGGGGTTCTCCCTTGATGACTCTAACATGTCACAAGCAGTGTTTCAGGTGATCATCTTCCTTCTAGTCACAAGCAAAACATCTTTCTCCAATGATCTGCTAAAATATTTTTCGACTGACTATCTCTGAGAACACTAGTGCATGGTGGGAAAAGGGTTTCCTCTGGTGGGTTGAGGTTTCTTCAATCTAGCTAACGTTAGCTCTGTTGTCTTTTCAAACATCGGCTAAACAGGACCCTATGTATATGCAGTTTGGATAATGGATGGATTGGGTTGGTGGGTGTTGGGTGATATGCTCATCACCATAGCACTACTGGATAAACATACAGAACTATGGGATATATAGTACAACAGTAAAAATCCCACTAATTTTCTCCAAATGGGGAATTGATTTTGAATGATAACTTTTAAACCTTTGAACACAGACCTACTGTGAGCTATTGGGCCGTTAATAGATGGTATTTGCTTTTATTAAAACCATCAGCCTGGATTGTTTCAAGGTATTTTTTTAAATAATTGTGTTTAACTGCAGACTTCCTGGTGAAAAACTACATTACCCAAGATTCTGCAGAGAACTATCCACCAGTCAGAGAATTGCGACAAGCTAATGAAATCACACCTGAAATCACGCTGCGAATGAGTAGAGTCAGTCTTCTTATACTCTCTAACTACTTAAATGTTTGCATGCATAATGTGTAATTATATGTAACTGCTTTATAGATGAATGAACTTATTTAATAATTGATGATCTTTACAACAGAACTGAATGAACACTGAACTGACTTCAGCTGAACAATGCACTGGCTGCCACTCGCTGCTCGCATTAAGTTCAAGGCATTGAGGCTTGCTTACAGATCCACGACAGGCTCAGCACACATACTTCCACTCGCTCTTACGAGTCTACGGGTGCGTCTCAATCAGCTCCCTAGTTCAGTAGTCAGGGCACTGATCAGGGAGTCAGCCTGATTCCCTGATCAGTGCCCTGACTACTGAACTAGGGAACTGATTGAGACGCACCCTACATCCCTACCAGAAGCCTATGATCAGTAAATGAGCAACGGCTGGTGGTACCATCACAGAGAGGCACAAAATCACTCTCCAGGACATTTTCATTCACTGTTCCTTGCTAGTGTAATGATCTTCCCGCCTTCATCCGGAATGCAGAATCCCTGACAATATTCAAAAGACAGCTGAAAACTTCTCTTCTGTGAGCACTTCACCTTTAATCCCTCCCTACTCTAGCTTATGCTATACTCTAAGCAATGTCTGAAACGTTGTATTTCGAGCACTTCATGACTTCACCTCTTCATGATGAATCGCTTGCTGTATTCCTCATTTGTAAGTCGCTTTGGATAAAAGCGTCTGCAAAATGAATAAATGTAAATGCAATAATTTTCCTGTTTATCACTGTAAAGCTGTTTTGAAACAATCTGAATTGTATAAAGCTCTATATAAATTTAGATAACTTGATTAATAGTTAGTAAGGTAGTTTTTGTAGTGTTTAGGTATTGGGTAGGATTAAGGGATGTAGAATAAGGTCATGCATAAGGCATTAATATGTGCTTTATAAGTACTAATAAACAGACAAAATCCTAGTAATATTCATGCTAATAAGCAACTAGTTCATAGCGAGAATTGAACCCTAAAATAAAGTGTTACCACTTTTTTGCTTTATATCAAAGTTTGTGCTGTTGTGATTCACTTTGTAGCTGGTTGGTTAAGTTCATGGCTTATAATTCTGTTATATATAAGCAATTAGAAGGTTTGGGGAAAAAAAACTTGACGCTTTTGGTATTCCATACTTGAATTATGGGCTGTATTTATCTTTGGAATAGACTGCTAATGCACTCCTTACATGCACAAAACAAAATGCATACAATTTTAGAGATGCATATGAATCCTTGTGGGCAGTCAAAAATGTACATGTTCATATATGGTTTATAAATAAATAAAAGAAACCATTTATTCATAAATAAATGATTCGGAAAGAAAATGAACGTTAAGTCATCATTTTGCATGGGTTAATTGTTAAAATTATATTTTGCAAAAAAAAATATGCACAGAAATCAGGAGACCAAATGATTAAAAGGCATGCATGCACGCAGTCAATATTCTTTGAGATCCTTCTGGGGATGAACCATTGGAAACTAGACAAACAGGTATGTTTGCCAAAAAATGCCAACAAAAACACATACATTACACTTTTGAGTTATTTTCATTTTTGACATTAAAGATGCTCGTGTATGTGGGTGGTCATGTGACATATGATGCGTCATATAGGCTATGATGCGCGCTGAGGAGAAGAGCATCTCGTTTTGTACAAACCTGCAAACCCAGAGACAGACTCAGAGCATCTGAACGCTCATTCACTCGTCCGGCTGCAGTGGAGCTGGATCACTGCGAGAGCATACAGAGAGCAACACCTGCGCGAACTATGTGAAGGTAAAGCTACATTAATCATTTTTTTAAATTCAATTGCAGTGGTATTATAACGCTTTAGAAGAGCTCTGTGACATCGCATTTCAGCACAAACTGAAAAGTTAGTTGTTTTTAATCTAGGCTACAGATGCGCCTCGCAGTGCACTATGTTCAAGCGATTTTTTTTTAATTTTACGTAATTTTACAATAAATTAATCATTGTAAAGTTCACTGTGATTCACATGTTGCATTACACAGTGAATGCAGATACGGAATTTAACCTGATTCGAACTTCGGAGAAATTATCCAAAACACATTACTATTAAATGTTTGCAATCTACACAGAGAAAAGGGTGTCAAAATTGTACCTTTAGGGGTAAAACAGCTTGTCGCTGGAACAGTAACCTTAAAAGGACATATTTGTACCTATTTTTTTTTTTTTTTTACCACAAAAAGGTTCATAGTAGTACCTTAAGGTACGTATTTGTACTTTAAGGTACTAATATGCACCTTTTAGAAGTAAAAAAGGTACAAAGATGTCCTTTTAAGGGTACTGCCCCAGCGACAAGCTGTTATACCCCTAAAGGTACAATTTTGACACTCTTTTTCTCTGTCTTAAAATGTCATTAGTTATTGTTTTCAGAGTTTATAATGTATTCGAAATACTTTCATTTCATACAGTATATATTTCAATTGCATCTTTAATTCTATATGAGATTTAAAAAAAAAACACTAGTTTCTCACCAATATAAAGTTGCGTACTAAGTTGTTGTTATATGACTGTAGTGTGGTATTTGGGTTGAGTCGGTCAGCTGCAGGCATCAATTATTCAAAGCCCGTCTCTCAGAGTAATAATCCCTAGGTGCCCATCAATGCAAGAAAAACAACAAGTGCAAAAATACAAGAGCGGTATGATGGCTCGTCTGAGAGGGCATTTATTTCTGTGCTCAGTGAAGCATCGATTAAGCTTTCGAGAGCTCAATATTCTGTTATCTTGGAATAATGAGGATCCATATGCCTCCGTCAGTCTTGTTTGAACAAACACTCTCCCAATTTCATCCAATAGGCTTCCTTTAGAGCATCTTTGACCATGCTGTTCCCTGCCTCAAAGTCCGATGTTAAATCTGTTCTGGATGGAGTGGCAGAAACCACGTTCAGAACCATCACTTCTGGACTTCAGTACATCGGTTCCAACGACATCAGCTACGAAGACCACATTATCGATGGCGACTTCGGCAAAAGCGGATACCCACTGCCCAAGCCGTTTGCAGCCTACCGCAGAAGCTCTTTCGCGGATAAAGTGGGACCAGATGAGGAGCTCATCGTGAAAGGTATCCCCTTTTATCCCACTAACAGCTCTGATGTGTTTGGGAACTGGAGCCTCGGAGAAGATGGGAGTAGCCTGCAGTGTGGGGAGAACTTTATGGACATGGAATGCTTCATGATACTGACTCCGAGCCAACAGCTCGCCATAGCGGTGCTGTCTCTCACGCTGGGGACTTTTACTGTGTTGGAGAACCTCGTGGTCTTGTGTGTGATATTGCAGTCACGCACCCTGCGCTGCAGGCCCTCGTACCATTTCATCGGTAGCTTGGCCATCGCAGACCTGCTCGGCAGCGTGATCTTCGTCTACAGCTTTTTGGACTTTCACGTCTTTCACCGCAAAGACAGCCCGAACATTTTTCTCTTCAAGTTGGGCGGCGTGACGGCCTCGTTCACTGCTTCTGTGGGAAGCCTGTTCCTCACTGCCATCGATCGATACATTTCTATCCACCGCCCGTTGGCGTACAGGCGTATTGTGACACGCACCAAAGCGGTGATCGCCTTCTGCATGATGTGGGCGATCTCCATTATCATCGCCGTGCTGCCGCTGCTGGGCTGGAACTGCAAGCGGCTCAACTCGGTTTGCTCTGACATCTTTCCACTAATCGACGAGAACTACCTGATGTTCTGGATCGGCGTGACAAGCGTTCTGGTCTTGTTCATCATCTACGCCTACATGTACATCCTGTGGAAGGCCCACCACCACGCGGTGAGGATGCTGAGGCGCACGTCACAGAAGAGCCTGGTCGTCCACTCGTCCGACGGTACGAAGGTCCAGACCGCCAGGCCGGATCAGGTTCGCATGGACATCCGCTTGGCCAAAACGCTGGTTCTGATCCTGGTGGTGTTGGTGATCTGCTGGGGGCCTCTTCTGGCCATCATGGTGTATGATCTGTTCTGGCGGATGGATGACAACATTAAGACAGTGTTTGCGTTCTGTAGTATGCTGTGCCTGCTCAACTCCACCGTTAACCCAATAATCTACGCCCTCAGGAGTAAAGACCTGCGGAGGGCCTTCCTCACCACCTGCCAGTGCTGCAGGAGTACCTCCAGCACGACCCTGCAACTAGACAACAGCCTGGAGTCGGACTGTCAGAGGCATCACCACATCGCCGCCAACCGTGCTGCCGAGAGCTGCGTGAAGACCACTGTGAAAATAGCCAAATTGACAATGTCCGTCTCGGCGGAGACGTCGGCTGAAGCGGTTTGATTGTGCTCTGATGCATCACGTCTTAAAAGAATGTTTGTGTACTTGCCAGACATGGAAAACCAGCAAGCAATTTTAGCCGTCCAAACACGGCCCTGACGTCTATTCTAAAACAAGGCAAAATTTGGGCTGTCAGTGAAAATGTAACAGACATCTAACCACAGCACAAGAATAGACTAGTCATCTAGAACATGAACATGTCAAAGAAATGAAACCAAACACCTTGTAATCACTGTTGACTTTGCTTACATAATGGAATATCATACATCGTTATTTTGGCATGTAACCCAATTCAAGGTGATTTTGGCTACTCATAGCCAGACTATATCGGGTCTATAGTTAACTGAGACGGTGAAATGACGGCTGTTGCTTGCTGGGAAGTTACATGCGTGAAGTTTAAAACACAAAGCTGCTTAAGTTACCACTGGTTTGATGAAGTGTTGAATATGACAATTCATCGCTAAAGTGCCAATTTTTTTTCCCCCTCAAAAATAAGAGGTTCTCACCAAGTAATTCTGTTGGGGCTTTTTTGTTGTTGTTTGCTCTTATATTTAAATGTAATATGTGTGGATGTTGTGTGTGCGTTATGAAAGTTTACTATATTTTTATACTTTGAATTTTTGGTTTTTGAACAATGATATCTTCTCACATGGGAATAAGGGGCTAATGATCTTTTTAATATGAAAACCGTGTAAGAATGAATTCAAATATATATATATATATGTCTGTGTGTGTGTATGTGTGTGTATACACACATTGTTATCTATGTAAATATGTTGTAAAGCTCTGTGGTGATTTAGTGTATCCAACATCCTTGTGATGAGCGATAAAAGATAAAAGTCTCTCTGTTTTTGAGATGTTTTGCCAATGAAATAAATGGACATGACAGTATTATAAGAGAGGAGGAAGTTTTGTTGCTCCTCAAGTACATAAATAATGAAAGCAAGTGTACAACAAATGTATTGAATCTTGTTTTTCTAAGATATAATCTGGTCCACATGATACTTTTCTGTTAATGTCGTGAGGATCAGAAAAAAAGACTATTTTCAATATTTTTTTTACAAGATGGCCTGTAATTGTGGTTTAGCGTCACAGATAATACAGTGACAGAAATAACCGTGTTGGATCTAAGCCTTTTATTTTGTCATTCTTCTTATGTATTTCTCTGAGATGTGAAGTGAAATAGATTTTACAACATGCACAAATGCCCAGAGAAAAAAAAACTACCCGCAGCATGTTAATAAAATTAGTATTTAATCTTGTAGTTAATTAACAAACAGTTGAACTGTAAATATCATAATTGTTCAGTGATATTCCTTAAACCGTGATATGGTGTGGTGGTGCTTTTTGTTTGCACTTTTCAAAAGTATAGGTACATTTGAACCTGAAATGAATCTACTTAAGTATTGAAGCTTAAAAATCATCAAACGTCACCGTGGCTTTTGTCCCAAAGTAGTTCCTAAAAGTCTGTCTCAAAGTGATGTATTACAATACAGAAGCTGCTTGCACACCTATGTATCTCAATTTCCATTTCAAGCTTTTTCTTTCTTTCTTTCTTTCTTTTTTTTAAAATAAAGTCATTACTGACCTAAATGTGTATGGGATACTTTTATTTAAAACTACATGTCACATCATTACGGAGTCAAAGGGTGAACATGATTTCAAAAAGTACAACATTCAGTTACCCTTTATTTTAAGGTGTAATTTTTACAGTGTAATTATATATTTAAGTTCTGAGTGATATTAATTAACTACATGTACTTACTATAGGGTTAGGGTAGGATAAGGGTTTGGTTGAGGGTTAGTTGCATATAATTATGCATAATTTACTGTTATTACTATGGTAAGTACATGTAAGGACACTGTCAAATAAAGTGTTACCAAACATTACAATCAACCAATCAGATTTGAAGGGCAAGTTTACAGTTTATGTCAAATTTAGTCTTACAACCAGGGTTAGGTGCTTCTACATCAGTGTTATTCACCTCATTTCCCTCTGATTTTAGGGATGAGTTATGGGTAGGGTTCGGTAGGGATAGGGTTAAATTTTCAGACAGGAATGTTGTTCCAAGAACAACAAAATATGTTGACCCAGGGACACATCTCACTTGGCAAAATCAAGGTGACTGGAGTGAACGTCTGGTCATGCACATGTTGGTAATGTCTCTGTTTCCCTCTTGTGGATAGTTACAGTTTCATAGTTACAAGAGTCATTTTCTAGAACGGAAAGCAATTAACTTCTGAGGCAACACATTATCCCACTATAACAGCATTAAGACAGCAAATACATTTTAAGATCAATATTTTAAACTTATATAATGTGTTTTCCACAAAAAAAAAAAAACCCATCTGGAATCTGAGAGATATGTAGTCTTATAATATAGCAAGAAAAACATGGCATATTCATCTCATAAAGCTTGAGTCCATATAACAGCATGGTGTTGTTGGCTTCATGGCCAGTGATGGTACACAACGCTGGAGGACATGCTAAACACTTCATTTGAAAAACGCTAGCGTGACTTCATGTTTAATGTACCGGAACAACCACCAGGGAGAACCAAGTCTCCCTCACAGTTGTCAGAAACACAATCCACTGCCACTATCTGCAAAGGGATGACACCATAACCCAAGGTTAAAGACAATATTTTTACATTTAGGCACTTAACTCTCGCTCTGTCGCTTACTCTTTCTTTTTTTTTCAGAAACCATTGTAAGAAAGCAGCTAAGCGTGGCTTAATTTTCTGAGCAACAACCTTGGAACACACAATTTTTGTCAAACCTTAGTGGTCATAAACACTATCTACAGGGAAAAGTTAGATAGCAATACAAAACATAATAGAGGTTATGCACGTAACGTCACCGACGGCCGGAGTGACTGCGGTTACGCCCACTGAATGGCAGAAAGACTGAGTGGCAGCATTGCTTTACAACGTAAATGCCGCAAAAAACACACAAAACACATCTAAAACGGGAAAAAGCTTTGAGATTGACTGTATAAATAGATTTGACAAAAAAATCTGAGGTATATTTTTACAGACTTCCGAAAGCTACAGAGAAGAGAATCAAATGGATCGCTGCAAAACATTTGCAGTTATCATTTTGTCAATATGTTGAATTTTGGTGTTAAATCATATTGTATTGTTTGTTATATATTGTATTGACCACTCATCAATTAAATATTTACCATTTTATACTCTGAATAATTGGATGTTTTTTAAATAAACACTGACAAAATCTAACAAGTTAGGGCTGGACGATATGACGATATATAACATTGATATATGTGATCACCCGGATTTAGACCTACCTCGAAAACGAAAGCGTTCACAGGCAAATTTTATGTATTTCCCCGGCATCGAAATCAGGCTCATATAAATGTCAGGAAACACGTCAATATCCATGGATCTTTGATAAGTTGTAAGGAACATTTATATCGAGTCCAACCTTTAGTTTAAACTGATAATCGTTTGTTTTACTCGCGTTTTCACAGTTTCCCCACACATTTTCTGAAAGCATGCCTCATACTCTCAGAACTCTACACACAAATCAAAAAACACACACACAATGGGCAAAACCCCTCAATTCTCCTGCAAAATGAAACTTTACATTCAAAACAATGTTATTTCTTCTCAAAATGGTATTTTGTTTTTAAATGACACACAAACCATCATATGAATAGACATTTATAAGCACCAGTTGAACACTGATGTGCTCAATGTGAAACACTTCTTCTCCATTCATCATAATGACTTAGGTCTTTTTTTGGTTCAGTGTTACACTTACTACAGACAGTACGTACATAAGTGTGTTGTAAAATATTTGAGAATAATACTTTTTTTTATACTCAGAACACACAAATACACAGTAACAAATATATTTTATTTTTCCCACAAAAACAATGTACACAGAGTGTACATCCCAACCAACACAAAGTTGCACATACAGTGGTCTACATACAAAACAACAGAAGAATTTACTGTATACAGTTACAGCAACAACAAAAAAAAAGCTCGCCTGTTGCCCTTTTATGCTAAAGCTCTGTTTGCTAACTGTAAAACTGTGTGACAGGTGTTTGCCCATGTGATGAGTCAGTGTGCATATTTGTGAAAACAAGAGATTTTCTGCATGAAAATTGTGCCAAATGCAGAGAATTGTGTGTAGTGTTTTGAAAAAAGTGTGTTTTAGAACTGCAATTTGAGTGTGAAGCAGGAATTTGTGCTTGTAGTTTAGCAGAATTGGTTCACGGGGTTGGTGCATGAGTTACATGTTGTGGTCATTGTGTCTCAAGTATCAGTATTTGTGTGTAAACAATTGAGAAAAACTGTAAATCCAGTCATGCAGCAGCTCTTCTGCCACTCAGTCCGGCTGAGGGGGTGTGTTCCGGCGGGAAAGTGACGTCAATGCATACCCTCTATATTTAAAGTATTCCTCCCTTTTGTATCCCATTATAAGAAGAACACCTAATGTGTTTTTTAATCTAAGTCCACGTTTGATTTGCACCTTACCAGTCATAAATATTGCCTATGGATAAAAAGTGAGCTGAGAAGTTTTAGAATAAGCTTTTACCATTGAGAAATAACTCAAGGTAAACTTTCTCATGTTTTTGTCAGATAGGTATATGCTCTTGTGTTCATGACAAGTAAAGTGTGAGAGAAAGCTGGTTGTCCCTGGTTGTTTATTTAGTACATTAAGCGATGTAAGTTCATACTCCATCTTGGATGTGAGTTTAAATTTGTATCTAATAATAATGTTATCTAAAATATCTAATAGGCCTCTGCAGAATTTAGACAGATATCAGGCATGCAGTATTAATTTATTTCTAGGCAGGTTATGGGCTGTCCAAAGGTGCAGTTTATTTCCCATAAAAGAGGTTGGATAATAGCACTTTCCAAAAATATGGTAATTGGCATATTATTATTATTATTATTATTAAAATGCGCTGTGCATTTTTAATCATTGTTATTCTGTTAGATTTCAATACAACCGAATTTAAATCATTTTAACTTATTTTGCAGCCTCCTTAGAGGTTTGCTGAGGCCCCCTTGTGGGGTTATTGAGAATCACCAGCCTACAGCACCATTTAAAACAAACAGAAATAATGAAGTGAAGAAAAAAAGAAAAGAAAAAAACATGATATAAATAAGACCATTATTTAACATAAAATTCACATATCTACCTTGATAGGTTAATTCAGGCTAAACCTGCAACGCTGTTCTATTCCTATTTTTAAGTATTTCATTAATACGTTTTTTTTAAGTGCTGTCAAATCGATTAATCGCATCTAAAATAAAAGTTTGTGTTTACATAATATATGTGTGTGTACTGTGTATAATTGTTATGTATCTATAAATACACACTCATTCATGTATATATTTAAGAAATATTTGCATGTAGATACTGTATATATAATTTATGTAATATATCTATTTATATATAAAATATTTATATTTATAACAAATTGTCTTAAATATATACATGCATGTGTGTGTATTTATATAGGCTATACATAATAATTATACACAGTACACACACATATATTATGTAAACACAAACTTTTATTTTGGATGCGATTTATCGTGATTACGATAAACCGTACACTCGTTGTTTTATATTATGCTACAAAATATCCAAATTACACAGACTGGACTTTTAAACTGAATTCTCGCATTTTGGAAACAGGATTTGCAAGTATTGTGATCCTCAAAAACAGTATGGTGAGGTGGGAAAAATTCAATTTTCTGATGGATAAGCACCTCCATTCATTTGAAAAACAACAAAAATACTGAAAATGGTGATGAATTTTTCATATAGAAAATGAATTGACTGGAAGTGGTTCAAATAAACAGTCTAATGAAGAGGTGGAGGCTTTTATGGCTCGACCCACAGCACGGGAAGACTGATCACTTTATGGATTATTACTAATATTACCATGGAAAACACTTTATGGATTATAATCTGGTCTGTTTCAATACTAGTCTCCTTTATCCAAAGAGGAATACAATCCGATCCCATAGAGGAACGCAACACACAACATCACATTTTACCCTTTTCCTTTCACAAAATATGTACCACACTAACCCCATATTAATGTATCATGACAATACATCAGCACAAACGTTAGGAGCAATGGTATTTTAATGGAAACTGTTAACCCACATTATTTTGTAAGGGATGTCGAGCAGAGGCAGGACTTTTATTTTGAAACTGTGTCTCGGGCTGCAGCCTTCATGTTAAACCCGGTAGTGCAGCTCACGTAAGGCTCAGTAATCTGATCATGTGAAACGATCAGCTGGATGATCAAAACATTAGTGTCAGGATGTGTTGACATGTTTCTAGAGTTTATATCAGACCTGCGCATCATTTGTGAGGTGAGAGAACTACAACATCGCACTTAAACTGCCATTTAAGAGCAAATGTTCTCGTGTTATTTACACTGTTTACACATTCCCAGGTATATGAGATTACCAGACTATCATCATCATCCACTGTTATCCATCTGATATATTGTTCTGATATTATTGTCTTGATTTGACAGTAACAAAAAGTAAATTGTTTGAGGTACCTTGGAGGATCATGTACCATGGTACAGTATGTGAATACCATAGTAAATTTTAACTGTTCGTTTTAGTGTGGTAGCACTGTGGTAATACCATGTTTTGGAAATGGCTCCATGGTAATACCACAATTGTTTTGGAATATTATACCATGTAAATACGATAATCTTTCAGGTTTTTATGACTATATGATTTAAATGTTTATATTTCAAAAAAACTAATTGGAGTACAAAAATGATGTAATTGTTAGTATTATAACTTTATTATTATAAAAACTTCCTTGAGTGTAATTTGTGTGTTTGTATGTTATTTTAATCTTCGATATTATAGCAACTGACTCCCATGTATAGTTTACAGCAATAGTTGAGAGATTTTCCTTTGCCATGTACTGTACCTGATAAATATCCAAAATAATCGATATCGAATCGAATTTAATCTAATTCGAATCATGAAATTTGTGTCAATACCCAGCCCTAGTAATCAATCAGTTTTCTTGTTTAGATATAATGTCGGACCCTCACTCAATTCTGGGCTGTGTGAGAAGAGGTCTGCGGTTAGATGTGTTCAAGGATGTTGCTCGTCAATATCCTGTCATCTTCTGTATCTTCACCTTTATGATCACCTCCACCATCATCCTCAACCAGTGAGTAGCTTTACTCTCATATTTAAGTCTGGAGCATGTTATTTTCCCCCCTGAATTCCACTTATAATGTCAATAACAGTTTTTGCACCAAACATTTTGTACCAGTTTAGTTTTTCATGACCGTTTTCCAGGAGCTCTACATGTAATCGATCCATTATGATTGGTGATTAACAAATATATCCTCATGCTTACAGTAATGTATCTTTCCAGGTATCTCCATATTCTCATGGTTTTCTGGTCGTTTCTGGCTGGAGTTATCACATTTTACTGCTCCCTCAGCCCGGAATACCTTCTGCCGAATATTCTCATTTCAAAACGGTCCAAGAGGAAGGTAAGTGTCAGAAAACACACAGTTGTGCCCACAGGGTTGGGGAGTAACGAAATACATGTAACTTACGTATTTAAAATACAAAATTTGAGTAACTGTATTTCATTAGTTACATTTTAAATGGGTGGTAATCAAATTACAGTTACATCTGAAAAGTATTTTAGATTACCAAAGTGATTACTTTGAATTTTAATGTCATTTATTTCATTTAAACATTAAATGAAATATGTAACCGGCAATTAATGTAGACAGCAGCTGGTGATTCTGACTCTGACACTGCAAAAGCATCTTAAGATACAGTTCTGCTCATAAGTTTGACTGAATGACTGAAAATGATTTGGTACATTACAAAATGACTGCCACAAAACTGTACATACCCTTGAATTTTAACTTCTGACTTCTTTTCTGAGAATTGTGAGATATAAACTTGCAAGTTATAACATCCAATTAGGGGGGGGGGGGGGGGGGGGCTAACACGCAATTGTGAGTTTATGTCACGCAATTCTGACTTTATAACTCTTTAACTCTTTAAATCTCGCAATTCTGAGAAAAAAAGTCAGAATTGTAAGATGCAAACTTGCAATTGCGAAAAAAAAAAAATCAGAATTGTGAATGAAAAAGTCACAATTACTTTTTTTGTTTTAATTTTTATTTAGTGGCAGAAACAAGCATCCGTGAAACACAATGCATTAAGAGCAGGGGGTGAAAACTTTTGAACAGGATGATTTTATTTTTTGTTTAAAGATCATATTTTTTCATTTAGTACTGCCCTTCAGAAGCTAATAACTACGTTTCCCAATTTACCCTGTTCATCAAATTCAAAAAGTTTACACACACCCCAGATCTTAATGCATCGTGTTGCCTTCTAGAGCACCAATACTTTTGTCTTTTTTTTCTAAGATTGTCTGCATTTGTGGAAAACTGATGTTGTTTAAAATAATATGCAGAGGAAAACCCAGTCATATGTTTGGTGGTCCCTTTGTTACATACCTTATTAGTATTCCAAAATATTCTAAAGTATTTAGATTAAGTTACAAAACTTGTGTAAACTTGTGTACGTTTTAAAAGTAACCTTCTCAACCCTGTGTGTCCATCAGGATTTGAGAAGTGTCTAGTCAGGAGCCAGGAGTGCAATAATGAGAGTCTTTAATAGGAGGTTGTTCAGTTACACAATGTGATAAACCTGAGTGAGATAGAAAGTTGCAGAGCGGTAGCCTTCAATGTTTCAAGCATTATGTGAACGATAAGCAACCCAGTCAACCAAAATGTGGTATTGAAAACAACCACAGAATATGCATGTACACACCACATCTCCCCTTTCTTGATTATGCTTTATTATCACAGAAGTAGTGGTCTTTATCTTTCTGAAATAGAAGGCACTTTCTTGAAATAAAATAGGTAGATGTTCGCTAGGGGTGTAACGGTACATGTATTCGTCCTGAAACATCACGGTACGGACTTCACTGTTCGGGGCATACAGTCAGACGACGAATACAGTCAGTCACAGGCAATCCACACTACACTCCAGAAGGGGGCGCGCATGGTAATCCAACACTGTTTGCTAACCGCCACAACAGGAAAAAGAGCAGAAGAAGAAGAGACGATTTATGCACCAACCCAAAATTGCCCTGCATCCATATTATCCATCCTAAATAGTATGTGAGATTAGAATAAGTGTGTCCCAAAGCATAGCATGTTGAAAAAAATATGCCAAAAGTCCCCGGATGGTCTACTATTTCCGGTAGATTTTTGAAGTGTGGATCCGTGCACACTATAAAGGCTAATATTTCCCACAACCCATTGCGCTTTGGAGGAGGATTCGGTTCAGAACTACAAACACGAGTAAAAAGTGTTAAAAAACTACAAAACATGGCGGATATGTGCGACCGACGGTGAGAGGTTTAGATAAAGGTTTAAGTGACTAATAAGCAGTTTAACCTGATAAAAAAATATTTATTTAATGTTATCCGTGTAATATTTCATCTGTAATAACAATGTGGACTTTTATAAAGATCCGTTTGGACATCATAAAAATCCCCATCATAAAAATATAATCAAAAAATATTATTGAACAAAAATATATTACATTGGTTTTCCTGGGAGAAAAAAAGTTACGTTTGATGGCTTCGGTCACTTTTGACCGCGAAGAAGCCAAGTGTGACCCCTAAACGAAGAGGACCAGAGGGTTAATCAATTATAAATAAAAAATTATTTCTGATGTGTGTCTTCTCTTATTTGTAATTATTTCACTAGCCACCTGAACAGAGAATTATTTTGCCACCTTGTCATCATGATTGATTGTGATAAGGAACCACATAGCTATTTTTTGTGTCCCTCCCCCGAAGGAAATCTGAAAAAAATTGTTTTATTGTTTTGAAACAATATTATATAGGTGCAGTTCCACACATTACAGACTTCAAACCATGCAGGACAATGACGGAACGCTCATCCACTGTTAGAACCTGTTAACACTGGTGTTCCACCCTGTTATACTTCATTCCACCCTGTTAGACAAGTCATTTTGAAATAATAATTTGGCATCGACGTTAAATATTTGGCATACTTTTGTCTTATTTTGGGAGGTGAGGAGCATTAACAGCATATATATGTTTTTGAGCAAAATTTTTGTATTATTTACCATTCTGTTGGCAAAAATGGGTACAAAAAAGTACCTGTTCTTAATAATCAAGACATATTCTATTCATCAATAATTGTTTTGTTATTGTTTCAAGAATAAAAAATACTATGATAGCATAAGGGACATATATTATCCAAGAAAAACTCATTATTGTTTAACATTTACATTATTAACATAACTACTGTATTTATATGTCCATAACAGGGTGGAATACCTTCACGCCAGTGTCTGAACAATCTACCCATAATTATTATTTTTTGTCCCTGAGCTTGACCAGTATGTATTCCTAATAGTTAAACATGTCACTATTTTGGTAGAATGCTAAAAACATGAAAAAATGCACCTTTTTGTCCAAAAATTATGAAGCCAAAATGTTACTGGATAACAGGAACGACCTGTTTTGAATCAGAGAATGCTGAGAAATATAATGTAGCAATTGATTATTTAAGCTATTTTATTAGTAACAGTCGGAGGGCAGCATTGATAACAAGTCTCCTGTTTCTGTGTGCGCAGCGCGATCTCCGCTCTGACGTGTGTGTGTGCACTTTAATGCAAACACAACACAAAATCATAGCTAAGATCATAGTAAATAAGTTTGTGAACATTCTTTGAGTCCGGTCCATAGAGTCAGGGCCACACTAAGCAATTCTTGTGGCAGGACTTGGGCTGAGAGTTCACCTAAGGCCAGCGTACTTTTTTCCAGCGTAGGCCAGCTCATTTTTTCAATTGTTTTCAGTGGGAGCTCCGCGTTTTTAAAAACGGCAGCAGCATTATGAGGCACTGAGTGTCTAATTCACGCTGAACGACTTGGCATTTTTTTTCTGGTCGCCAAGAGTTGAAAAATTTTCAACTTTGGGTAAAACGCAGCGCTCATAAATGTCACTTTTAACCAGCCGTCCAATCACAGTGGAGGAAGGGCGGGACAAAAACCACACTGACCAACCGCCAATCCTGCTTGTACAACGGCAACAGACGACAACAACAAGCACAACAACAGAACAAAATAATTTAAAACAAGAACTAAAACTTTACATTGTACCAACATTTTATATTCAGAAACAAACTATCTGCGAAATCAAATACTAGTAAGGCCCCGATCAGACAGAACACGCTTTTCAGGTTTGAAAATGCGAGGCGCACCGCACCGCCTTTTTTTGGTTGACGTTTTTTAATTTAGAAAAGAGCGGTGTGCTTTTTTTTTTTTTTTTTTTTTTTTTTTTTTTTTTTTTTTTTTTTTTTAAATGTTGCAAGGCAACCCCTGAATCAGCTGTCATGTCAGTCTAATCAAGGTAACCGTCACCACAATGGAAGGCCCGTCTCTCCATTCATTTGATTGGACAATGGAAAAAAAACGTGAATGACGTCGGTGCGAGTTGATTTTTTTTTCTTCAGGCACGAGGAGCCCGGGGCGCAAAAACAGCGCACAAAACGCTCACTGCCAATAAAAAACAATTTAAAAAAGCCGCCTCTCACTGCAAAATACGCATTCTGTCTGATCGGGGCCTAACACTTCCATGGATATTCTTGCTTTCCAGAGAGGTGAGGCTCCTCCTTTGTTGAAAATCGCAATCACCCCGGGCCCGGCATAAAAGGTCCAGTTGTCCCCCCTTAGTCCCCCTTATTGCCAGCCCTGCATACAGTATAGCAAGGTGTTTTCAAGTGACCAGTCTTACTGAAAGCTATACTCCCGAAACCAGCTGGCACCTGCGAGTGTTGTGGGAGTGTTGGTCAGTCCCACAACTACAATAGCGGGATCGTCAGGAGACTTCTTCAGCACAGCCCACTTTGCTTGCTGTTTTTTCTAATACCCCTCCAGTGCAGGTGAATGTGATAGGGTTTCAAATGGGTAGTCTCAGTCTCTTCTCATCTAGTGAATGATCAGCATGTATGATCAACCACTTTACCCATTTCATCTGTCTCCCACAGCTTTCTTACTTTCCCTTCCTCCTGCTAGCCCTGTTAGTGAACCGTGATGGATCCAATCTTCAACATTCAGGAACCCCTTACCCCCTATCAAGTCAAAATCAAATCAAATCACCTTTATTTATATAGCGCTTTTTACAATGCCAATTGTTTCAAAGCAGCTTCACAGTGGTAACAGGAAAATAATGCAACAGAATTTGATTCGGCTGTACAGCCGCTCTGATGAAAACGGTGATGTCATCAGCTCAGTTCAATTATCACATAGTGTCAATGCGGGCAGATCAGTAATATAGTTGAAATTTAAGTGTCCCCAACTGAGCAAGCCAAAAGCCAAAGGCAACGGTGGCAAGGAACCAAAACTCCTTCAGGGCCAGAATGGAGAAAAAAACCTTGGGAGAAACCAGGCTCAGTCGGGGTGCCAGTTCTCCTCTGGCCGACGAACAAATAGTGTATGATTATGATTCTGGCAACATTACAGGTCTGAAGTCATATTAGATCAATAGATATTCGTAGGATTATTTGAAAGATTGGAGTCGTCACGCCGGGGACGGGTTTAATGAGGATGTTGTGTCGATGCGGCATTTACAGGGGGGAGTTTAATTGACACGGTCTCTACAGACACTTCAGGGATATGGTCGTCATGTCCAGGCGCAGGTCCACCATCTGGTCCGGATACGGCCCGGATCCGGCCGACTGCAGTAAACCTCGGGATAAACAGAGAGACTAACATTAGCGTAGATGCCATTCTTCTTATGATGTAACGAGTACATCAGGTGTTATGGGAAGTGTTCCCGGTTCCGGCTGACCTAGTTAATGCAGCCTAAAACAATCATTTAACTGATTTGAATAATATAAATTAAAAATGTTCTATGTATATGCCATAGTAAAGAGATGTGTTTTTAGTCTAGATTTAAACTGACAGAGTGTGTCTGCTTCCCGAACAATGCTAGGAAGACTGTTCCAGAGTTTAGGTGCTAAATAGGAAAAGGATCGACCGCCTGCAGTTGATTTTGATATTCTAGGTATTATCAACTGGCCAGAATTTTGAGACCGCAATAGACGTGATGGAGTATAATGCGTTAAGAGCTCGCTCAAGTACTGGGGAGCTAAACCATTTAGTGCTTTGTAAGTAATTAGCAAGATTTTAAAATGTATACGATGTTTAATAGGGAGCCAATGCAGTGTTGACAGAACCGGGCTAATATGGTCATACTTCCTGGTTCTAGTAAGAACTCGAGCTGCTGCGTTTTGGACAAGCTGGAGTTTATTTATTAAACGAGCAGGGCAACCACCCAGTAGAGCATTACAATAATCTAGCCTTGAGGTCATGAACGCATGAACTAACTGTTCAGCATTTTGCATTGAAAGCATGTGCCGTAATTTAGATATATTTTTAAGATGGTAGAATGCAGTTTTACAGATGCTAGAAACGTGGCTTTCAAATGAGAGATTGGTATCAAAGAGCACACCCAGGTTCCTAACTGATGACGAGGACTTGACAGAGCAGCCATCGAGTGTTAGACAGTATTCTAGGTTACTACTTGTGGAGTTTTTTTGTCCAATGATTAAAAATTCAGTTTTTTCTGAATTAAGTTACAGGAAATTACTAGTCATCCAATTTTTTTATATCAGCTATGCATTCCGTTAATCTTGTGAATTGGTAAATTTCGTCAGGGCGTGAAGAAATATAGAGCTGAGTATCGTCAGCATAACAATGAAAACTAACGCCATGCTTCCTAATAATATCTCCCAGTGGTAGCATGTACAGGGTGAAAAGCAACGGTCCTAGCACTGAGACCCTGAGGTACTCCACATATAAGGGTGAGTTCTTCCTCAGGCTCTGCTCACTCCCCAGTTCCTACTGCACCTCAGACATGGTGAGTGGCATCTTTCCCTTCCCTGAACTCAGGAGGACATTATATGGGCCTTCCCATTTCTCCTTTTTTCCCTAGGACTTTAATGTAGACTTGGTGCCCTGGAACAAACGCACGAGACATTCCTTTCACTGCGTCCTGTTCTGGAGCTTTTATATAATACACAGACTAAAAAACTCTGCCTCTACAGCAGAGAAAATGGTATATGGGATAATTTTGCCAATACACTGATAACACAGTTATCTACAGGGAGCCACCAGGTACCATGAGGTTTTCTCACTGTCCACATGGAGCTATCGAAGGGGGATTGGCCCTTAATTATAACCCCCCGCCTGTTGGACGGCTGGCACATTTCCTTTCTCTGCCTCTGTAATTGGTGGGCATTTCCAATTGCACAACAGGCTGTGCCTGTAAATTACTGATGCGATGTGTCTGTTCTGAGATAAACTCCCAGAGGAGTTGTCTCTTGAGTTGGGATTTTTTTTCCGGATTTTTGACCTTGTTGCTTCTTTTTCTTCCTACAGTCCTTCTTCCACTGCCCCTTTTTCTCACAATACAGGGGCCTTTGACAAGCAGGGGTCCCAGCTGGGTAAGCTGACATGCTTGTCTCTCACATAGGGTTCAAGTCACCACTGACACTAGTGCTTTTTCGGATCATGGCTTAGGCCGTCTCGCCATATCCCAATAAGTGGTCCCTTGTTACCCTGCTCATCGGGGTCAGTGTTTTTACCATCCCAGAGTGCTTAATGTATGCTGACATCAGCCTCTCTGTGTAGTCCGCCATGTCTTTCCTGGCCTTCTACTTAAAGGGGATGTCTAACGCTATTTCATGCATTCTGGCTTATTTACACTGTTAAAGAGTTGGATTCTCAAGCTAAACATGTCCAAAATTGATACATGGCCATGTATGATGGAGTATTTCTGTGCCAAATACACTCTTTCAGAGTTTCGTAAAGTTTTTTTTTAGAGTATGGCCCTGTGTGACGTCATAAAGGGCGGAATTCCTTGTATGGACACTTCTCCCGGATGAGCGCACACACACGTGCGCATCACCCAGAGCGAGAGCAAGAGCACGTCCATCAACGTGCTTCGTTCGGGCTTCGGAAGTCATCGGCAGCGCTGACAGTTTGTTTTTAGACCACAAAATCAACAATGTCACTAAAGAAGTGTGTTTTTGGTTGTAAGGCAAAGATAACCTTGTCCAGCTTCCCAAAGAACCCAACGAAAAGGGAACCATGGATGCAGTTTGTTTTTCCGGGGCAACAACATAGTTGTGCAAGTGTCTTTGTTTGTTCCCAGCATTTCGGTGACAAAAGTTTTATAAACAAGGCCCAGTTAGATGCTGGATTTGCAGATCATTTGAAACTTATGGAGCGGTCCCAACGATAAAAGATCCCGGTCATGAGTGGAAACCGCAGGCAGTGAGTGAAACTGCATCAAATGTGTGTGTTTTGTTGGTAATCGGCGCGTAAGTGCATATAATGTCAACAACACAAACGTATAGTGAATCGAAAGTTATCCAGGGATAATGCCATGATGTAGTGTGTGTGCTCTCATGACTCTTTAGCTCCGCCCACTGCACGAGTTTGGCTGTTTTCGGAAAGAATCGGCACAGCGTATCTGTCTTTTATAAATCTGATAAAACTAAAGACTCTTCGGAAATATGAAGGATGCAATACTACTCTATAGGTACTCAAGATTAACATGAGAAACTGTCTGTATTATGTCCCCAATTCACCTTGGACCAGTTTTACTTTTGATACAGTCTTTCAGCAACTGTGAGATCCCTTACTACACATTTCCAACTCCCAGATATAATTTCCCTTCGTGGTCAATGAGGGAATGGATCTAGAATTTCTCCAAGACAACCCATAGACTCTTATGTAACTTCTCTTTTGCGGGTGTCACTGTGGTTCAGTGAGTAGCGCTGTCGCCTCACAGTGCTCAAACCTGGTTTGAGTCCTGGCTGAGTCAGGTGGCCTTACTGTGTGGAGTTTACATGTTATCCTGTGTTGGCGTGGGTTTCCTCCAAGTGCTCCTGGTTACTCCCACAATCCAAAGACATGCAGCAGTGTGTGTTAACACTCTCTCATGGACTGGCCATCTGTCCAGGGTATTTCCCTTCCTTCAGGCTGAGACATCTCATGCATCCCAGTGACCTTACATAGGACAAGCGGTTCAGAGGATTGATGCTCTTTTGCTTGTTGTGGATTTTTTTAAGGGGATCAACTACTTCCTTATCTCATATTGCATTGAGTTTATTCATTGGGTCTAGTAATTGGTTGTAATGGATCTTATGGCTTCCTCTCCATCCTCACACTTTTTAGTACTGCTACTAACCACGAGGGGACGCAGTTGAGTGCCTGCACTCACTCCTGGGCCGTCAGGCCTCCAGATGATCTCAGCCAGGAAAGCGGAGGTGGCCTTGTCATCTTCCTGATCAGAGTCAGAGTCTGTGTCTGCCTTAGAGTCTGCACCATTCTGAGGTGACTGAGCGGGCCGGTTGCATAAACTGCTAAGTCTAGTCTTACACATTAGTCATCAAATTTTTTTCATTAAGACTGTTCATAACTGTTTTCAATCAAGTACATAAAAACATAGATTGGTTTAATTTGAAACCAAAAAGTGACACTGATTGCCCCTTGATTAATCGCTAGTTGGTCATACTAGTACTTAAGACACAGTCTTAACATATTGGTTATGTTTGTGCAACTGGCAGCTAGAGAGGAAACTGGGGGAGCATTAGCCACAGTAACTGAGCTCACTCACAGATGTTGTCCCTTGAGAGTCTGCAGATTATTTTCAGGTGTTACCTGCTGTTTGTATATTCTGAATCTTTTTATGGCACAAGTGTGAGGTTTGTGCTGCAACATTAACAAGACTACTCACCCGCCTCCAGCTCTTCACAATAACAACTGAGAGTACGTTTAAAAAAGTTAAATTCCCTCCCTTCCCTACCTCCCATGCTAATTCCCAAAAAACAGGAGAAAAACTGAAATAGCCCCTACAGAATTTAACTTTATGAGCAACAACTTTAACAAAAGCAGAAACAAACAATGTAAAAAAAGCAACATCTTGAGGTAGGAAAAAGGAATTTGTTTGTCTGCAGTCTTCACTGTATTTTATGTTCACCATGTGCCCTCGTAAATCACTCATAGCAGGAACAGTAATTACCATAATTATCTGAACTGTGAGGCAATTGAAAGAAAGAGAGAAGCGGCGAAGTACATGTAATAGCAGCAGAAGTTCATAAACACACAATCCACAAACACAACAAATAAATAAATAAAACTACATAAATGTACGTCCTTGGTCTGAACAATTGCCTACTCCTTTTTTTCTGCTTGCAGCTCTTTCAGTTTATCATTAGGCCTCTTAATAAGCCCCTTACATTGGGAATTTTCAGTCTTATCCTGTTCTTTTCTTTGTCTGTATGTCTATGACACTTCAACCAAACTATAAAAGTCTACCGATGTTTTGTTGCAATCAATCAACCAACCATATTATTTCTGTTTTCATGTAGATCTTAAACCATTTTAAAGGGTTAGTTCACCCAAAAATGATCATTTCTGTCATTTAATTACTCACCCTCATGTTGTTCCAAACCCGTACGACCACATTCATCTTCGGAACACAAATGAAGATATTTTTGATGAAATCTGAGAGGTTTCTGAACCATCCATAGGCAGCGACTTCATTACCAGTTTCAAGGCCCAGAAAGGTAGTAAAGATATCTTTAAAATCTTCCATGTGACTCCAGTGGTTCAACCTTAATGTTATGAAGCAACGAGAATACTTTTTGTGCACAAAAACAAAACAAAAATAATGACTTTATTCAACAATTTCTTCTCATCTGTGTCAGTCTCCTATGCTGTTGACGTAGTAAACACAGTGCAGCACTTCCGGGTTCTACGTCAGAACGCTGGCTTACCATTGGCCGACGCTGTTCACGTGAGCACAACGACGCATGCGTGTGATGCTGACACAGGAGCTGGCCAATCAGTGGCCAATAATGAGCCGGCGTTCTGATGTAGAACCCGGAAGCACTGCACTGTGTTTACTACGTGAACAGCGTAGGAGACTGATGTGGAAGAGAAGAGATTGTTGAATAAAGTTATTTTGTTTTGCTTTTGCGCACAAAAAGTATTCTCGTCGCTTCATAACATTAAGGTTGAACCACTGGAGTCACATGGACTATTTTAACCATGTTTTTACTTCCTTTCTGGGCCTTGAAAGTGGTAATGATGTTGCTGCCCATGGATGGTTTAGAAACCTCTCAGATTTCGTCAAAAATATCTTCATTTGTGTTCTGAAGATGAACGAAGGTCTTACGGGTTTGGAACGACATTAGGGTGAGTAATTAATGACAGAAATTTTCATTTTTGGGTGAACAAACCCTTTACACATCTCTGTTGACCATTAGATACCCCACATCACATGTGAACCCACATTGATATGATCTCAGCTTGCATGGTCTTATCCATAGCCGTAAAATCTACTTCTTTAACTTCTACTTCTACTTAAAATCTACTTCTTTAAATCTATAACTTTTTTTATCTCTTCTACAGAAAGCTCAGAATCAAGATTACATTCAGCCACTTCTTTCTCCTTATTAAAGGGATAGTTCACCCAAAAATTAGCCCATGATTTACTCACCCTCAAGCCATCCTAGGTGTATATGACATCCTTCTTTCAGACGAGTACAATCGGAGTTATATTAAAAAATGTCCTGGCTAATCCAAGCTTTATAATGGCAGTGAATGGCAGCCCAAAATTTGAAGCCCAAAAAAGTGCATCCATCCATTATAAAAGTGCTCCACACGGCTCCGGGGGGTTAATGTTTCCGTAGCTAGACTCTAACCACAGTTTCTTCTAGCTGGCCCGGCATTGGGATACTTCAGAGATTTAACAAGCTCAGTGTCATTCTGTACTCGCATGCTCAAGTTCAAGGTGACCGACCAAAACAGTGACTATAATGTGGGACAAATGGGACAAATACAGTGTAATTTAATGGAAAACTCTGTGAGTGGTGCTCTGTGGCTTGACAGGACTTGGAAGTCGTAGTTGGGCCAACAGATCGCGAGTATAATAAATAGTCATAAATGGGCAATATGATACTGGTAGAATATCAGCACATTTGGGAGGCATCTCAGCTAATCAGATTCAAGGACTGGAATTATATATTGGATATATTTTGGACCAATATATTGGCCTGGGCAATATCTCTGCCTCTTTTTTGTGTGGATTTGGAGTATATATTGTGTAAAATAAGTGTTTGTTTGTCATTTCATCAATATTGTGTGCAATGTTGGTCTGCATTATGTATATATTATAAGCACTATATCGAACCCTGCTCTCTAGATATCATGCAAAAACTTCTATTGACCACAAATTGGAAGTAATGTTAGCAATTGGATTATATTGTACTACCTCAGTTGTCACTGGAGACTCTTTTAATGTCTGTAATGTATTTATGAATAATATACTGTATATCTGTGTATCTACAGCCACAGGAACAGCAGGAATTATTCCCTCTGGGTCACAGTTGTGCAGTATGTGGGAAAAACCAGTGCAAACGCCACAGGTATGATCTCAAATCTCATAAAAACTTTGTTCGACATGTACCAGGCATATTTCAGCCCAAAATCAAAAGAAAGAAATTATGTTTAAAATTAAAAAATTTTTGGAACATTATGTTTTTGGTTTACATTGTTACATTATATTCCTGACAGTTAAGCATATTTAAACCCTTCCCCCCCATTTCAGGTTCATTGATAATTTCTTTGTGATTTAAATGTAGCTACTAATGTAACTATATTAGTATCTGTGGCAAGCAGGGCGAGGCTGGGAATGAGTAACGAATGACCGCTGCATCGCCCACTGGTCTCGAGACCCATGGAGGAGCCTTGCAAGGACTTAAGGAGGAGTGATGACAGTGGGGAGAGAGAGAGAGAGGAAACCACAGGCATCTGGACTTGTGTTGTCTGTTTATATACAGAAGTCGACTGAAAAATGGCTGTGTGTTAAACTTCAGCCGGTCTACACCTCCACCACCAGTTTTTTTTTCTTTTAAATGTGGCTGGTGTGCTCTTACTGTTCAAGCAATCGTTGTGAGTTGGTTCTAGGTGCAAGGATTGAGAACATGATATTAAATTTTAAAAACTTTTTCAAGTTTTGCGATTTACACTATGGACCATTTTCACATTTCCGGCGTTCTCAGAAGTGGAACTCGTCATAGTTTGGCAAACTTCTATAGTGGTGAACGAGAGACAGCAGCAAATATACAGTAACTTTTTGTATTCCTATTTGCTCTTTCCGACTTTCCAAAAGAGGCAAAAAATGTAGAGAGATGTTCCCACGGCTCTCTGCCCCACCCTGCTTGCCACAGACAACATCAATTCTTTTGCTTTTGAGACTTTTGATTGAATAATGAAGATGTAAATGTAACTATAAAGCATTTGTGTTTTTATTCCAAAGGCCGACCCTTCTGCTGGAGAACTATCAGCCATGGCTGGACTTAAAGGTGTCGTCCAAAGTGGACGCCAGTATTTCAGAGGTAGCGCCATAAATCCAGTCATGAGTACAATGATATATTATATAAGCAAATTCATAAATCAAACTAATAAATTCTTTGTTTGTCTGATCTTCAGGTTTTGGAGTTGGTTCTCGAGAACTTTGTGTACCCATGGTACAGGTATGAGTGCTTTAAATGCAAAAGTTGCATTTATCACAATGTTTTAGTGGGGAAATGAATTTCAACTCAACGTTTTTGTCTGTTTTATGATGATTTGCAAATCAGAGATATTACAGATGACGAGGCGTGTGTGGATGAACTGAGACAAACAATCCGTTTCTTTGCTGCAGTTCTGGCTCACCGAGCACAAAGAGTACATACACCTTTACACAATCGATTGACAATTTAAACACATCTGTAAAGTGGCATGCTGACTAAAATTCTCTTGTAGGTGGATGTGCCCTTAGTTGTGATGGACAAAATGATGAAAGCGGCTATGAAGCACCTTGAGATCATTGCAAAAGCACAGCAGAAAGGTGCGTCCTGTGATGAAATAAAAATTGAGCCTATGGAGCATATTTGTCATAACACATTGTATAAATGATGTTTTGCATTTTGGCACCATCATATAAATTGGATATTTTTTTAACATGTTATTTTTTGTTTAAATGGTGTGTGTTTGTGTGAGCAGTGAAGAATACAGAGAGCCTCCAGCAGGCAGCACTAGCTGAGTACGGTGCCGATCTGCATGTGGCCCTGCGGAGCCGCAAAGATGAGCTGCTGTACTTGAGGAAACTCACAGAACTGCTGTTTCCTTACGTCATGCCCCCTAGAGCTACAGACTGCAGGTACACACTCACACAAAGTACACCACCATTAAAAAGTGAGATTTTTGAAAGAAGTCTCCTATACTTATCAAGGCTGCATTTAAACGAAAAATTCTGTAAAAATAATACTACAATTTTAAATAACTGTTTAGTTATTGACAAATATATTGAACATATTTCTGTTCAAATATACAGTGGTGCTTGAAAGTTGGCTAACCTTCGGTAATACTTTAGTATGGGGAACACATGTTCACTATTAACTAAGACTTTTGCCTCAATAAACTCCTAATTTACTGCTTATTAATAGTTAGTAAGGTAGTTTTTGTAGTGTTTAAAGCGCTCTAGCGGTTAATAAACAAAACTGCATGCATCTTGCGGGAGAACATTGTATTTAAGTGTATAAGTGTACCGTAGTGATTCAAGATAAGACAAAAACACGGTTTGGAAAATGGATTCATGATGTACAAACCCGATTCCAAAAAAGTTGGGACACTGTACAAATTGTGAATAAAAACAGAATGCAATGATGTGGAAGTTTCAAATTTCAATATTTTATTCAGAATACAACATAGATGACATATCAAATGTTTAAACTGAGAAAATGTATCATTTTAAGGGAAAAATAAGTTGATTTTAAATTTCATGGCATCAACACATCTCAAAAAAGTTGGGACAAGGCCATGTTTACCACTGTGTGGCATCCCCTCTTCTTTTTATAACAGTCTGCAAACGTCTGGGGACTGAGGAGACAAGTTGCTCAAGTTTAGGAATAGGAATGTTGTCCCATTCTTGTCTAATACAGGCTTCTAGTTGCTCAACTGTCTTAGGTCTTCTTTGTCGCATCTTCCTCTTTATGATGCGCCAAATGTTTTCTATGGGTGAAAGATCTGGACTGCAGGCTGACCATTTCAGTACCCGGATCCTTCTTCTACACAGCCATGATGTTGTAATTGATGCAGTATGTGGTCTGGCATTGTCATGTTGGAAAATGCAAGGTCTTCCCTGAAAGAGACGACGTCTGGATGGGAGCATATGTTGTTCTAGAACTTGGATATACCTTTCAGCATTGATGGTGCCTTTCCAGATGTGTAAGCTGCCCATGCCACACACACTCATGCAACCCCATACCATCAGAGATGCAGGCTTCTGAACTGAGCGCTGATAACAACTTGGGTTGTCCTTGTCCTCTTTAGTCCGGATGACATGGTGTCCCAGTTTTCCAAAAAGAACTTCAAATTTTGATTCGTCTGACCACAGAACAGTTTTCCACTTTGCCACAGTCCATTTTAAATGAGCCTTGGCCCAGAGAAAACGCCTGCGCTTCTGGATCATGTTTAGATATGGCTTCTGTTTTGACCTATAGAGTTTTAGCCGGCAACGGCGAATGGCACGGTGGATTGTGTTCACCGACAATGTTTTCTGGAAGTATTCCTGAGCCCATGTTGTGATTTCCATTACAGTAGCATTCCTGTATGTGATGCAGTGCCGTCTAAGGGCCCGAAGATCACGGGCATCCAGTATGGTTTTCCGGCCTTGACCCTTACGCACAGAGATTGTTCCAGATTCTCTGAATCTTTGGATGATATTATGCACTGTAGATGATGATAACTTCAAACTCTTTGCAATTTTTCTCTGAGAAACTCCTTTCTGATATTGCTCCACTATTTTTCGCCGCAGCATTGGGGGAATTGGTGATCCTCTGCCCATCTTGACTTCTGAGAGACACTGCCACTCTGAGAGGCTCTTTTTATACCCAATCATGTTGCCAATTGACCTAATAAGTTGCAAATTGGTCCTCCAGCTGTTCCTTATATGTACATTTAACTTTTCCGGCCTCTTATTGCTACCTGTCCCAACTTTTTTGGAATGTGTAGCTCTCATGAAATCCAAAATGAGCCAATATTTGGCATGACATTTCAAAATGTCTCACTTTCAACATTTGATATGTTATCTATATTCTATTGTGAATAAAATATAAGTTTATGAGATTTGTAAATTATTGCATTCCTTTTTTATTCACAATTTGTACAGTGTCCCAACTTTTTTGGAATCGGGTTTGTATTCACTCATTATGTACATTTTGTAAATTTTGAGCACAAAAAAGTTACATAGTGCAGCTTTAAGTTTAGGTATGGGGTTTGATTAAGGGATGTAGAATAAGGTCATGCAGAATAAGGCATTAATATGTGCTTTATAAGTACTAATAAACAGCCAATATCCTAGTAATATGCATGATAATAAGCAACTAGTTCATAGCGAGAATTGAACCCTAAAATAAAGTGTTACCGAATTTTCTATATTTCTACATAAATTTGACCCAAAACATCATCAGATTTCCAGGATGAATTCGTCCAGCCCAAACCATGATAATACCACCACCATGGTATTATCATGGTTTGGGCTGGACGAACGCTTATCATTTAAACCAAACCGTCCACAAAACATTTTCCCAAAAGCCCTCTGGCTTGTGCACATGATCATTGATGGAACAATGAATTCTGAGTTATACCAGCGAACTCTAAAGGAAAATGTCAGGACATCTGTTTTTCTCAATAAATAAATGACAAAGTAAATATTTTTTGCCTCTGTGTTTGATTGGGTTCTCTTTGTCTACTTTTCATCTGATGAGGTTTCGGGTCATATTTATGCGGAAATATAGAAAATTCTAAAGAGTTCATAAACATTCAAGCACCACTGTATTATAAAATGCAACGTATTTTAATGATGGCAAAGCTGAATTTTGAGCATCATTGATTCTTCAGAAATCATTCCATGATGATTTGCTGCTCAAGAAACATTTCTGATTATTAATAATGTTGAAAACAGTTGTGCTGCTTCATATTTTTGTGGAAACTGTGATTCTTTGATTAAATAGAAAGTTCAAAAGAACAGCATTTATTGGAAACAGATCAATTTTATGCACCCTCCTTGGTCAATAAAATAATTAATTTCTTTAAGAAATCTTACTGACCCTAACACAATCATGGCCATTTATAGTGTTTTGAGAACCATCTTAAACATCTGTAATGATTTTACCCATAATGTATGAATGTTTCAAGTCTCTAGGTGTGAAAAGTGTGATGAGGATCAGTTGATGTTTCTCTGCTATACTCATTTAATCTCTGTGGTTCATTCTCAGGTCTTTGGCCCTGCTGATTCGAGAGGTCATGACAGGTTCTGTGTTTCTGCCAATAATGGACTTTGTGGCTGATCCTGTGAGTGTAACAGGTTACCTTAAATGAGGACATTAAACCATAGATATTTTCTCTGTCATTCACTATTTGTGCGCATTAAATTGGCTGAAGTTGTCTTTGCTTGTATCAAATGCAGTTGTAATTGCATAAAATATACAACATATGTATGTGAATCTTATAGTTGTTTATCTAATCTATATATCACTTTTTTTTTCCCAGGACACAGTAAATCACATGGTGCTCATCTTCATTGATGATTCTCCAGTGAGTGATTCAACCACATCAATAACCTTTCCTGCCAAGTGTGTCTTAATAAGGTGTTTTTTTCATATTTTTATGTCATTTTGCGGCTAGCCTGAGCCAGTCATCGATCCTCCATCTAACCTGGTGCCCTTCCTGGAGAAGTTTGCAGATCCACGCAATAAGAAAACCTCGGTATGTAAAGCTTATGTCACCTTAACATGACGCTTTCAGGTTTATCAAGACGTCTGAAGAAAAGGGATTTCCACACTGTACTTCCAGTATCATTTCAGTGTTTTTTGAGTCCTTGGGTTTAGTCATTTTTTCTAAAACCTTACAGGTTGCTTCTTTTGTTTGTTATTCTGCCAGGTGTTGAAGTTGGATTTGAAGGAGATCAGAGAGCAGCAGGATTTGTTGTTCCGCTTCATGAGTTTCCTGAAGGAGGAAGGAGCTGTTCACGTCCTGCAGTTCTGCCTGACTGTGGGTGAGGACATGCATTTCACTGCTAGCATGCACACGATTCATGACTGTGTCATTATTAACTAAAAGGGGAGGTGTGAATTTCTGTTACCAAAATATGTGCTAGTATAATATTTGTTAAAGTGTCATGAAACCCGTGTAAATCTGTGGAAAAGTGGGAGTGTAGAGGGCGGGAAGAAGGGAGACAACAACCAATAAAACAGACCTACAACACACTCATTATACAGACACATGAATGTTAAAATATGACCACGGAGAGGGGAAAAAAAAACAGAGTTGAGGGCACCTTTATGCATTTTAAAAATCTAACCCTATATAACTATATAATCACAGACACATGTCAGTTTAACACAGAAAGTCATAGTTACTTTTTTGCCCATTCTCCTTTGAATTGTTGGTCTACATCATTGTCCATCATGTCATCGCGTTCATGATCAGACGTATGGCTGTATCAGTGTCCTTATTTGCACATATAAATTTTATTTGAAGACGACGTGATTAAATATGTGCGCATACACGGTGCTGGTCCATGTTTAGAGCACTAGAGTATATGAAATATGTCCATAAAAACTTGAAACACGCTCGCTCCGGTCTGTATCTGATCTATATGATCCGCGTTGTGAGCGGACCGCGTTGCGATCCGCATCGCGCCGTTCCGCGCAGAAAACACTCTCATGTGTGCAATCTCATGCGTAATACAGTGCAGTGATCGGGTTAAAAGAGTTCATACTCATGAATAAATGCAGAGGACCGGCTGACGTAGCCAATCACACACTCTGAAGGCACGCGTCTACCTCACATTCCGTGACGTTGCTTCAACTTTGCTTTTCAACCCCGAAGAACGAAATTGCTCAGAAAAATGCAAAAATAACCAATTTCCACTTGTTTGCTTTTAATGTTCTCAGTAATGTGCAGCCTGATCTCCAAAAATGTGTTTTGGGGTTTCTTGACCCTTTAAGATAAAAATAAGGGATATTTTTGATTAATCCATGATCAATTAGTTTGTGTTAATTTTAACTAAATTGATTTATAGATTTATTAACTTCAGATCCAATGTTTTCAGTAATCATACATGCAGATGGCAAAATCATAGTATGTGCTAATGTGCGAAGAATGAATTTCATCTACACATGAGGTAGGAAGATGAGCATACTTTTAAATCTACAGCTGCCATGGTGTTTCTTATTTGTCGTCTCTTATATTTTGGTTGAGAAAAAGTCACCACTCGTCACTGGCGTGTAGGGCTGAGCAGACGTCGCTGCCTTTTTATTCAGGTCTGGTTGGGTTAAAAATAAATGCTGTCGGGTCAGACTCTGTCTAATTTTATCGGGTCTGTCTCAGGTCAAGTTTTTCTTTTAAAAAAATGAATGCATGCACGTCGGGTTCGGGTAAGAAGTAGGGATGGGCAATACACCGAATATTAGCGATATTATCACGGTTTCTTTGCTGATGATATAATATCATCTATATCGTAATAATTTAAAAAAATTCACTTAAATATACAGCAAGCCAATTACACTTCCCTTTTTGTCTCATGACTATGACAGTTTTTAGGCGGCTGCTTTCAAATGCTCCCAAGTTATTTGATATACGACAATATATGCGAGTGCTCTGTGAAGGCCGTCAAAGGTTTCTATTTACTGTAAAACGTGTTTTTGAAGCGTTGACCATTGTAGCCAATCCCAATATTTGCAGTAAGCAATTTGTATGTACTTTGGCACAATAGCTGTTCCATCCAGATCATGTTTTTTTCTTGGTTGGCAAAAAAAAGGATCCGAAAAGACCTCTAATGTGTATTAGTCCTCACATGGGCACCAATTATGTAAGGAATAATTGACGACGGGCTGTTGAATTATTGAAAAATAATGCACACCCGAGGTGGTAATGCGGTCACGACGCAAAGCGGAACATTATTTTTCTAATAATGGAAATTAGAAATAATAATTTTTATCCTATTGTTTACTATATTTATTTGCTTGTTCAGTTCAGTGTCGCTGTGGGTTTTGGTTCTTTTGCTGTTGTCGGCTGTAAAGACATTTGAAATAACTGAAATCATTTGGTGATATGGAACTGTAATGCGGTCAAGACCTGCTGGAACTACTTTAGCCGTGCATTTCCCTGAAAATAATTGCACACCTTAGAACGTTCATCAGCCAATCAGATTCAAGCATTCAACAGCCCCGTAGTAGTGGTTCTCGCATGGGGTACCAAATTATGTTGTGATCCTTACACAATGTGCCAAATTACTTAGTGAGTTATGATCACGCATCACTTAAGATGAGTGTGAGAGTGTCCGATGACTCCTTTCACCTTGCGCTAGTATCAGGGGGATTTCTCGAATAACTTTGTATAGATAACTTGGTTTACAAAATTGTTCACACGTATTGTTCAAAAGTTCATAATGCATTATGTTAACGTGTACGATGTTTAAAGGGGTCATGAACTGAGAAATCAAATTTTCCTTGAGCTTTTGACATATAAGAGGTCATCATACTATAAGAATATCCTGTAAGTTTCAGAACTGAAAACTTCCTTGTTAGTCCAATAAAAGCTTTTATTGACACCAGGCCCAGCAAACGACAGGTTTTTCAAAGTGGGGATCTATGACGTCAAAGGGAGGCAAGCACCGCCTCTGCAGAAGAAGATCAACGCCTACTTCATCACTGCCTGTTTAGCCCCGCCCACCGATTTACGCATGACATACAATAGAATAGGTAGCCTAAGTAACATAGGCCTACGTGGTGTTAAACCAGATCGAGCTACCAAGCAATAAACATGCCGTTGAGGATTACAAAATATTGTGCAGTGCCTGGGCTCGACAGTAATGCAACATGTAAGTAACTGTGTTCATTCTAATGCCTGATCTGAAATGTAATGATTCATGTACAGTCAGATGTTCTTTGTCTGTGTGTCAGTAAATCAAACCAGTGACTAAACGTCAACTTGCGTTGTTTCTCTTAGTAGAATGAAAAAAATCTGTTATTTAACGGCGATTAAATTCTATAAAGAAAGCGATCAAAGAAAGCAATCGTTGGAGCAGCGCGTGCTGAAGCTGTTAATCAAACAGCGAGAGTTTATCAGTGACGCGTTTATCAGTGACTCCTGTTTTATTCAACGAATCTCTTAACTATATCACGTTTGCACTGTTAGTGAAGATGAAAGCATTCGTTAGTGTACAGAAACTGAGTTGCAATGATGAGATCACTGCTTTCATGCGCTCAACATGTCTGTGATCGGCTACAATGCTCATCTCTGCAACCTTTCATGCCACGATCTGAATATAATGCCATAGATCTAAATATGATGCCATAGATCTAAATGTAATGCACTTTTCACGATTAGTTAACCATGAGAGAGTTAAATGGAAAGACGTTAGCCAATCACAGCAGTGGGCGTTTACACTAAACTCTTACAGCAGCCAATCACAGCAGTGGGCGTTTACACTAAACTCTTACAGCAGCCAATCACAGCAGTGGGCGTTTACACTAAACTCTTACAGCAGCCAATCACAGCAGTGGGCGTTTACACTGAAGTCTCACAGCAGTGGGCGTTTACACTAAACTCTTACAGCAGCCAATCACAGCAGTGGGCGTTTACACTAAACTCTTACAGCAGCCAATCACAGCAGTGGGCGTTTACACTAAACTCTTACAGCAGCCAATCACAGCAGTGGGCGTTTACACTAAACTCTTACAGCAGCCAATCACAGCAGTGGGCGTTTACACTGAAGTCTCACAGCAGTGGGCGTTTACACTAAACTCTTACAGCAGCCAATCACAGCAGTGGGCGTTTACACTGAAGTCTCACAGCAGTGGGCGTTTACACTAAACTCTCACAGCAGCCAATCACAGCAGTGGGCGTTTACACTGAAGTCTCACAGCAGACACGCCCCTTAAAACAGAGCATTCAAACCAGAGGGCTAAAATCAGGGTAGGAAAAATGCCTTTTATTTGTAAATTATGAAAATTTTTGATGTAAAAAGCATTCTAACATTATAAGTGCACCCAAGAAAACATCATAAAACAATAAAACAACGCAGTTCATGACCCCTTTAATGTTAAAAATGTTAATGAATGTAATTGTGTGTTTTTTTGTGTGTAGAGGAGTTTAATGACCGGATCCTGTGTCCTGATCTGAGTGACACAGAGATGCAGCGTTTGCATGAGGAGGTGCAGAAGATCTATGAGACGTACTGTCTGGAGGAGAGCATCGACAAGATCAGCTTTGACCCCTTCATCATAGATGAGATCCACAACAGTCAGTCTCATCACAGCTTTCTGTGCAGCATGTGTTATATGCCACTGTCTCTCATTGTTCTCTCTGTCTCTGTCACTTCCTGCAGTCGCTCAGGGGCCATATACAGGCGTGGTGAAGCTCCAGACGATGAGATGTCTGTTTGAGGCATATGAACATGTGCTGTCTCTGCTGGAGAAAGTGTTCACCCCCATGTTCTGCCACAGTGATGAGGTAACCTCGCGTTTTCAGAGCTGCTGAAGATGTGTTTTAACTGTCCATCATGCATCTGTCTCTGTTCATCCTCAGTATTTTCGACATCTGCTCTGGGGTGCTGAGTCTCCTGCTAGAAATTCAAAGCTAAACAGGTGAGTTTTCTTGCATTTGTATGCGTGTGTTGCTACACTCACACAGCAGCAGAATACAGTTGGAAATGCTAAAAATAGATAGCCATAAATATTAGTAATGTAATTTTACTGTTGTTCTAAATAAAATCATTATTATTATTATTATTAAATAGTATTTTTTTATTTTACAGTACAATACCATATATGAGCAATATCACACGAGTAGCAGTGTGATATATCAGCACGGCTGTGATTCGGCCGTTGGTAATCACTGATATACAGCCATATCGCACGGCTACGAGTGTGATATTGCGTTTATACAACAGTTCGACGGCACAAGTGTGTAAATAAATAAGAAACAACAACGGAGTGTCTTTAAAAACCCTCTTTTGTGCGGAACTACTTCCTTCCGCCACGGATTCAGATCTCAAGTCGACGGTTTAACAGTCGAGCCCAAGCCTGTTACTGATTCTGAAACATCACTTTAGATCTAGAAACGAAGGAACACTGAGTCGCTTCACTGAAGATTATTGTGTTATGAGAGAGAGATCGACTAAACGAGTGTATTACCTGCATCTGATATAGCATTCATTCTTCCAGTCGATGTCCATAATATTATATCCATTATAAGAAAATCAGTTTGAATGTCCGCTGAGGAAAGCGATAGTTTCCCTTAACTTTTAAAAGTCAAGGGATTTCCATGACAGCGCTAAAACAACTTCCTTGTTCTGACCAGAGACTCACTCATAAAGACAGTCTTTGCCGCCATCTAATGGTGTAATAATGTCATTTTCACTGAAGTCCATATCACGTAGCCTGACAAGCCAGACCCACATCAAGATGAAGTTGGGTCTGGGAACACACCATTGGCAGGGCCCAATCCGGGGGGCGGGATAAACGGTTGTCTTTCAAAGTCCCTCTGCACGCAATAGGATAGCGCTATAACCAACCAGAGCAACGAAGAAGGTGAAGCGGAGCTAGTTGATAGATTAAACTTTTGCCGTATCTGGTCGGCAAAACTCGGAACACATCTTCCTTTTTTAAGAATGACTTCAGTGCCGTTCTTTGTTCTTTTCTCAAAGAAAAGCTTAACTCCAAGTCTTCCAGAGTCACGGCCAAAGCTGATTCGAAAGACCGCTGTTCGCCAGCTTCTTTGTTTTCAAGTAGCACGCAGAACCGTCGTAACTCTGCCATCATTATGTTAGGCCCGCCCACCGACTCTATACACGATGTGATTGGCCTGACTAGAGTTTGGTTTTTCAAGCTCGCAAGCCAACGGAGAGTTGCTAGACGACCCTGGCTGCAAATTACATTTGCTGCCGCTAGGGTGCGTCTAGATTTCTAGGCTACATATCACGATCACTAACGGACCCTTTCTCAATACCAAATACGGCATATTATTTATATAAAATAATATTTATTGAACAACAATATTTAAATGAACAACAATAGCCATTATAAAAGACAACAGGAAATAAACACAAGCAAACAATTCAGTCAAGCGTACAAAAGCAGCGCTCCAGTACAGGATTAAATAGCCTAAATATAAAGTTATGAAACTTTGCCTTTAGCCAAATCGATTTTTCTCTAGAACAAGTGATAGATTAATAAGACCAAAGATTGCCCGTTTGATAAACCCCAAATGAATTATATCTCATGTTTATCCACTATCTACATACAGTAAGAGGCAGCGGCAGATTCCTGAAGGACTGTCCGAGATGAAGCTGTTCTCTGCGGGTACATGAGCGCTGAACGGCTGCTGACGGCCTGGAGCTCACATCTGAGAAAGCGTCTGAGCACATTGTAAAACAGGCGCTATGTTTATATACGAGTCACATATTTAAAGTCTAAATAACTACATTCTCGCCTAAAAAACTCTTAAAACTACATTCCGTGAGACAATAACAGTAGTATTTATAAAAAAAAATATGGTGGATTTGCTTGGCCGCTATGACGTCGCAAGCGGAGTGATACAAACGGTGAAACGGTTCCAGTGCTGATACTGGGTGGCTATCGCACAGCTGGAAAAGGCTCTCAGCCAATCAGATTTGAGAACCAGAAAGAACTGCTGTATAAAGTAATAGATTTCTTTCATTTTTGTTTTAATAAAACAAATATTTAAATAATAATAATAATTATTATTATTATTATTATTGTATTGTGTTATTGAGTGGGTTCCATAAAACTAAAAAAATAGGCATTTTCATGACTATTTACACCTGGTTTAATGGCACCTTTCTTTGCTGTATATTCTGTGTGAGAGAGAAAGCTCATACAACATGAATGTGCTTCATTATCAAAGAGTGAGTATTGTTCACTTCATATAGACGTGTACATGTGTAGCAGTGAGAGACATGCAGGGCAGATGGTAACCCCTTTTGCCTGTTATTCCAGGAATTTGAGTATGGATGATTTAAGGTAAGTGTATTTGTTGAGGTTCAAGTGGCTGTTGTCCAGTGCTCTCACTGCATGCCATATAAAGCTGCCTGAAAGCCATATGACGCACCTCAATGTCATGAAGAACATCTAGACTTTTTGATAGGAGGGGCAATATATCAGATATTTACAATATATTCAATATTGTTTTGGTTGCAATATGAATATAGTAAATATCATGATGATTGTAACATTTTTACCTTAATATTTACTGTATCTGAAGGTTATGAAATGCTACACTAATATTAACCCTTTTCAGAACAAATGTTTATCATAACAAAATATCAAAATATATGTACAGTGGGTTCAGAGTCTTAGACCACTACTGAAAAATTAAGTTGAATTTAAAAATACTGTAGACATGAATTTGAGAATTACTATTATCTCCTCTTGTTCAGTCAAGCTGACATGAACTGAACCTCTGGTATGATCTGAGAACGTCTGGTGTGATTCAGTGGAAACAAGAAACAATGTCCAAATCCTAAAACTTTCTTATAATTTCAATGATTAAGTGAATGAAATAGCAGACTTCCCATGTGATCTCAGACTTTTGGTCCCCACTATATGAAATATTATCAAATATAATTTTTTTTTTCTCAGTTATATTGCCCAGTCCTATTCTATATCTGAAGATATTATAGTCAAAAACTTCAGAGTTCAGGCTTTTTCATTTGGTTCCTTTGTTGTCACATTAGAAGGATTCTAGGAGATGGTTTTTACATTTTTCCAGCTGGATGTCAGACTACACACAGGTTTGTTACAGTGTGGAAAGCTTGCTGTTAAGTCAGCTGCCCATTTCCTAACTCAAAACGCCCCCAAAATGGTTTGGAATATCACAACAATCATCTGATTTTGCTGAAATCTTGACACTGTATTTGAGGGTCTCTCACACTGAATGCTTAATATAGAAGATGGTTGATCAAATAAACCTCTATTTTCTGGAAGACAATACAAATTGTTTTAAAAGAAGCTTCACAGTTATAAACCATCAAATAAAAGTGTTAAAGGGGTCATGAACTGTATTGTTTTATAGTTTTATAATGTTTTCTTGGGTGCACTTATAATGTTAGTGTGATTTTTACATCAAAAATGGTCATAATTTAGAAATAAAAGGCATTTTTCCTAACCTGATTTTAGCCTCTGTAAACGCCCACTGCTGTGATTGGCTGCTGTGAGACTTCAGTGTAAACGCCCACTGCTGTGATTGGCTGCTGTGAGACTTCAGTGTAACCGCCCACTGCTGTGATTGGCTGCTGTGAGACTTCAATGTAAACGCCCACTGCTGTGATTGGCTGCTGTGAGACTTCAGTGTAAATGCCCACTGCTGTGATTGGCTGCTGTGAGACTTCAATGTAAACGCCCACTGCTGTGATTGGCTGCTGTGAGACTTCAGTTTAAACGCCCACTGCTGTGTTTGGCTGCTGTGAGACTTCAGTGTAAACGCCCACTGCTGTGATTGGCTGCTGTGAGACTTCAATGTAAACGCCCACTGCTGTGATTGGCTGCTGTGAGATTTCAATGTAAACGCCCACTGCGGTGATTGGCTACTGTGAGACTTCAGTGTAAACGCCCACTGCTGTGATTGGCTGCTGTGAGACTTCAGTATAAATGCCCACTGCTGTGATTGGCTGCTGTGAGACTTCAATGTAAACGCCCACTGCTGTGATTGGCTGCTGTGAGACTTCAGTTTAAACGCCCACTGCTGTGTTTGGCTGCTGTGAGACTTCAGTGTAAACGCCCACTGCTGTGATTGGCTGCTGTGAGACTTCAATGTAAACGCCCACTGCTGTGATTGGCTGCTGTGAGATTTCAATGTAAACGCCCACTGCGGTGATTGGCTACTGTGAGACTTCAATGTAAACGCCCACTGCTGTGATTGGCTGCTGTGAGACTTCAATGTAAACGCCCACTGCTGTGATTGGCTGCTGTGAGACTTCAGTGTAAACGCCCACTGCTGTGATTGGCTGCTGTGAGACTTCAGTGTAAACGCCCACTGCTGTGATTGGCTGCTGTGAGACTTCAATGTAAACGCCCACTGCTGTGATTGGCTGCTGTGAGACGTACGGCCGTTTCCATGCAAAACTTGGCATTTATCAATATGGACGTGAATGGTGACTGTGATCAACTCTCACGTCAGGTCTCAGCTCGTGTACGCAAGTTTTTGAGTTGAACTTGTGTGCAGAATAGCAAATCTGGTGGAGAATTGTAGTGAGAGCATTTTGATCATTTAGATTATTTTCCGATAAAATAAAATACAGATTATTACACAGAATGAAAACAAAATGTAACATAAAGTCCTTGAAAATATCTACAGTAGTTTGCATGTTTCTATGAACCTCAATTAAAACTTAAAAGTCTGTGGAAAAGATTTGATTCTGACCTCACAAACTTTGCCAAATCCAGCACCTATTTCTTTCTCAGAAACTCTTATTTCATAAACACAGTTTTGTTCTCTGGCGGACTGATATTCTGACTCATGGATGTTACGTTGTAGTCGGGCAATCTGATTGGATCATACAAATTGTTTTTCAATTTTGTGTGCAATAGGAGTTAGGCGGTCAGCAAATGGACTGTGGGTGTGCCATCTGAAGCTGAAACTACCTGCTGACTTACTTTTTTTTTCTTTCCCAAATGTTCATGTAAATGAACTAGTAATGAATGACAATTTGATGTGCATTTGAGTCTGTCCTCTCCCATCTCCAGCTGTCCTTTTAGTGATGATGTGCATCTCTTTTTTTTTTTCCCCCATTACTTGTGCTGGCATGCTTATTTGCTTCATTTAGACTTGACAGCATCCCTTTGGCAAGGAATTATGTCACTGGCCACAGGTCCCCAGTGGTCAATTCCAGAGCCACACCTGCCTTAACACGTCGCCCTACAGTATTACCAGCCCTCCCCAGGAAGTAAGTCTGGGGTGGAAGTTGCTGCCAATCTTAGACCAGTTTGCCTGTCAGAAATAGTTTTCTGGAGGTAAAATTGGTCCGAGTTCAGCAACAGGATTGCTGCATGGGTTTACTGAACTGTCTGCATTGCCTTGCATTGTTTGAGCCTGTATCTGTATCGCTCATGTTCTTTTAAGGGCACTTAGGTATACCCATCATTTCCTGTGATTATGTTGTCATTGTATTATGCGCCCTGTCATTGGTTGTGTGACTTTGGTGCAGTGCAGAGTGCTGTTTGTCTTTAAGCAACCATTCAGAATTTGTGACAAATCAACAGCTGTGTTTTTTTGCGTACAGGAACACGTCGAAGCGTGGCGAGTCGTTTGGGATCAGTCGTATTGGCAGCAAGATAAAGGGCGTGTTTAAGAGCAGCACGATGGAGGGTGCAATGTTACCACAATATGCCATGATTGAAGGAGAAGACGACACGGTGAGACAAAACATTTAGAAACATGCTGACACTGAACTAGTGTTTTCACAATACCAAAATTTCAGTAGCTAATACCAGTACAATTTCACAGTGCTTGGTACCAATTTCTGTGCCCTAGCAACAACTGTTGAAACTATTCAACTGTTTTCTTTAACCATGTGAAAATAAAAAAGAATATTTTAAAAGGGTCATGACATGAGAAGTCAAATTTGCCTTGATTTTTTGACATATAAGAGGTCTTTGTACCATTAAAACATCCTGCAAGTTTCATATCTTCAAATGTCCTCCTCATTATGAACAAAGCATTTATTTAATCAAGCTCCAAAAACAGTTCGTTTTGAAATTGCGGGATTTGTGACATCACACATAAATACATTTGCATATGCCCGCCTCCAGAGCAAGACATCGACGAATAGTGATACATCATCACACCATAGGCCCTGCCCACTGGCGTTCAGTCGCTTAACGGCTGATATTTGCCTACAGTGGTTGTGAGTGCCTCATCAAAAGCAAATAGAAGCCATTATAATGACTGACACTGTCTACACTGATACAGTATACGGATGTGTGTTCAGATTATAATGACTGACGCTGTCTACACTGATACAGTATACGGATGTGTGTTCAGATTATAATGACTGACGCTGTCTACACTGATACAGTATACGGATGTGTGTTCAGATTATAATGACTGGCTGTCTACACTGATACAGTATACGGATGTGTGTTCAGATTATAATGACTGACGCTGTCTACACTGATACTGTATACAGATGTGTTCAGATTATAATGACTGGCTGTCTACACTGATACAGTATACGGATGTGTGTTCAGATTATAATGACTGACGCTGTCTACACTGATACTGTATACAGATGTGTTCAGATTATAATGACTGACGCTGTCTACACTGATACAGTATACGGATGTGTGTTCAGATTATAATGACTGACGCTGTCTACACTGATACTGTATACAGATGTGTTCAGATTATAATGACTGACGCTGTCTACACTGATACAGTATACGGATGTGTGTTCAGATTATAATGACTGACGCTGTCTACACTGATACTGTATACAGATGTGTTCAGATTATAATGACTGGCTGTCTACACTGATACAGTATACGGATGTGTGTTCAGATTATAATGACTGACGCTGTCTACACTGATACTGTATACAGATGTGTTCAGATTATAATGACTGACGCTGTCTACACTGATACAGTATACGGATGTGTGTTCAGATTATAATGACTGACGCTGTCTACACTGATACAGTATACAGATGTGTGTTCAGATTATAATGACTGACGCTGTCTACACTGATACAGTATACAGATGTGTGTTCAGATTATAATGACTGACGCTGTCTACACTGATACAGTATACAGATGTGTGTTCAGATTATAATGACTGACGCTGTCTACACTGATACAGTATATGGATGTGTGTTCAGATTATAATGACTGACGCTGTCTACACTGATACATTATACAGATGTGTGTTCAGATTATAATGACTGACGCTGTCTACACTGATACAGTATATGGATGTGTGTTCAGATTATAATGACTGACGCTGTCTACACTAATACTGTATACAGATGTGTTCAGATTATAATGACTGATGCTGTCTACACTGATACTGTATACAGATGTGTTCAGATTATAATGACTGACGCTGTCTACACTGATACTGTATACAGATGTGTTCAGATTATAATGACTGATGCTGTCTACACTGATACAGTATACGGATGTGTGTTCAGATTATAATGACTGACGCTGTCTACACTGATACTGTATACAGATGTGTTCAGATTATAATGACTGACGCTGTCTACACTGATACAGTATACGGATGTGTGTTCAGATTATAATGACTGACGCTGTCTACACTGATACAGTATACAGATGTGTGTTCAGATTATAATGACTGACGCTGTCTACACTGATACAGTATACAGATGTGTGTTCAGATTATAATGACTGACGCTGTCTACACTGATACAGTATACAGATGTGTGTTCAGATTATAATGACTGACGCTGTCTACACTGATACAGTATATGGATGTGTGTTCAGATTATAATGACTGACGCTGTCTACACTGATACATTATACAGATGTGTGTTCAGATTATAATGACTGACGCTGTCTACACTGATACAGTATATGGATGTGTGTTCAGATTATAATGACTGACGCTGTCTACACTAATACTGTATACAGATGTGTTCAGATTATAATGACTGATGCTGTCTACACTGATACTGTATACAGATGTGTTCAGATTATAATGACTGACGCTGTCTACACTGATACTGTATACAGATGTGTTCAGATTATAATGACTGATGCTGTCTACACTGATACTGTATACAGATGTGTTCAGATTATAATGACTGACGCTGTCTACACTGATAAAGTATACAGATCCGCGTTCAGATTCTGACACACTCCACGCGCTTGAGTCTGCCGACAACAGGACAAATGGAAGAATGAAAGAATGTTCGCTTTGACGTGTCCAGATTAAATGTTTTGTTTGCGTCTCTGTACAGACTTCAGAAGGATCCCAGCATCAGAAACAAGTGGATGTTTTATTTTAATTGTGTCCCGGGTCGTGTCAGAGGATTATATGTTTGAGCATTTTGTTTTATAAACGAGGCACAGTGTAATGGCGAGTTCACAAAGACACTTTGGTAACACTTTTCTATGAAGGCCATGCTTATAGTGAATTATAGCCCCATTTATACTTATTTATAAGTAAGTATTACTTTTTTATAAACATATTTGTAAAGACTCATTAAGACCTATTTTTATAATTACTTGTAAGTCATGCATTTGCTTTTTCAATGTGTGTAATGTAATCCATTATACACTGATTTATAAGTATTAATTAGTCAGTCGTATGGTTCCATGAATGTATTTATAAAGATGCAACCTGCATTGCTATAATGTTATTATAGTATAGTTGCAATTACTTTTTAGTTATTCAGATTTATTTCTGTCAAATAAGTGAATATATTGTTATTAAAGCAACACTAGGTAACTTTTGGCGCTCTAGCGGTTAATAAACAAAACTGCATGCGTCTTGCGGAAGAACATTGTAGCCGGAGCTACTTCTCTCTGTTTATGTCTATGACGAGTCACGCAGGTACTGTGCTACTCCGCTGTGTGTACCGACCCGAACATGAAACTTTCAGAGTGTGGTTTTAGCGCTAGGAGGCTGCTTAGGAGTCAACGGCAGTAGAATTTGTGCGGTTAAGAGTTGTTCTACCACTGAAATAATTTTAGAGACATTATTTTAAGGTCTAAAAACTACATAGTGTTGCTTTAATAGCCGTGTTGTGTTCTTGTACATACTTATTGTGAGTAATAATACAGTTACTAACCTCTATAAATGCATCATTGAATGCATCAGCGAAAACATAGGATGCAATTTTCCTAAAGCAAATGTTAAGAAATCACGAAGATGTGCTCATTTTACATTTTAAGTTTATTTGTAAATGTAACTAATGAACAAAAATTCCTGTAATAAAACAATTAACCCCCCCCCCCCACACACACACACACAGAAATCATTAATACAAACAATTGAAAAAAAAAGTATCTTTTTTAATGTTACATACTAGCAAAACACTGCAACAATATTTTTAAAGTATAATTCCAAACTGCTATGAGCAAAACCATATGATTGAGGAGATATAGATATTAACAAATCAAAATTACCATTCATGACCTCTAATGCGAACACTAGCCATTAAAGACATAATTGAGAACTAATTGATACAGCAAACGTGTTTCTGGAACTATTTTATATTTGATCATTTATAAATCAGTGTAATGGATTATGAGCATGTGCAAAAGCAAATGCATGACTTATAAGTAATTATAAAAATAATATAAATGTAACTATAACTGTTCTTATAATGCAGTATAGATCTTAATGAGTCATGTTTATAAAATAGTAATACTTATAAATAAGTATAAATGGGGCTATAAATCATTATAAGCATGGGCTTCATAGAAAGTGTTACCGAAACTTTTATTGAAAGATGAAACCAACTGAATTGAATGATTTCATAATGCTTTGTTTGTAAGTGATGGTTTTATATGGAAACACTTACTCGCGTGCAACAGTAAGTGGGCGTTGATACTGTTTCCTATGCAATGACGTTAGCCAATCATAACAGTGGGCGTTTACTGGGTTGAAAATAATCGTTTTCCGTTTCAATGCTTTAAAAATATGTTGTAAATAGAAACCTTCACAGAGCGTACACACAAATACGCATGCATTTTAATTGGCACTGGAATCCATTTTGATGCTAAAAATAATTGAAATCACTGGCTGAACTCTGGCTTAACGTTCTCTGTTCTGTACGGTCAGGTGGAGGAGGCGGTGATGGTGTTTGAGGACGACTCTCCAGTGCCCGTGGAGGGGGTTGGAACTCCAGGATCATTGCGCAACCTCTCCGCTTGGACCATCTCAATCCCTTACGTGGATTTTTTTGAGGACGAGGTTAAGAAAGAGCGCAATCCAGTCTTCTGCATCGATGTGGAGCGCCACGACAGGAAGAATGGTGAGTTTTAAAACTACATTTACACCTAAATTAATATTTTATTATGCCAATGTCATGTGAGAACAGAGTTCTTCTATGCTTTGCAGTGGGGCATGAGACCGAAACCTGGTCTGTGTACAGAAGATACGTGGAGTTTTATGTACTCGAATCTAAACTCACAGAGTTTCATGGTAAAGTTGATTATCGTCTCTCTCTTCATGACTGAGCCTTCATGTTTACGGTTTATTTATCTCTCTAGTTTGATTTTGTATTACAGGCCCATTCCAGGATGCTCAGCTCCCTTCCAAAAGAATCATTGGACCAAAGAATTATGAATTCCTGTCCTCCAAACGAGGTGAATTTGAGGAATATTTACAGGTAATTTACTTGACCTTTTGTACACTTGCTTCATCTTATTAACAAAGTATAAACATCATCCATCTGCCATAAGGTTACATTGAAATCACTACTAAATTACAAGCTCAAGATCTCTAGCAGTGTGGGTTATAACATTAAAACTAGATAAATGCGGAATGGATATTTAACAAGGTAGAAAAATATCATGAAATTAACCATGATTTGCTGCAAGCATAATTTACTTAATGGCCTGGTTTCACAAACAGGGTTTAGATAATAAGCCAGGATTAGGCCCTAGTTCATTTAGGGCATTTAAGTTAATGTGCCTTAGAAAAAAACATTACTGATGTGCATCTTTAGACAAAACAATGGCACTGACATATTTTAAGATATATCAGTGCAAATTGCTTTCAGTTAAAACAGCTCAAACATGCATTTTAGTCTGGGACTATATGTTTAAGCCTTGTTTGTGAAACCAGGGACTTACACAGAGACAGACACAAGAATTTTCCAAAGGGCTTTTCACACTGCGCTTAACCTTGGGTTATCGTCATTCTAAACCCCGCTTTTAACCCCAGGTAATTGACCGTTTCACACTTGTAATTTAGAAGCGGAGTTAGCACTGCTTTTTACCCAAAGATATGAAACCCAGAGAAGGGTTAGCATCACTTTTGCGGTGTTAAACCTGTATTGCGAATGTTAAGGCTAGATGCTAGCAAAAGACAACCAATCGTGTGCCTCATATTCACGTGCTTTTTACAGTCACGGAAACACTGTGTGTTGTATAAAAAGTCGTTACAGAGTTTGATGACAAAAATGTATAATGGCAGCAGAAAACACGTCAATTGAAATAAAGAAGAGAAGTTTCGTTCTTATGTTTATAGTCTGAATGGTCCATTCAGAAAAAAACCCTTAGTACAGTCAACAGTGTAATATGAGGGTACGCAATGTTAGAGCCCTTCTATAAACAGATGGCGTCCAATCAATGACACTGACACCTCGAATATGCAAACAAGGACGTTATCCTAGGGTTTATGAATGTACAGTGTGAAATTTATGAATACCCAGGATTAATTGTTAACCCCAGGTACATTATGAGCCATGTGATACGTGAAGCAAGATAACCCAGGATTCCATTTACTCTGGATTTACAATGACCCAAGTGTGAAAAGCCCTCAAGTGTGTTAATTTAATGTAATTTAATTAATTTATTTCTTTTTTTAATGCTGTGTGTTTTCTACAGAAACTGCTGCATCACCCTGAACTGAGTAACAGCCAGCTGTTGGCAGATTTCCTGTCTCCCCACAGCATTGAGTCGCAGTTCAATGATAAAACGCTAGATGTCAATTTAGGTATGTTTAAACTTTCTTAACTATATCCACATAGTCTGCTTAACTACACACAGCACGGGGCTTGAAATTAACTTTTTTTACTTGCTTTAGCACTGGTGCTCACAACTTTAAAAAGCTAGGAACACCATATATACATATATGAGTAATATCACATGAGTAGTGCGATATGGCTGTATATCAGCACGGCTGTGATTCGGCCGTTGGTAATCACTGATATACAGCCATATCGCACGGCTACGAGTGTGATATTGCGTTTATACAACAGTTCGACGGCACAAGTGTGTAAATAAATAAGAAACAACAACGGAGTGTCTTTAAAAACCCTCTTTTGTGCAGAACTACTTCCTTCCGCCACAGATTCAAATCGTTGACAGTTTAATAGTCGAGCCCAAGCCTCTGTTACTAATTCTGAAACGCCACTTTAGATCTAGTAACGAAGGAACACACATTTGTAAGTTGTGTCTTAAGGAGTTGTTTAAAGTAAAAACAACATCCTTGTTTCCTTGTTTCTTTCCATTTCAATATAAAAGTCTTTGCTACTCACTCATAAAGACAGTCTTTGCTGCCATCTAATGGTGTAATAATGTAGCTAACTTTCGCTGAAGTCGAAATCACAATCACAAACGGACCCTTTCTCAATACCAAATCTGGCATGTTATTTATATAAAATATTACTTATTGATCAATAACATTTAAATAATCAGTGTTAGCCATTATAAAAGTATAAGAAGTTTGTACAACAGGAAATAAACACAAGAACACAGTTTTGCTTTATAGTAGCCTACAGATTTCAGTTAAATAAAACTATGATGTTATGAAATTATGCCAAACATAGCCAAATCAATTTGCTCTGGAACTATGGTTGCTTATAATTATCATCTGTGTCTTATGTATTTAGTTCATTGTTATCTATTATTTTAGTCCTGAGTTTGGTTCTGTTTCTCATCTGGTATTGTCTTGTGTTTATTGATACAAGCTGTTACGCTGCCTTTGTTTCATTTGATTAAAGGACTATAGCGAATCTCTTCTGCTCATCCTGGCCGAGTACCTTACAACTATGTACTAACATTTTAAATGAGTCATTTGATACAATTGTGTACATGTTTTTACATTGTACTTCTACTTAAAAAAAAAAAACTGCATGTAATTACAGCAATTTGTTGACCCTTACCTTAATCTTTAAAGGGTTTGTTCACCCAAAAATGAAATTTCTGTCATTAATTCCTCACCCTCATGTCGTTTCAAACCTGTAAGACTTTCGTTCATCTTCAGAACACAAATTAAGATATTTTTGATGAAATCCGAGAGCTCTCTGACCCCTTCATAGACAGCAATTTAATTAACACTTTCAAGGTCCAGAAAGGTAGTAAAGACATTGTTAAAATAGTCCATGTTACGCCAGTGGTTCAACCTTAATGTTATGAAGCGACGAGAATACTTTTTTTGCGCAAAAACAAACAAAAATAACAACTTTATTCAACAATTTCGTTCAAGCCTGTGTCAGTCTCCTACGCAGTTTCCATGCAGCGCTTTCGAGTTACGGCAGCCGAAGCTGTTCACGTGAGCACCACGACGCAGGCGCGTGCTGTATTTACAATGTATACAGCGTTGGCGACTGACACAGGCGTGAACGAAATCGTTGAATAAAGTCGTTATTTTTGTTTGTTTTTGCGCACAAAAAGTATTCTCATCGCTTCATAACATTAAGGTTGAACCACTGGAGTCACATGGACGATTTTAACCAAGTTTTTACTTCCTTTCTGGGCCTTGAAAGTGTTAATTAAATTGCTGTCTATGGAGGGGTCAGAGAGCTCTCGGATTTCATTAAAAATATCTTAATTTGTGTTCAGAAGATGAACGAAGGTCTTTTACGGATTTGGAACGATATGAGGGTGAGGAATTAATGAAAGAATTGTCATTTTTGGGTGAACTAACCCTTTAACCCTCCCTTAAACCTAACCAGACCCCAAAATCTGTCCTTAACCTTACCCGTATCCCACCTCAATAGCAGAAGTGTTTTGCGATACAACATGAACACAAGAAGTACACTGTACCTAACATTTTCTTTATGCAAGTACATAGTAGTTAAACACACCTAACATATAGTGTTGCCCATTCAAGTAATGACTGATTGGGTTTAATGTGCCTAAAGTATACCAAGACATTGGCACATTCCCCTTACACCATTACGTCACCACTACTGGCCTGGACTGTTCACACATTGCAGGTACAGTCCATGGATGCTTTAATGCTCCATGTATTCATCAGACCAGGCTGTTTTTCCAGTCTTTCCATTTTTGCCAAACCTGTGCACACTGCTGCCTCAGTTTTCTGTTCTTGGCTGACAGAAGTGGAACCTGACATGGTCTACTGCTGCTGTAGCCCAACTGCTGCAAGTTTCCACATGTTGAGCATTATGAGATGTATTATGTTCCTCCCCAGTCTAGAGATGGGAAGGAGTAATAGAAAATTGTTGAAGGATTCCCTTCTGCTGACTTAGTCACACCATTGTTGATGCAAAATAAAATAAAATTTATTAACACAAGGAAGCAAACAGAACTTCAAGTAAGGAATAATTGGCGACGGGCCGTTGAATTATTAGAAAATAATGCACACCCAAGGTGGTAATGTGGTGTGCATTACTTTTTAATAATTCAACGGCCCGGAGTCAATTATTCCGCTTATACTACGGTTTCCACACCTCAAAACATTGTTCAGATGATGTATTTCAAGACATTTGTCAGGTTTTTGTCCGTAAAACGTTCTTGTGTGTAGGACTAATTTCTTACGCATCTCATCGCAAGCCTCCGCTGCTAATTCAAAAACGTCATTTTAGAGCTTGGCTTGAGCCATTGATAGCAGACTAATGCAGTTATTAGAGAGAGATAGAGATTAAGTGCGTGTATTACCTGAGTCTGTGCGTCTCTCAACAGTGTTCGGAAGCAGCGTCTCTACTAATAGCGAAACTGTAAGTTTATCTGCTTCAGGAACACCGCCGTTATTACCTCGCTAGTGAGAAATGTCATGTCGCTTTTAAGTTGTTAAACACGTTTCTGTGCAGGTGTGTCCGTACTGAGTGGGAGACAGAGCGGGAGAAACCGTACATAGCTTAATAAAACGCAAAAAACATGGAAATAAGTTGTTGTTTTTATCCTATTGTTTACTATATTTATTTGCTTGTTCAGTTCAGTGTCGCTGTGGGTTTTGGTTCTTTTGCTGTTGTCGGCTGTAAACACATTTGAAATAACTGAAATCATTTGGCGCAGTGATATGGAACTGTAATGCGGTCAAGACCTGCTGGAACTACTTTAGCCGTGCATTTCCCTGAAAATAACTGCACACCTTAGAACGTTCATCAGCCAATCAGATTCAAGCATTCAACAGCCCCGTAGTATAAGGCCAACATAATAAACAAAACATTTACTAACTACCGAAAGCAGTCTACATAAACGAGAAAGTAAAAAATAATTACAGAAATAAAAAGTATAAACAAGAAAGAAAATGGCAACCACCTCCCTACAGCTTCCAAAAGAAAAGAAATATAGTAAAATTACTCACATGTTTGGGTTAAATATATTCTTTAAAAGAGAACTAAAGATGATTTCTTTGTAATATTACAACATCAAGATAACTACAAACACCAAAATGAAGTCAACGGAAGGGGACTGTTGCTCCAGTTCTCCGCACTCCAAACAGCTCAGCTCTGAAACCCCAAGGGGTCAAGAAACCCCAAAACACATTTTTGGAGATCAGGCTGCACATTACTGAGAACATTAAAAGCACTCATAAATTTGATCAACAAGTGGAAATTGGTTATTTTTGCATTTTTCTGAGCAATTTCGTTCTTCGGGGTTGAAAAGCAAAGTCGAAGCAACGTCACGGAATGTGAGGTAGACGCGTGCCTTCAGAGTGTGTGATTGGCTACGTCAGCCGGTCCTCTGCATTTATTCATGAGTATGAACTCTTTTAACCCGATCACTGCACTGTATTACGCATGAGATTGCACACATGAGAGTGTTTTCTGCGCGGAACGGCGCGATGAGTTTAACAAAGCTCGCAACGCGGATCATATAGATCAGATACAGACCGGAGCGAGCGCGTTTCAAGTTTTTATGAACATATTTCATATACTCTAGTGCTCTAAACATGGAGCACATATTTAATCGTGTCTTCTTCAAATGAATTACAGTGCCTTGCAAAAGTATTCATACCCACTGACCTTTTCCACATTTTGACACGTTACAACCACAAACAAAAATGTATTTTATTTATGTGATAGCCCAACACAAAGTTTTTACAAATAAGTATCTGAAAAGTGTGGCGTGCATTTGTATTCAGCCTCCCTAAATCATTACTTTGTAGAACCACCTTTTGCTGCAATTACAGCTGCAAGTCTTTTGGGGTATCAGCTTTGCACATCTAGAGAGTGACATTTTTGCCCATTCTTTGCAAAATAGCTCACGATCAGTCAGATTGGATGGAGAGCGTCTCGCCACAGATTCTCAATTGGGTGTAGGTCTGGACTTTGACTGGGCCATTATAACACATGAATATGCTTTGATCTAAACCAGGGCTCTCCAAACTTTTTTTAAATGGGGCCAGATTCGATGTTGTGGACACACCTGGGGGCCTTTTCTATTTTATATATATATATATATATACACTCACCTAAAGGATTATTAGGAACACCATACTAATACTGTGTTTGACCCCCTTTCACCTTCAGAACTGCCTTAATTCTACGTGGCATTGATTCAACAAGGTGCTGAAAGCATTCTTTAGAAATGTTGGCCCATATTGATAGGATAGCATCTTGCAGTTGATGGAGATTTGTGGGATGCACATCCAGGGCACGAAGCTCCCGTTCCACCACATCCCAAAGATGCTCTATTGGGTTGAGATCTGGTGACTGTGGGGGCCATTTTAGTACAGTGAACTCATTGTCATGTTCAAGAAACCAATTTGAAATGATTCGAGCTTTGTGACATGGTGCATTATCCTGCTGGAAGTAGCCATCAGAGGATGGTTGCATGGTGGTCATAAAGGGATGGACATGGTCAGAAACAATGCTCAGGTAGGCCGTGGCATTTAAACGATGCCCAATTGGCACTAAGGGGCCTAAAGTGTGCCAAGAAAACATCCCCCACACCATTACACCACCACCACCAGCCTGCACAGTGGTAACAAGGCATGATGGATCCATGTTCTCATTCTGTTTACGTCAAATTCTGACTCTACCATCTGAATGTCTCAACAGAAATCGAGACTCATCAGACCAGGCAACATTTTTCCAGTCTTCAACTGTCCAATTTTGGTGAGCTCGTGCAAATTGTAGCCTCTTTTTCCTATTTGTAGTGGAGATGAGTGGTACCCGGTGGGGTCTTCTGCTGTTGTAGCCCATCCGCCTCAAGGTTGTGCGTGTTGTGGCTTCACAAATGCTTTGCTGCATACCTCGGTTGTAACGAGTGGTTATTTCAGTCAAAGTTGCTCTTCTATCAGCTTGAATCAGTCGGCCCATTCTCCTCTGACCTCTAGCATCAACAAGGCATTTTCGCCCACAGGACTGCCGCATACTGGATGTTTTTCCCTTTTCACACCATTCTTTGTAAACTCTAGAAATGGTTGTGCGTGAAAATCCCAGTAACTGAGCAGATTGTGAAATACTCAGACCGGCCCGTCTGGCACCAACAACCATGCCACGCTCAAAATTGCTTAAATCACCTTTCTTTCCCATTCTGACATTCAGTTTGGAGTTCAGGAGATTGTCTTGACCAGGACCACACCCCTAAATGCATTGAAGCAACTGCCATGTGATTGGTTGATTAGATAATTGCATTAATGAGAAATTGAACAGGTCTTCCTAATAATCCTTTAGGTGAGTGTATATATATATATATATATATATTTTATATGTTTTGTTTCTTGGAAACATGACAGATTTGACAAAAGCTTGAGCTGACAGTAGAGTAGCTTGAGATAGGACACAGATGTAAATTTAATACACAAACAATATCTGTAAAACTTTTAACAACCTCGTTTTTAAAGGGGTGAAATTTAAATATTATTACTGAGTTAAAACTCTATTCTTATTTAAATTAACGAGTACTCTATTTAGATCACCACAGGTAAAACCACACATGGCACCTCACTACATGGTAAAAAGTAAAAATATTGTTTCTATATCTAGAATGGCTTTATGGTATTTAGTCTATAAACACATTTAATATAAATACAAATGGACAAAACTGCAAGTTTATGACAAAAAAATAGTCTGTAATTTGGCCTTTATTACTCATTTAATACATGTCTACATTAAAAATTAAATAAAATGAGATATTAACCTACATTTCTGACAAAATACCACGGTTACAGTTAGTGTTACCACAGTAAATCCATGATAAATGTTGGTGAATTGTTGGTTAAAAGTATTCTGACTGGATCGTCAGTGTTGTTGATTAAGTCAGCGCTGTTTCAACTGGCTTTAACTGAATTAAATCACAGAGAGATTTGTAGATTGTACCAGAGACCTCTACACTGGCTGTTTAGTGGTCGCGTGATCGAGACACTCAGCAAGTAAACACATTTGTGAGCTTGTGAGTCGCGCGCTGCGCAGTGCGCACAAGTAGCGCTGTTTTGTTCCGCTTTTGGCGCGTTAATGTTTCCCTGGCCTAAAATCTAGTACTGCCACCTTGTGTTGACATTGTGAAACGGCACGATTTGTAAATTATGTGTGGCGGGCCACATATAATATATTTTAATAGACAAGCTGTGGGCCGTTTGAAATTCATCCCTGGGCCGCATTTGGCCCGCAGGCCGGACTTTGGACACCCCTGATCTAAACCATTCCATTGTAGCTCTGGCTGTATGTCTAGGGTCATTGTCCTGCTGGAAGGTGAACCTCCGCCCCAGTCTCAAGTCTTTTGCAGACTCTTAACAGGTTTTCATCTAAGATTGCCCTGTATTTGGCTCCATCCATCTTCCCATCAACTCTGACCAGCTTCCCTGTCCCTGCTGAAGAAAAGCATCCCCACAACATGATGCTGCCACCACCATGTTTCACGGTGGGGATGGTGTGTTCAGGGTGATGTGCAGTGTTAGGTTTCCTCCACATTTAGGCCAAAAAGTTAAATTTTGGTCTCATCTGACCAGAGCACCTTCTTCCACATGTTTGCTGTGTCCCAAACTGCAATATGGCTTGTCGCAAACTGCAAACGGGACTTCTTATGGCTTTTTTTCAACAATGGCTTTCTTCTTGCCACTCTTCCATAAAGGCCAGTTTTGTGGAGTGCACGACTAATAGTTGAACACACCAGACAGGTCAGGGATAAAGTTGTGGAGAAGTTTAAAGCAGGGTTAGGTTATAAATCAATATCCCAAGCCTTGAACATCTCACGGAGCACTGTACAATCCATCATCCGAAAATGACGGTATGAACGACCAGGCTAAAACAGGGGGGTTTCATGACATTTTAACTCCAAACAACTTCTCCAGTGGAGCAATCAGGATAGCACAGTCATCAGCGAGATCACCAGTTGATTCAACTCCACCTGATAGTCTTTAGCAGATAGTTTTAGAGAAAGAAAAACAACAACAAACAAACAAAGAAAGCAGAGAACAAAAAAAATAACACTCCCTCTTGTATACACATCCTAGGATGTCCTAACAAATGCTTACTCTGCTCACCACAATTACACAGAGTGGTTATCTGAGTTAAGGTAGCCTTTTTGTAAACTCGCACTAGTGTGGCTAATCCCATAGACCTCTCTAATCTACAAGGCATTTCCGACCGCAGAACTGCTGCTTTTTTTTTGTTGGCAACAGTAAAGTCTTTAAACTGTCCTGTGTGAAAGTTCCAGGAGATGTTGTGTGTGTGTGTGTGTGTATATGTGTGTTAGCCTGATTAGTCTGAGCTCAGGAACTCTTAAGTGAACAGACAACATGCAATAAAACAATAAATCTACATTCCTGAAGAAGAGATCACAAAGCAAGGGCACAGAAAGCCATTTGCCCAATCTTCTCTGCCCACTCATTCACATCCCCCCTTTCCTGACCTGGCCCAGGTAACCCGAAAGTTTACTACCAAAGGTTCACCTAAAATGCTTATACACTACTTTTCTCATAGCTTGGAAATCCACAAACATCTGGTGCGATTGGACAGATGGTCTCATTCCCACAGCAGTAGAGTAGACCTCAAAACTCGGGAGGATCCTGTTCTTCCGATGTATGCCGTTCCCCTGCTAATGTCTCTCGCAGATGTGATTTCCTGCTCCACTTTAGGCCAGCGAGTTTACATTGGTTTGAATTTATGGTTCTTTGTTCTGATTTGGGTATTTAAAGGGCATTGGCAAACAGCACAAAGAAGCATCTGTAAACAGAATTTTAAACAAAATATTTTGGAAGACTTTACTCTCAAATTGTGTTTTATGATTCGTGCTGATCAGTTTTACCAATTTTAATTCATACATTTTTATTCTTCTTTTTAAATTGATGTGTATGATTTTGCCTTGCAAATAAATGTTAAAATTTGATTCATCCTGGATTCTTCTAAAACCATTTTGACCAGCAGATTAAATAGAGTCTGGTGTTTATGTCCAGGATAGGTCAAACTTTCAAATTCATATGTAATCTTTCCATCTAGAATGTTTATTTCTAGCAGAAATAAAACTGATTCAATGTCAACAACATGGTATGACATCAGAAAATGTCATTTATAACCATTATTAAGCATTATTAGGCCAGTAGTGGGAATGCCCAGTAGCTTCCTGACTGTCAAGCACTGGCTCCATGTAGCGAAAAAATCGCAGGACTTTTACCATTTAGAGGAGGAAACTAGGGAGGAGATTACATGTTGTTCTCTGGATGAAAGGGAGGATCCTGTAAAAATCTTGCAAGAACATTTTCAGTCATGCGTACCATCATTGGAAGCTTTCTTCTTTAGAAAACAACAGGAAGGAGAGTTATTGGATATTTTGTAACAGCTTGTCACATGGGGCAGTACCTTCAAAAGAATATCTTTGTGCCTTATTTACCTTTAAAAGATTTAGAGTAGTAGTTTAAGGGTATATATTACTACTCTAAAGTACTCATATGCAAGTTATATAACACTTTATACCAGTGGTATTCAAATGACGGACCGCGGGACATAATTGCGGCATTTTACTGTTTCTAAAGATTGTGTAATTTTTATGAGAATTGGTGTATTTCGTCAGGAGCATAGTATCATCAGCATAACAGTGAAAACTAACGGCTTGTTTTTTAATGAGTTTTCTAAGAGTAGCATGTACAGGGTGAAAAGCAAGGGTCCTAGGATTGAGCCTTGCGGTACTCCATACTGAACTTGTGATTTTGATGTGATATGTCTTCATTTACTGCTACTAATTAATAACGGTTTAGATAAGTATGATTTGAACCATGCCAATGCAATTCCAATAATGCCAGCATAATTTTAGTCTTTTCAAAAGAATGTTGTGGTCGAGAGTATCAAATGCAGCACTAAGATCGAGTAACACTAATAGAGAGATACAACCACAAATCGGGATGATAAGAGCAAATCATTTGTGACTCTAATGAGATCCTGACTGTAGTGTTGTAGTCAAGACCACCTAATCCAAGATCAAGACCAAAGTGTGTTGAGACCAAAACCAAAGCAGGCGTGAGGCAAGACCAAGACCAGACCAGCACTCCTTAAATTCATAAAGATCCACATTACCACCTGAGAAATTACTTATTTTTAATCAATAAATATAATAAGATACTATATAGAGCCGTTACCAATCAAATAAAATCATTAACAACAAAATTCATCTTTGCACTGCAGAGGTGGTACAGAAGATGCATCTGAATTGGTAAATTACAAATGCATAAATAATGTTTTTTTTCAAAAAAATTATTGAATGTTTGTATAAAAGCAATATCATGTTTGCAGTCATTCTCAAATTTGTGAAAATTTGCTCTTGCTCTTGTGGTATTGCTTAATCACGTTATAATATAAAAATCCAGATCTCATACAAGTACTTTTTTGCAACAATATCTTGAATTTTGTGAGCATTTGTATTAATTTTGGTGACATTTTTGACACAATCCCTCATTAACACAATAAATAAATCAAATTAGAAATAAGTTATTGATTGCATCTGAAGCAGTAAGTTTTACATCAAATCACATTAATGAAGTTAATAAATAAATCAGACAATGCACCGGCAATTTATTAATATCCCAGCAGTTGTGGTCTTGACCAGTCTTGAAACAAAATCCAGAGTCCTCCAAGTCTGTGACCGAGACAAGACCGAGTACAAATGTGGTCGAGACCGAGACTAGACCAAGACCTTCAAAGTACGAGTACTACAACACTACCTGACTGGAAATCCTCCCAGATATACCATTTCTTTCTAAGAAGGATCATAGTTGTGAGGATACTGCCTTTTCTAGTATTTTTTTTTTTACAAAAAAGGGAGATTCGAGATTAGTCTGTAGTTAACATTCTCTAGGATCAAATTGTGTCTTGTGTGTTGTGGGCTTTTTTAAATGGGAGGCTTTATAACAGCCAGCTTGAAAGTTTTTGGGACATATCCTAATGACAATGATGAATTAATAATAATAAGAAGAGGATCTATGACTTCTGGAAGCATCTCTTTCAGTAGCTTAGTCGGTATAGGGTCAAAGATACATGTTTTGATTTTGATGATTTAACAAGTTTAGACAATTCTTTCTCTCCCATAATGAAAATGATTGGAATTGAACACAGCCTCAGGGGATCTACAGTAAACTGTCTGATGTAGACGGTAATAGTATTATTACTAAACATAATTGCTGGAAATGTCTGAACTTGTTGAAGCTCTATTTCTCATTAATTTATCCACTGTATCAAATAAATACCAAGGCAGGCCCGGACTGGCCATCGGGAGCACCGGGTGAATTTCCGGTGGCCTGGCCACTGATTTGGCCTGCTGTCCTCTTTCTTTCTTTTTTAAAAATGATTTTAATTATAATATTATTGCCTTTTTAATTATATATATATATATATATATATATATAATTACCCCAATGCACTAAAGTGATAATTCCCGAATTCGGCATTCGAAAATAAATTGATAATAAATCATGAAACGGTTAGTCTTGACTGGCAACGCTACGATTCAGCTCGCGTGAGCTCTGCGTGTCCGCCAAACCGTTTCGAACAGAGTAAAGGCTGATTTATACTTCTGGGCTACGCGTCAATTTTCATTTATACTTCTGCGTCCTTGTCCGCGTCGACGTGCAATTACACATGCAGAGGGAGCATGTGTACCCCGAGGGAGGGGTTCTGGCAGACCAATCACAGCTTGCGGTCCGCGTAGAATTGACACGTTGTTACATTTTTGGAGAGGTGCATGTCAGGGTATGTCATAGGCTACACGTGCAACACAGCCAACGACGTAGCTACGGCGTACACTCGACGCAGAAGTATAAATTGGGCTTAATAATCAGTGCGACGGACTCGACGAAGCGGCCAGGTGGAGCATTGAGGGAAAGCTCTCAAAGAAAGAGCGAAATAAAGCTAAATTACTGACCTCAGGGCTTCGACTGCAGGTCAGTTTCACCTGTAAAAGGCTACTGTGGTTTTGTCTTCTTTAACGTAGCTAAGTATTAAACTGCTAGCAAATGTTAGCAGTAGCACCCCATTACTGTCGTCATTCAAAAAACTGTATGCGAAATGACATAATTATTATCTATTGTAAAGTTACAGTAGTAATTTAGCAGACAGATATTCACATCGATTTATACGTTTGGAGGGAGCTAGGGCAGACAACAACACAAAAAAATATTAGTAATGCAATAACTTGTTCAGTATTATGATTTTTCTATAAAGATATTGTCATGATGTATTTATTATTGTGCTAATTTTGACATTTAAGCAATTTAGAATTTTTTTATATATATATTTGCATGAAATAGTTTTGTTAAATATTGGATATTTAAGACATTTTAAGATAAAACAACAACACATTGTCCTAATGTGATACTTTGAATTTACCTAAAATAAATGTAGATTCTGTGCAAACAAATTATTGTAAAAAAAAAAAAAAAAATTTGCAACAACGTCTTCCTAACAGTAGAAGAAGTGACAGGTACAAGAAAAGTAGCAAAAAAGTAAACACACACAAGGGAGAGAGTCGAGACGATGAGGAAAATGAAGATAATGGGAAAGGGAAGTGAAGGTGCAGTTCAAGAGAGAATCTTTAATTATTTTGCACGGCCTCAGCCTAAGGATTTAAACCTTTTTGATGTGATGAAAATAGGGTTCTCCATGGTTCCAAAATTTGTTGTGGGTGTATGGGGTGGCCTGGATGGGTGTGACATTTCCCGGCCTGAAATTTTGTCCCAGTCCGGCCCTGTACCAAGGATTGTATTTAGGGGTAGATAAGGTACAAAGTTGTCCCTTCAAGGGAACTGTTATACCCCTAAACATATAATTTTCGGACAGTACAGGAGTTCTTCCATGCATTACTTTGTTTAATGGAGAAAGTTTAAAAATGCCCCTAACTAATGCAGACACACTTCTGTGTGATCAGTTTGTGGAGAATGTTTGTAACCGTGCCCTTCGTAGGGAGCTTAAGCGATTTGTATGTGATGTGAATGTTCCTATTGGGAATTTGAGGCAATGTCTGTAAGTAGTTGGGACTGCAGTCGTTCTGCATTGTCATGCCTAGACCAGAATTGGTTGAGTTAAAGGAGATATTAAAGCAGCAACAGAGCCAACTAGATCATCTTACCCAAAATTGTGCATTATTTCAGGGTAAGCGTAATTGGCCGATTGGTTATTTGCAGGTGGTGTCAGAATCCTAGTTATTCCCGGGTTCCTCTAGTGCTCCGGCCATCTGGCACCAAAAATCATGCCACAGTCCAAATCACTGATATTACATTTTTATGTGAACATATCTGAAGCTCCTGACCCGTATCTACATGATTTTATGCATTGTTCTAATGCCACATGATTGGCTGATTAGATAATCACATTAATAAGTACAAAAAGTGTTTCTGATGAATTGCTCAGTGAGTGTATAAAGTCCTGGAGTTCAGCAAAATTATTAAGATTCCAATAATTATATTTAATAGCAATATTAATAATCACAATAAGCATTTATTCCAGTAATTTACAGTGGCCCTCAAAAGTTTTTGGACAATTTAGTGACACTTAATTTCATTAGATGACAAAATACACATTTTCACAGATTCTGCAAGCGGTTCACATACTTTTTCTTGCACCTGTAAATCAAAACTGCCTAATGTTACTGAATGAAATGTGGACCCAGGACGAGCTCTAGGACTGTGAAGCTTTGGGGTGTTGGTGGACTCCATCTGCTCCATCTGTGTTTGATCATCGCTCTGAATCCCATCTGGATGTACTCTTTGACAAAAACATGATTTTCTCAGCTTTTTGCTCAAAATGTTGCTTTTTTATGAAGCTTACCCACATTCAAGTGATGATAAAAAAAGAATGCATGAAGCTATAATAACTTTATTTTTTTAAGGTCTGTTCTTTTTTTGATGTTCAGATATTCATACAACAAAATATTCTGACATTTTTGTGAAAATAATCAAAAACGCTGGTGGTGGCTGGCAACATTTTTTTTTTTTTTTTTTAAACCGCTGGCAGGGAAAGAGTTAAGAGGAGTTTTTTGCAGTGCTTGACATTGACATAAAACACACAGATGGCTAGAGTAATTCTTGGTTCTTTGTTCCTGTCCGTGAGAAACTCAACTCAACAACCTTAAACACAATCCCACGTTTTCCTTATGCATTCTGACAGAACTTGACAGCATCTGTTAGGAATTAGAGAGCAAATCCCAAAATGCAATACTTGTAATTAGGAGTTTGTTTAACAAACAGAGGCCAAAAAACACTTCAGTGTGCATTTTGAAATGTTTATAACACTGTTTATAACAGTTCATAACACTATAAAACATGGAAAAGTGGACTCTGAATTCAATGAATTTACTTTGCTTTTCTCTGCAGGGAAGATATTTAAGTCTGTCCCAGGAAAGCTAATGAAAGAGGTAAGAATTTGGATTTTATTTTCTGTATGTATTTCCAATGAAATCAAAACTTACTTTATGCACAATTCCTAGTCTTATTATGAACAATTCATCATTTCACTCCAAATGCAGTTGTGGCCAGCTGGTCTTTGTTTGTATGCACATCTGCCATGCCGACTACCGCTGGTTTGAGCCCTGCACAGGATGGGCACATCCTCACCTCTACACAAAGAAAAAAAATCATAATCTTTATTCAAAATGTAGTAACTTATCCACCTTGCTAAACAACTTTTTTGGCTGACTTCACTTCATACTTGATTGTTGCCAAATAGTCATTAGCTACGTTTCCATGGACAACTTTTGTTGCAAACACGAGGAAATAATTTTGATTGATAAATCCGAACGTAGTGTTTACATGAACACAAAATAAAGTGTTTGATGTGTGGTTTTATGTCCCAAGCTTCAAATCAGATATTTTGACATGCGCTCACTGCACGAATATACAGAGTTTCCCGCTGTTGGCACATACTAACTATCCATTGCTACTTTACTCTGTTTTAAAAAGCAGACGTAATATTTATCTATTTTGGGTCCTAATTAGGAGGCGTCAAGCACATGAACCGTTGTGCCGTGCTGCTTATATTTATCAAGCAGTAAAAACGCATCTTCCCGTGGCCAAAACAAGGTGTCTGTGGATGAGAGTCCGAAGCAAGAACCTGTGGGACATTGTCCTGCTCCACTTCACAGATGATGAGTGAAAGAATTTTAGATTGACACGACTGTCATTTATGACACCTTATTCAACTGGAAGAACAGCTCGTTCTGTGGGTCATACATCATTACGCCATATACACCGATGAGGCATAACATTATGACCGGTGAAGTGAATAACACTGATTATCTCTTCATCACGGCACCTGTTGGGATATATTAGGCAGCAAGTGAACATTTTGTCCTGAAAGTTGATGTGTTAGAAGCAGGAAAAATGGGCAAGCGTAAGGATTTGAGCATGTTTGACAAGTGGTGAACCGGCGACAGGGTCATGGGCGGCCAAGGCTCATTGATGCACGTGGGGAGCGAAGTGCGTTCCGTGTCGGAATGTCTGTTTTTGTTTTGGTCTGTGCGATACCGCACACCGCCAGTTTACCCAATGGTATTTCGACACCACAGGTTGCCAGTTGGCGGAAAACACAGCGTATTAATGCCATGGAAGCCAGCAAACAAACTGGGTCAGAGATCGCAGATTCTACCCGACCTAAAAAGCCTCAGCATCCATCAAAAAATCTCTATGAACGAGAGCATATTAAAACGCGGATAAATCAACTCATCAACTTACAGTGTGGCTTTCATTGTCAACTGCGCTCGCTCCTGTTGCGTGTTCTCAAAGCTGGCAACCCGCGTGAGCGTCGAGTCTGAGGAGGAGGGGGCGGGGGAAACAACTCCAATATTTTAAATTTGGTCTGCAGTACCCATTTCAATCCTACATACCGCACCTTTAAAGGATCTGCTGCTAACATCTTGGTGCCAGATACCACAGCACACCTTCAGGGGTCTATTGGAGTCCATGCCTCGACGGGTCAGGGCTGTTTTGGCAGCAAAAGGGGGACCAACACAATATTAGGTCATAATGTTATGCCTGATCGGTGTACGTCATTGCACATGCACAGAACTTTTACAGTTTCGGTTTTCAATCCGATCCAGCGTTTACATGTCCTATCGAACGGATTAGAAAGGTTTATACCACCCCTTACAACCCAAATTTCAATCAGATTTGGCCAGTTCATTCCGATTGACATGGTTACATGTGACTTTTTTGTTCTGACTCTTCTACAAGTCCAATTACAATCAGATTATTAGGGTCCATGTAAACACAGCTTTGTTTAGGCTATACTGTTGTAGGAAATGTGGCCTTTCTAAAATCTTGCCAATAGTTAACTCAAAAATTTCAATTTTAATTTCAATAATAGCTCATTACGATTGGGATACATGGAGATGTTCTTGATAGTAAACTTGGACTTCAGCCTTCATGTCACTGTCAAAAGCCTCCTCAGAAGTGTGTGCCAATTATTATTATTATTATTATTATTATTATTATTATTATTATTATTATTATCATGGGAGTTGCCTCCCTGAAATGCTGTACTGACAGTAAATCACAGATATCCCTTAATGCTGTCCAGCTTATCTTTTATGTTTTTATTGTGAAATGAGTGATGTTACTCTTATGTCCACAAAATGTTCTCTTTTCCCAGATGTACACTTTCTAGCTTTGTTTTTTACTCTAATTTCTTGATTATCATTTTTTACATTTTTGGACAAGACTGTTTTGTTTGACCTAATGAAAGTCTTGGGTCCAGATAGCAAGCAACCATCGAAACAATGTTAAATCAATGTTAATGTGTTCGACTGCATTGAATCAACATCACTTTTGCACCCGCAATTAATGTTGAAAAATTTTGAAATTTCATCCAAAACTCAATGGTAATGGCATTGAATCAATGTCAGAATGTGATGTTGGTTCAACATCATGCTTGCGCTCTCAGAAAACGAATCACAGCCTGAAATCAACTGAAGATAAAAGACAATACATATCTCAAGATCTCAGCAGAAGTTCTTTTTGAGAATTAACAGAGGTTTAGATGTTGATGTTTTATTGAAAATGTTTGGTCACCATTATGGTGATCAGTGTTTCCTTTAGTTGGGCAGTTTGACTCTTGGCTTTTTATCTGAGTTTAATGTCTTTATAACAGTGTTTACCAAAACACATAATTTGTTGCAAAAAAAGAAACAAAGATGAGACATAGTTTTCAGCATCATAAAGTAGAATATTTCACTAATATAATCCCTGACCAAAAGCGGTTATTTGTTATTAATAGATTATATTCACCAACAATACTTTCTTGCCACAGATCAGACATTCTGAATTTTGGTTGCTTGCTATCTGGGCAGTCATTATTTTTGTAATTCTGATTGGTGACGCAAAAATTACACACTTCACATAAATTACTTTGATTTGTTTTGATATTTAAAATGTCATCTACTAGTCTTAATGTGTTAGTTTGGTTACAAATGTAGCTAGGAAACAATGTTCACACTGTTTGGTGACATTTTTGTAGTTATGTCTCTAGATTTCTTTAGATTTTTTTTTTTTTATCAATTATGGGAGGAAATAACTGGTTGTTGAATAAACCGGTTTAAATATAAAAATAAAGTAAATAAAATTTCACACACATCTATCTTCTGATTAGAAGATCACAAAATTTCACAGGCATAGAATGATTTTCATGAGACTCATGATGTCTGTTCTCGCTGATTTCTCTAGAAAGGGCAAAACCTGGAGCCATTTATCCAGTCTTTCTTCAGTTCCTGTGAATCCCCTAAACCCAAACCCAGCAGACCCGAGCTCACCATCCTCAGCCCCACTGCAGAAAATAATAAAAAGGTATGCTTGCTACTCAAAAAAAAGCCACTTTCCATAACTCCTACCAAGTATTTTGTATATGTGGATCATTTTCTGGAAAAGGTGTTACGATAATGTTTTTGAAGAAAAATGATTCTGTGGAAAATTGTATTTTTAGTGAGGAAAATGACAGTATGAAGCAATGTTATTGTCATCAACTAAAAAATATTTGGAATTAAAACTGTTCATTGAAATGAAGCTGAAATAAAATAAAATATAAATATTAGTTGAAAAACTTAAACTAAATGAAAATTAGAAATGTTACCATGGCAATAGACTAAAATAAGTTTATGTTGAAACACTAAAATTATTAACTGCAAATAAATCAATCTAAAACTAACTAAAATTAAAACTGAAATAAAAATAAATTAAACCTAAATAGCAATATTTAAACAATAAAATGACAAAAGCACAAATTAAAAAAATTAACTAAAATTAACATGAAAACTACAAATATAAAAATAAAGGCTAATTGAAAATATGAGTAAAACTGTAATAAAACTAAAATATATATTTTTCATTTCAATAAATATATATTTTTTTAATTTCTTTTTTTCAGAAAAAATTACGTTCTCAGAATTCAGATTGAATACATCTGTAATGTATTGAAATATATTATATAATGTAATGTATCAGAATCATTTACAACTAAGAATTTGATATGGACAAAAAAACTTTTCTGGTTGCTTTATTGCTATAAAATACATTTAAAACCATTGTAGCACATGTATACTCTACAAAAAGTCTGAACAAAGCTGCTTAAAAACTAAGTTTTTCATAATTATCTGTACCAAGCTTGAAAAATGCTTCTTTACAGCAAGGAAAGGCAAATTTGACTCTTAAATCTTTACATTACTGCAGTAAAATTCTTCATGAAATTTGAAATGGTCATTCTTAAATTTTCTAAGCATTGATCATATTTGTACTAGCCTTAAAACTGATAAGAACAAACGTTTCAAAACATGTTTTCACTTTAATTTTTTTTTAAATATTACCAAAAAAAACGTGAAATATTGCCATTTTGACATCTGACGGTGTAGTTTAAATAATATTTGGGCTAAACCTTGTTTTCTACAGGTCACTGGTACACTTTCATTGAAAGATACACTATATAAACTATAATCTTCAATAAGCCAGGAATAGTCTTAGACATCCATTTACTTATCACAAATCATTTAAAATTTATAAATAAAAAAATCAAACTGTCATATTGTCTGTGTATCTTTAATATCATAAATACAATTTCTCCTCATGTCATTTTAGCTGTTCAATGAGCTGTACCGAAACAATGCTAATCTACCTGAAGGCGTGGAGAGAAAACATAACCTGAACTACTTCATGGAGCTGATGGAGGTTGATGGTTCATATGACTATATGATGTTCATAGGTGAGTGTAATTCAAACAAACTTGAGTTTATTCATCCAAACAATTAAAAAAAATCTTATATTGTGTAAAACATATGTAGAGAAAATACAGAAGGTATACACGATTTATACAAAAATATACAATAATTCTTATTAAAGGTGTATTTCACCAACAAATGAAACTTTATTCACCTGTTTGATGTTATTTTTTTTTTTTTTTACATAGAACACAAACAGTTTACACTGACCATGTTTGGACCATGAAATTGTATTAAAAGTAGTCCATACGACTTTCTCCAAGTCTCCTGAAGTCACATGACGGCTTTGTGTGAAGGACAGATTCAAGATGGCAATGGTTAATCAAATATGTAGAAAGCACTTTTTTAAAGGGGTCAAATTTTTCACATAAGAGGCCTTTGTACCATTAAAACATCCTGCAAGTTACATAGCTTAAACTGTCCTCCTCATTATAAACAAAGCATTTATTTAATCAAGCTCCAAAAACAGCTCGTTTTGAAATTGCGGGGTTTGTGACGTCACACGGGCAAATATATTTGCATATGCCTGCCTCCAGAGCAAGATATCGACGAATAGTGATACGTCATCACACCATAGGCCCCGCCCACTGGCGTTCAGTTGCTTAACGGCTGATATTTGCCTACACTGGATGTTATTATACCATGTTTTAAAATGCCCATTTTTGAGTGGAAGGAAAAACATGCTGTTTTCGTGCATGCATCTTTAAATGCAAATGAGCTGCTGCTCCCCGCCCCCTTTCCAGAAGAGGGCGGAGCCTACAGCTCATGCCTCTGATACTCTGCCAAACACTAAAAAAAAACATCTGTTTAGTTTTGATGATCATTTCTATCGCGGTCACACTCACGTGACATTGCAGTTCTTCATCATCATGAAAGTTTATGATCTGCATGCGTTTTAAAGCCACATCAGTCTAAACTTCTGATATATGGTTTTCTGAGCGCACACTCCCGAAGCACGCGCACAGAAAGCTGGATGTCAGACGGAGCGTCCTGTGAGTATTAAACTAAGCTCTCTTTCACGTCTTATTGCGCTTAAACTGTCAAATACACACAAGGCTATGTCAAACACAGTTCACATAAACACAGTCAGTTATGTCTGTGAACGTAAAGAAATCGCATGTGTGTATTAGATCTGTGTATTAAAGTGACAGCAGCGTAGCATACAGTACCTACTACTATATATGCTATTAATGCTAATCAAACAACAAAAGAAAAACAGAAAATCACTCACTGCTCTTGACTGAACAACTTTAGTAGCTCTAATAACAACACATTTCTTACTTGAATGCTGCTGTTAAATGCTCTGGCGAGGAAATAAACATGGCAGACTGTGTACAGATCACATTTAATGGGATCTATGCTAATAGGGCGGAGTCTGTCAGCAGTCATGGGCGGGGCCTGTGCTAATTGGGCGGAGTCCGTCAGCTGTCATGGGCGGGGCCTAAGCATATGTGACGTCACACTGCTAGAATCTGCAAACGGCTTGTTCTGAGACACTGCTTATGATTTATGGGGATTAAAAAAAGAGGAGTGGGTGGATTTTTACCATTATAAGGTGGTTGTGTTCACACACTGCCAACACGCATTTATGTTTAAACACTATGTATAAGTGAATTTTGTATAATAGGTCCCCTTTAATGGCGTCCTGGATCGTGTTGAAGGATTATATGTTTGTTCTGAGCGTTTTGTTTTATAAACGAGGCACAGTGTAATGGAGAGTTCACAAAGAAACTTTGACAGATCAATCATAACAGCTGGAGTTTATTGACAAGCCTTAAAGGAGCCGCGCCTTAAAAACATCATTTCAGACAGAGGGTCAGAACGAGGGTTGAAGAAAATCATTTTTCCACATAATAAATATATATATATATATATATATATATATATATATATATATATGTATGTATGTATTTTTGGTGCAAAAAAACTTTATTAACATAAGTGAACCTCAAGGAACTTATTAAAATAATAGAAAAAATACATCATGACCACTGTAACCCTCACACTTTGTAACAAATCCTTCCCTTTGGGTCAAACCGAAGCCCTAAAATTATACAGATTTTTTTTTTGTCCAGAAAGGTTATTTCATTTTATTTTGATAATATTTTTTCTATTTTTTTAATGCAATTTTTTTTTTTTTTTTGATTTTTGATTTTATTTACCTTTAAATTACTAGATTTTATCAATAAATAAATAATAATTTAAGCACATTCTTTCAACTTAAATTCAAAATAACTCACAATTTCATGCATAACCCTTTTAATTCAGCTCAAAATATCTCACATTGGGTGTCTCTGCTGACCTCTTGTGGAAAAATAGTAATATAACATGATATTTCATGACTCTTACAGCTCTATATGGAGCAAATGAGCTGCTCCGCTGGGTCCTAAAGTCATTTTCTCTTAAGAATGCATTCAGATACACATACAGACATTATAAAATAATTTTTGGTAAAGTTTTAGCATTTTTAGTTTGAATTTTGAGCACATAGGTCAAATTGACCCATGAGGGAAGGATTCGTTACTTTTTTAAATTTTAACCACAAAACCTCTCGATTCCAGACAATTGTTTTGTGTGTATTCGTGGTTCAAGTACAACAAAAGTTCTAAGCTCTTGGACCACTCCGATGAACACTCAATATTTAAAATGTTTTCAAAAATGTTCAAAATTCAGAGGGAAGGATGAGGGTTCTCTTTACGCGTCAAAGTTATTTTCTCTGGTAATCAACAGAATGTCACAGTTGTTAGTGGAGAGTTTTATGCTGTTGTTTTTTGACACAGGTCGTGTGGTGTTCCGCATGCCCGATTGGCTGCATCACTTTCTGAGTGGAGGTCGTATTCTCTTGAAGAGGACTCTAGAGGCGTACGTCGGGCATTATTTACAGTCCAAATTAGAGCAGATCATGCAAGAGCATCGCCTCGTCTCCCTCATCACTCTGTTGCGAGGTTTGTGTGCTTTAAGCATTTCTTCGTTTTTCAATGCATAGTGTAAAACCTGTATCTAAAAACTACAAAACAAATATTGCCTAAATGTGTCACGAGCAACATTAAACCAGAACTTCTACCCGAACAGACAGACAGAATGACGTTAGTTATTTCCTGGAGGCACACAATCAGTACCTTATCTGACCAGCATTCCAACATGCACTTTCAGACTTCCCTTAGCACTTCCTCTCGGGGAATTATCATCACCATGTTTTGAAGTTTGTTCGACTTTAAGTGGGCCAAAGAAAGTTTCTCGTTTTGACAGAGGGAGTGAACATTTTTATGAATTGGATTTAATACAATTCACCAAAAATCACACTATGAAACAACAAAGCAGATAAAACAATAAACCTTTAACATTAAAGGCACAATATGTAAGATTTTTCACTAGAACAATGTTATATATTTTGTTGACCTGTGTACTTACATTATCTCAAATATTTCCAGCAATGTTTAAATCCAGAGAAATCCTCTATTTTAACCAGTGTTACGGACCGTGTCCTTGCGTCGCCTGTCAATGACATCATATCCGCGCTACCCTTGATTTCTGTAGAAACCATGGAAACACCAAAGCCGCTTTTAATATAGTGTGTGTTTTATTAGACAGACGAGCAACTGTTTGGAACATTCATGGACAGAAAACTGATCATCGCTATACAGCTCAACACAGTTAGTCTTATTGTTTGAATCGCTTGTTTTCTTGATTCACCACGAGTAACGTTATTTTGTAATCAGAGATAGCTTTCTCCATCATACAATATATTTTAAATGTCATTTAGCAACAGTCATTTAGTCATCCTGTTTTTATTAATATGATATTCTAATATTGATCTAGATTACTGCAAAGTGCAACAAGTGTCTCATAGCAGCCACCGAGCGAACGCACAGAGTAACGTTATAACATAACTTTCAACACACTCAGATGTATTTAGCATGATTGTTTTAAGCATGTAAAACAGCACTGCGTTCCCCCACATACACAACGAGAAGAGCGGAAGCGCGACTGCAGCATAAGCAGAATAAAAGCTCAGAGACGGTGTTTGGCGCAGGTCTCTCTCATTAGCATTCGCTCTCAAGGGCTCTCGCGCGTCCTGCTTCATACCACCGTAACGCTAATAAAACTTTAACTCTTACAGGTCTGAGCCAGTTTGGGGCTCTTTAGAAGTTTTGACATGCTCTGACATTTGTGCTTTTTTTCAGTTGCTTATAAACACATTAATGGCAAAAGTGTCATTACACTGTATTCATCACAAACTGGGCTACCATAATATGTGAGCAATATGTATGTACATGCTTGTATTTTTGAGAGAATAACGTTTATGCGTGTTTTTTGAAAAAACTAAAAATTTAAGTCACTGAATTAAGGCCACAAAACACAGATATGTGTCCACAAGACATTTGACTAATGGGTGTTGTTGCCTAGAGTTTTTGCTTCAAACTGATGTGAGAATCATTGTGCCTGCTCATTCACATAAAACAATATATTGATTTAAATTTTGTAAGACACTTTTTCTTTACAAAGGCCGTATGCAAAGAGGCGTGAACGATCATGAATAATGCTGTGATTCACACCTGAGAGAACAAAAGAACCCATAATGAGCCGCATAATGAATGACTCTTTGAGTCAGGTAGGCTATGTGAGAGGGAGCAAAGGGTGAGGATACTCATAACAGGATCAACTATCCACTCTTAACAGAAAACATGATTGCTGATATTGCACAGCATGTGAACAAAATTTTGTATAGGCCTATTATATTTAAATTATATACAGTACCTGTCAAAAGATTGGACACATTTTATTTTTTATTTTTTTGAAATAAGTATCATGGTCATCAAGCCTGTATTTATTTGATCAAAAATACAGAAAAAAACAGTAATATTGTGAAATATTATTACAATTTAAAATAATGGTTTTCTATTTTAATATACTTTAAAATCTAATTTATTTTGGTGATGTAAAACTGAATTTTCATCAGCCATTACTCCAGTCTTCAGTGTCACATGATCCTTCAGAAATCATTCTTATATGATGATTTATTATCAATGTTGGAAACTGCTGTGCTTCTTAATATTTTTTATAACCTGTGATACTTTTTTCAGGATTCTTGGATGAATAAATGAAGTAATGGCTGATGAAAATTTAGCTTTGTATCACAGGAATAAATGATATTTTACAGTATATTAAAATAGAAAACAGAATTAATAGAAAAAATAGAATTATTTTAAATTGAGTTATTCTGTATTTTTGGTCAAATAAATGCATGAGCACGAGAGTTTTCAAAAAGATTAAATCGAATAGTAATGTTCATTCATAAGACACGCAGGCTATTGTCTGCAATATTTGCTTCTTATTTATTAAATCCAGGCAATTGGCTGATGAAACATTGATTAAAATTAAGATACAATTTATACAAAACGAAATTCACTTTAAAGAAAGGATTTACAAAACAGAAGTTTACGAAGTGCGGTCTTTTGCGGTTTAATATTCACAGACACTAACAGAATGAAGTTACCTCACAATCCTCGGCTGAATTCTGAGGTAAATTATTCCAGGATTAATCCTCACTGCGTCTCAAAACGATGTAAAGTACATGCACTAATCCTGATGTGTTTATTTGAGTTGATGTGGGCGTTGACTCTGTTCGCATGGATCGCGTCAGTATTTGAATTTCAAAAGAACGCGCGCTCCGTGGGCGTGGCCGCATTAACACTAATGAAGAGGCTCGCGAACGACTGACATCTCTCTCTTTTCAAACAGATTACATAAACACAGAATATTTGTTTTCGATTTGATTTACATTAGACATATTGTTTCTTTAGACATATGTCTCATGTTTGTGTGACAAGTATTCATTACAGTTCATTTTCTGAAGACTATCTGAATGAACATCGAGAGAGAGGATGTTTGTTTTCTTTATTTTGCAAAAAGCACAACATTTTGTTTTTATTGTGCGTGTACACAAATAAAAGTAAAAACTCAACAGATTATAATGATGTATAACACTTGCCTGAATGACCAAAATCGACTGAGTATTTTGAGTCTCTTTCGCACTGATAAGAAAAAAAACGAGGTTAAGGCGCTGGCGCCACAGCCGACTTCAGAGAGTTAATACATTCGCTCATTCATGAACATGATTTCTGCCCGAGTCCGTCGGATTCCTTTACATCGGCTGTGGAGGTGAAGAGTCAAGACTACAACTCCCATGATTCCACGCTCATTCACGGCCTCATAAAGCTACGCCTTTGTTTTGAATAAGCGCCCTCTAGTGGTGAAACTTACATACTGTGCCTTTAATAGTTATCACACATCACAAGAAAATTAGTTATCAGTTCATCTATGTGTTTTCCTGAAGCTCAAACAGTAGAGCATGGCACTAGCAACGGCAAGATCATGGGATCGATTCCCAGCAAACTGAACATACAGTACATAACATTATGAAAATTTCAATGCAGTGTAAGTTTCATCAGATAAAAGCATCTGCCAAATGCATTTATGTAAATTCCCTCAGAGGGTAAGTGAGATGCTGACATAGCAAATTACATCAAAAATATTCGGGTCTGTGCAGAAATATGTGTGTCAGATTGACCTGCAAACATCATCATCAACTAAAATGTTGTACGCATATTCCACAACAGAGTTTTGACACTTTGCATGCATGTTCATGACCCTAAATGAGGAGAATTTAAAGAAAAACATCATCATAGATTAACCAGTAAAATCAGAAATCAAAAGGGTTCAAATTAACCCACAACATAATATAAGGGATTCATGCTTCAGGCAGCTCCATATCCCAAAATGCAACTCGACTGTGACATCACAGCAGATTGTGCTTAGTTTGTGTAAATTTTCCCCAACAACTCAAGCATTCCTATAGGCCTGTAGTAAGGCACATAAAACAAAATCTTTTAATAATAAATCCGCTCCATAGTGGATTCAGACTCTGAATTTTCTAGTGATCAAAGACTTAAGGCTTTTCCACAACATAAGCAATCACGTACATTCCACGAGTTAGTGAGGGAAGGGCATAAAATATTGAAGTGGTACGCACAAACAGCTGATGAACTAACTAAAATAGTTATTGTGCTGTACTGTCGATCATGGGTAGAGTTGTGCACTTCAAATGATCAGATTATCAATACTGCACCTCTGCAGATGCTGTTTTCTGTGAGAACACAGAGGAACGCTCTGCTGAGGACAAACAGAGACGCGCCAAGAAGACCTTTGAGGAGATGATGAACTACCTGCCAGGTACCTCAGAACAGCTGCAGTTATTGCTTGTGACATGCCATGTTTTAAAGGGGTCCTGTTATGTTCATATTTTTTAGTGTGTAATGTTGCAGTTTGAGCATGAAAAAGGTCTGTAAAGTTTCAAAGCACAAAGTCACTTCAAAGGGAGTTATTTAATATATCAGTGCGCACTGTTTCTGAACTCCCTGAAACACCTCAATTGTAGTCTTGAGATTTCCCGCCCAAGGCATACGTAAAATAAAGGGGCGGGGCCTGGTTGAGTTGGTTAGTAGTGTGTTGAAACTCACGGTTATGGTAAGGGGTGTGACATTCTGAAACACGCTCAAAGTGTTTAGTTAGTTTAGACAGTTTAACATCTGTAAATGAAGAAATTAGGATGTAAATATTAGTATTGAAATTTTACAGTTGTAGGCCTACTATCAAAAATAATTATTAGCCTATTCTTATATATATATATATACAGTGGGGAGAACAAGTATTTGATACACTGCAGATTTTGCAGGTTTTCCTACTTGCAAAGCATGTAGAAGTCTGTAATTTTTATCATAGGTACACTTCAACTGTGAGAGACGGAATCTAAAACAAAAATCCAGAAAATCACATTGTATGATTTGTAAATAATTAATTTGCATTTTATTGCATGACATAAGTATTTGATCACCTACCAACCAGTAAGAATTCCGGCTCTCACAGACCTGTTAGTTTTTCTTTAAGAAGCCCTCCTGTTCTCCACTCATTACCTGTATTAACTGCACCTGTTTGAACTCGTTAGCTGTATAAAAGACACATGTCCACACACTCAATCAAACAGACTCCAACCTCTCCACAATGGCCAAGACCAGAGAGCTGTGTAAGGACATCAGGGATAAAATTGTAGACCTGCAGAAGGCTGGGATGGGCTACAGGACAATAGGCAAGCAGCTTGGTGAGAAGGCAACAACTGTTGGCGCAATTATTAGAAAATGGAAGAAGTTCAAGATGACGGTCAATCTCCCTCGGTCTGGGGCACCATGCAAGATCTCACCTCGTGGGGCATCAATGATCATGAGGAAGGTGAGGGATCAGCCCAGAACTACACGGCAGGACCTGGTCAATGACCTGAAGAGAGCTGGGACCACAGTCTCAAAGAAACCATTAGTAACACACTACGCCGTCATGAATTAAAATCCTGCAGCGCACGCAAGGTCCCCCTGCTCAAGCCAGCGCATGTCCAGGCCCGTCTGAAGTTTGCCAATGACCATCTGGATGATCCAGAGGAGGAATGGGAGAAGGTCATGTGGTCTGATGAGACAAAAATAGAGTTTTTGGTCTAAACTCCACTCGCCGTGTTTGGAGGAAGAAGGAGGATGAGTACAACCCCAAGAACACCATCCCAACCGTGAAGCATGGAGGTGGAAACATCATTCTTTGGGGATGCTTTTCTGCAAAGGGGACAGGACGACTGCACCGTATTGAGGGGAGGATGGATGGGGCCATGTATCGCGAGATCTTGGCCAACAACCTCCTTCCCTCAGTAAGAGCATTGAAGATGGGTCGTGGCTGGGTCTTCCAGCATGACAACGAGCCGAAACACACAGCCAGGGCAACTAAGGAGTGGCTCCGTAAGAAGCATCTCAAGGTCCTGGAGTGGCCTAGCCAGTCTCCAGACCTGAACCCAATAGAAAATCTTTGGAGGGAGCTGAAAGTCCGTATTGCCCAGCGACAGCCCCGAAACCTGAAGGATCTGGAGAAGGTCTGTATGGAGAACTACAGGAAACGTATGATCTCTGTAATTGCAAACAAAGGTTTCTGTACCAAATATTAAGTTCTGCTTTTCTGATGTATCAAATACTTATGTCATGCAATAAAATGCAAATTACTTAAAAATCATACAGTGTGATTTTCTGGATTTTTGTTTTAGATTCCGTCTCTCACAGTTGAAGTGTACCTATGATAAAAATTAGACTTCTACATGCTTTGTAAGTGGGCAAACCTGCAAAATCGGCAGTGTATCAAATACTTGTTCTCCCCACTGTACAGTAAGAGCCAGTGGCAGATTCCTGAAGGACTGTCCGAGATGAAGCTGTTCTCTGCGGGTACATGAGCGCTGAACGACTGCTGACGGTCTGGAGCTCACATCTGAGAAAGCGTCTAAATGTTTATATACGAGTCACATATTTCAGGTCTAAATAACTACATTCTCACCTAAAAACTTTTAAAACTACATTATATAACACAATAACAGCAGTATTCGAAAAAAAATGGTGTATTTGCTCGACCGCCATGACAGTCGCCGCAAGCGTAGTGATACACGCGGTGAAACAGTTCCAGTGCTGATACTGGGGGAATATCGCACGGCTCTCAGCCAATCAGATTTGAGAACCAGAAAGAACAGTTGTATAAAATGATAGATGAACATCCCTAACTGATGTGTGGTGTTTCTCAGATCTAGTGGGGAAATGTATCGGTGAGGAAGCAAGGTATGAGGGCGTCAAGATGCTTTTCAATGCCATTCAGCAGCCACTGCTAAACAAACAGGTACGAACTGCCAGATGCTTATCTAACGTACTGATGTCATTTCCTCAAATGCTCCCGCTTTCTGCTAATTGTGCCGTTTCTCTTTCATGGGTCACCACCTCTCGTTTGTTAACAGATGACGTACGTGTTGCTCGACATCGCTGTCCAGGAGCTGTTCCCCGAGCTCAGTAAGGTAACGCTCTTCTGTACCATATTCACACTCTGACACAGAGCTGCTCGTGATGTTTATTAATGGAGCTTCTGCTGTTTTGTCTTTTGTAGAATCAGAAGACAGGTCTCTCCGTCTCCTCTAAATGGATGTAAAACATTATCAGAAGTCTCAACAGCAACATTATAAAGCATTTTATTGCACTACTAAAATCCAATTATTTATTGACTTGTATACCATGATTATTTCATCGAATCATTGGATCCCTGCCTTATTTTTCCACTTGTTTAAATTGTAACAGCATTACAACATCAGGAGTTTGCATCAAGTAGAAATCAACTTCATTCAACCCACATCATGACATTATTAGTGTGAAAACATCCTTCAGACCATTTTTAAACCGTTCTTACATTCTAGATTGATTAAAAAAAGACACAAAATACAGAAACAAGTAAAAAAAAAAAACATATATAAATATAATTGAGACATTTCATGTACTTTCATACAGTTATGTGTTGTGTGCGGGGAATAAAAGGGGGTTTTGTAAATGTTCTGGCTTTGCTCTCAGTAAATAAAATTGTAATATATCCAGCTCTTTTGTCCCTGGTCATATGTATTAGAATTAATTAATTTGTTTTAAAAATATGTGATCTGCTGTAGTTTAAATAAGTGCTTTATAGGAACATGAAGAGCAACTCTAAGAGGTGGTGATTTCTTGCCAGACAAACCACTATCTATAATAGTCACAAGTTGTGCTAATTAATCTTCATCATCAAAAAACATGACAAAATAAATAACTCTACCCGAGAAAAATCGCACGAGAAGATGTACAAATCATAATTGAGAATTTTTTTTTTTTTATATATATTTTGAATGAAGAAAATAGGACTATAAGGATTTCTTTCTTTTTTAACAGTTAAACCCAAGTCTTTCCCCGCCATTGACAGAATTTTCCGGCTTTCCATGTTTTCACTGTTATACGGTAGGGGGCTCTATTACGCATCTTCTGAAAGAGTACAGAAACTCCGGATCAAAACACAGACAATAAAGAAGCAGAAACAAGTGATAAAACCATCGCTTATGCCCTATGTCTTTGGAAAACACGTGATTTTTCTCAGCTTTGTTCAAAATGCTGCTTTTTTTAATGAAACTTACATTCAAGTGCTGATAAAAAAGAAAGCATGAAGCTAGACTATATATATATAGAGAGAGAGCGAGAGAGCGAGCAGTGTTAATTTCGTTGACGAATAATTTGTCGTAATTTTCGTCAACGACCTTTTTTCACTGACGAAAACGAGACGATAACTAAATAAAAACCAGTTTTGGATGACAAAAACTATGAACAAAATCTACTGTCATTTTCGTCAACGAATAAAAACGAGACGAAAATGTTAGGTAGGGACGATTAGGGAAGAGATCCAGTCAGAACTGATGTCCTGTGTAACAGATGCGCACATTTGAATTGTAACGTGCGGATCTAACCGCGGGAAAACACGGCGCTGTTGAGCTTCTACAGGCTCACGCGACAGCGCTTCAGAGCGGTTAGCAATCAATGAATAGCGCACATTAATGCAAGGTAATTATTTATGAACTAATGCTGAGGAATAATGACAATTTTTACTTTACGATGTTTATATGGTAATATGTTTTAGCCGGTTGTAACAATGCATATTTTATCTCCCTCATCTGAACTTGAATGAGCAGCTGCAACTGCAATAGTAAGGCGCAGACATTTCAAAATAAGAGTCCCGGTGTATTTCGAGCTTGTCTATAATTAAAAGTCACGCATTATTTATACGTTTTTGGTTACACAATAAACTGTATTTAATTTCATTCCCATTTAATTCATTGTCAGGAGGAAAGACTAAGAACAGTATTTGACATATTCAATAAAGTATCAGGGTTATAATAGTTAACTAAAACCATTTAAAAAAATCTTCATTACTTGAAATAAAAAAAAAAATAAACTTAAACTTATTTGAAGCTTTAGCTTAACCTGATATACTAACTAAAACAGAAATACAAAATTATAAAACCTATATAGATGTTTTTAAAAAACAAACAAAAAAAGTGACGAGCTCTTTCGTGTATTTTTAATGTCAAAAACACAATTATGTCAAAATGTCAGTTTTGACATGTATTCAAGTAACAGTCGGTTATGTAATGCTTAAATGCTCAATTAATGCATTACAATTTAACTAAACTCATTAGATTTTAGTTGACTACATCTACAGTAGATTTAGTCGACTAAAATCTTATGATATTTAGTCGACTAAAACTAAAACAATTCAGATGACTAAAATATGACTAAAACTAAATGGCATTTTAGTCAAAAGACTATGACTAAAACTGAATCAAAATTTGCTGTCAAAATTAACACATATATATATATATATATATATATATATATATATATATATAGAGAGAGAGAGAGAATATATATAATTTTTTTTTTAAGAAGGCTCTGTTCTTTCTTTGGATACATTGCATGTTCAGATTATCATAAAACAAAACATTCGGGGGTCCATGAAATTTTTATGAAAATTATCAAAAATGCTGGCGGTGGCTGACAACTTTTTAAAAAGTAAACGCTGACGGGGAAAGAGTTCAAAACAAGACAAAAAATGTTATTACTGAAATACAAAACGATAAAAATCATCCGGCTAAGAAAGTCGGCATGAATTAAATCATACTACCATGATGTATTTCTACCTTCGATTTATTTCCACATTGTAATAATGAGAATTTGAGGTTAAAAGTGCTGAATCGTCATGAAAATATAAAATCACAAAAATATTTTAATAACCTAAATTAGCAAAAAAAAAAAAAAAAAAAAAAAAAAACGCATAGTATACCCCTTGTGAATTCTGTGACTTTTATCTATAAAGAGGTGTAGAAAATGCCTGTATAGAAGATCTCTTCATTGCACTAATTGTCAGTTCTGTTTATTATGAAGGAAACTAATCTTTGGGTTAAATTGTTTTTTCCTCTGACTGTATAATTACACACAAATGGCTACATGTTGTTACAGAAGTACATTAAATAATCTCACTGGCTAAACAATCATGACCCAGAGAGCCCACACCAGCAGAATGATGGGCGTGTATCCTCGATGTCCAATGCAAGAGCTGGAAAATTGAATACGTCCTTCCAGAGCTGGATGAACTCTCTTTCTCTCTGTGATATAGCTGGCAACTACTGCTATATCCAGGTCGCCTGGGGAATACAGCACATGGTATGTTGTAGGGTCAAAGACGAAACGGGGGTTTCAAGCATCAAAAAAATACATGTGCATTACAGCTTTAAATGTAGTTTTTTTCCTGTACATTAGAATGTGTCCTGTTTAATTTGATAATTTTCTGAGCAAAAAATAATGACTATCATACATTTTTTAACATGATTTACACCCACTAAAATGTCATTCAGTGTAACAATATTTATGTATCAGAAAATCTTATTAGGCATATTTAAAACAGGAATCATTTGATGACATATTAAAAAGGATCACAGTGCAGCCACAAATACTAATCCATTGTCATTTTTACATCTTTATACTTTGCCACTATCCTTCAAACCACTAGGTTTACCCATTTGTCAGCAAGAAGTTTTTGTAAGGGAGTGAAAATCATTTAAAATATAATAAAATTTAGTATGATCACATATTCTTTTATATATTTTAATAATTACAGGTCAGAATAAGTATATTGTTTCATTTTTACATAAATATATCCGTTACGCTGAATGACCATGGTTTGTTAGTCTGAATGACATTTTGCCATTGTTCCCATAATTGCAATGTTTTTAGTATTAGTCTGTATCATTAAATTAGTTTTAATAATATTCCTGAGTAAATGACGGCAGAAGCAGATGTTGAAAAATAATAAGCATTTTATTCTACCGTTCTGATGCTCTCTGCCATGCTTGCTTAGCTTATCACTTTGTTTCTGACTTGCTCAGCTCCAAAAGTGACTCCTTGCAGCTATATTTATGAATAATTTTTGTTTGCCAACATAAATGATGTTATCAGGATGGGTATTTTGGGTGGAGAATACCCTCAATGGTCTCTTTTGAACTTGTGACATACCGTAGTAAGAGGGAACTCTGTTCAGAAATATTGGTAAGCTATTATTCTGACAATCACAATCCTGAATACCTTTCTCTTTTCCTTGCTAAAGGCCCGTTCACACCAAGTATGATAAAGATATAGTTAAAAACAAATCATTCTAAATATAAAATAACAGTAGAGTCCACGCCACAACTATAACGATAACGGCACAGAGAAACGATATCGTGGGTTCACTTTCAGAGCGATTTTTTTTCCAGCTATGAACGATAAACACATTGACAGCCAATCAGAATCCATCCTGCTTTAAAAAGCTTGAGCATTTAAAGCATCAGACGACAAAACTGCAGTACATGCTTAGAATGAAGTGTTATTGTGTGGATGCTGATATAGTTAGCATTATAATTATCATAATAGTTATTGTTCTTGGTGTGAATGGGCTTTAAGAGTGCCACCCTAGCTCTTTTTTTTTGGCATTTTATTTTTTTTGGCAAAGTGCCTTTCAACTCTCTCTGTTCGTGGACATCTAAAATGAATCAATAGCACAAATTAAAAAATACAAAAATGCATTAAAATATGAATATTTATTAAGTTTAACACATATTTGTCCGTGCTAAACATTCCTCATTTATCTGTAATAAAAATAAGATGCTAAAATTGTTGTTTATACAGTGATACTGTCATTCAGTGTAATGGATGACACTAGGGCTGCAACTAACGATTATTTTGATAATGGGTTAGTTGGCCGATTATTTTTTCAATTAATCGGATAAAAACCTTTTTTTTTTTACACTGACAAAACACACTATTCCACATCCTGTCCAGTGCTGTCCTTCAAACAAACATGTCAGCTGTGCTATGAAAACATACATAGTGAATATATCTACCATTACATAAATTAACCATGGTTTTACATTGAATAAAACAAATAATAATAATAAATAAATAAATAACAGGGTTATTGTAGTTATTCAATGGTAACCACAAATTAACCATTGTTTTGCTTCAAATCCATAGTTGGATCTAGATGGTATTTATGGGGTTATACAAATGGTAATCAATATGGCAAAAACATGGTTTTATTATAATAAAAAAACTAATTTTCGTAAGGGTATGTTTGTGCTATACAGTATGTATAAAAAAAAGTTACTAAGCAAAAGGAGTTTAAATCACTACATTAAAATTATATTAAACAAAAAAACTCAGTGTTACCAGATTAGATGAATGTTCTGCAGGAACACACACACACACACATTCGCTCTGGAAACAGTAACTGTTACTGTCATTTCTTTATCCTGTAAATAGGCTTCAAGAAACGTCTAATATTTATATTCAGTTACACGCTGTTATCCCTTTACAGATACTACTCTCATAAAATACTTCAATTACACATTGACTTTTAAACCTAAATTTAGCGTCCAGCAGCAGATATTTCAGCTAAATTAGTGTTTTTACGCTGAATATTTGTCTCCCTCTCGACTGCGTTCTGTGTGTGTGACGCGCCGGCGCTCTTTCAGTGAAGTTTGAAGTTTAACACAGACTGTCAGGACACGCTTTCATGCAAAATGGAAATACTCGCATGAATTAGTAGCATTTACAGATGAGGATATAATTACTGTTCTCTATATAGATCAGTGGATATAACCTGTAAAATGAAGGTTTTGCACAGAGGACGCAGACGCACACACACATCTGTCAAAGTGCATGACAGGGTGTGTTAAACGCTAATGCATTCGCTTGAAGCTTAAAATAAACAAATCTCATGTTTTGGGCACTTGGATCATGTCCACTCCACTCCAGATGCACATTTTGTCCATAGAAATGTGTTATTCAGTGCTGTAATTTGGCGCGACCGGTTGAAGTTTTGCGTACAGAGGGCAGACCCGACTAATCGATAATGAGAATCGTTATCGATGATTTTCACTGCCGATTATTATCGATTAGTTGTTGCAGCCCTAGATGACACTGGCGTAACAGACAATTTGCATTACACTGAATGATAAAAGCATTACCCTAAATGACGAAACTTCTACTTCAGCTTATACTGCAGGCCATCAACTGGCCACCTATATCAAACAGTGAGCTTGACCAGTGAAGCTAATCACAGTTATTCACAACATCTACTTATTTTTCAAAAAAATCTAACAATATAAGTGCTTTTTGGCATTTCACTGAATGACATGCGGTTTTGTAACTTGGTAGCCCATGAAACGGTGGAATTACCAAATATTTAACAGCAATGAATTCACTTTTCTGCAGCACCACATGGTCTTCAGGGTGCCTTTTGATGATGTCACAGACTGCCGAATGACTATGGCTGAATCTGAAAATCGCCCCCTATACCCTCAAATAGGGCATTATTTGAGGGGACAGCCATTTGTAGTGGTGTCCGAAACCATAGTGGACGTTATCGAGTGCACTCATTCACACAATCCCACATTGCACCGCAATAACGAGTGTAGAGCCTATGTACACACAACGGCTGTCCGACTTCACTCACTCGTTTTCATTCACTCCTTCAAGTGAACTATATTAGTGGACTAACGTAGGGAATAGTGAATGAGGGTTTTAGGGGGCGATTGCGGATTCAGCCTATCTGTTTTTTATATGATTTCCTGCTACACTGAATGATCTCTTACAAACTGCATTTTCGGGACAAAAGTCCCCTGGTTATTTAAATACTTTAAAAAAGAAATAAGACCTAGTCCTTTTAATATAACACAGCCAACACTTATTTGAAAATGCCAAGAAAACAAATATATTTTTTAACTTGGTATTTTATATATTTATTTAAAGATGTAATGGCAAAATCAAAGTCCGGACCATTACGCTGAAGGACAATTTTACACTTTGGAACATTATTTACCCCATATGTTGACAAAAGTTATTTTAAATATTAAAGTAGACACTTGCATTTAACATGTTTTTTATGTATATAAAATGACTGCGGACACCAACATTGTGACGTCTCGTCTTTGACCCTGTAATACGAAGTACATGATGAAATATGCGGTTAAATGTGCATATATGCATACACAATGACTTACCACTGTCATGTTTGAGTTTCTGGTCTTTGATCATAGTGTATCCATCTCCTCCATCCACTAGGTAAGAGGGCAGCACCACTTTATACACCTTCTTGGGGATGAGCGGTTCATAGCGGGGCACTCGACACTCCGTGCAGAGCACATTCACACTTTTAACACGGTTTCCAGACGGTTTCGATAAATCATACACCAGCTGAAAACCTACAGAGGAATTATAAACCGTTATATGCTTATTCAGTCATATGGACTAGATTTATGGTGTTTTTACGTAATTCTGAGAGCTTGACAATGGTATTCCAGTGCTCAAATTGACGGGGATAGTCGTTTTAAACAGTTTACAAGTTCACAATGTACTAGGGCTGCCCTCGACTAAAGATTTTTCTAGTCGACTAGTAGTCGTTCATTTAAGCAAATCGCATGTGTATATTAATAAGCCAAATCATAATAATGAGCCTTTAATTGCCTATACATAGCCTAAAGCTTGCCATAGCTCACCGGCAAAAGTAATGATTATGAATGTGTCATGAAAAAACAGCAAGGAGACTGTTATTAACATTTTAATAATTTATTGATAATGTTTTCTGTGTTTTTGGCTGCAGAGATTAAGTCGACGATGCTGACTCGTCATCTCCACAGTAGTGGACGTGCCTATATGTAGGCTACGTTTAATACAGGTTATATAATCTTATCTGAGAATATTTGTTTCACACTTGAACTGGTTGACAATTGCTTGACATTTCAAGCTTTCTATAGATATATGTCTCATGTCTGTGAGGCAAGTGTACAGTGAGTTTTGGTTTATTTTATAACGCTCTCAAGTTCACAGAAACCGAGACGGCAGAAAGCGCATCCTGTTTGTTTTCTTTATTTTTACAAAGGCACAACGATTTCTTATTGTGAGTTTACACAAATAAAAGTACAGTTTCCAATGATGTATTACTCTTATCTAAATGACCAAAAATGACGGAGTATTTTAAGTTGTTTCCGCTGTTGTCAGAAAAAAAATGCAAGTGTTCGCTCGCCGACGCCTCCAGTAAAGCACGCTATACTTCAGCTTTCACACTCCACACAAACACTTGGATATGCGCCAAATAATGGCGCACATTTATCTATTTCATATTAATAAACCAAATAAATCATAATAATGAGCCTTAATTCCCTATAGTCGCCTAATCAGATTAGTTATGCCAAAAATCATTAGGATATTAAAGATCATGTTCCATGAATTATTGTATTATTAGTAGTAATATGCATTGCTAAGGACTTCATTTGGACAACTTTAAAGGCGATTTTCTCAATATTTAGATTTTTTGGCACCCTCAGATTCCAGATTTGTTGTATCTCGGCCAAATATTGTCCTATTAAAAAAATGTTGTGGTCCAGCGTCACATATATGCACGTTTCATAACGTAATCTAAGAATATTTGTTTTCCATTTGAATCATTCCATTTAAAAAAATATGTATATCTCATGTCTTCGGTTTATTTTTTGACGTGCTCAAGTTCACAGAGATTTTATTCGCCAGAAAGCACATCCTGTTTGTTTTCTTTACTTTACAAAAACACAACAATTAGTTATTTTGAATGCACACAAATAAAATGAGTCTGTTTCGAATGACGTATTAGGCTACTCTTGATGTAAAATGACGGAGTATTTTAAGTTAAATGCAAGTGAACGCCTCCATGTCATGCAGTAAGCGCGCTATACTCCAGCTTCCGCACTTGAATATTTAATAATAGGCTAGTGCACATTTATCTAGGTTAATGTGAGAGCAAGCGGACTTGTAAAGTTGCTACTACTTACACGTTTCAAATGATAAGCCATATTTGAGATCGATGGATGATAGACGAACGTTTGGATTTCCTGCCCGACATAAAGGACCCGCCATTAACAATCTGTCCCTCACGGACTCTGTGACTTCGCCACAAGGTTTTTTTTCTTCTTCGACTAACCGACTAATGAAATTTTTGGTCGACTAAGCCTCTTCTAGTCGACTATTAGGGGGCAGCCCTATAATGTACAGTAAGCATACCTGAGACCTGTAGGAATTCTCCAGTGTTTCCTCCGTATCTGCGAACTGAGTGCTCAAAGACCTCTCGCAGAGTAGATCCGTTCATTTGGACCAGGTCAAATGTGCCTCCAAACGGCAACACAGCGATCAGGTCCTCCATCGTGATGGAACCTTCCATCGAAACATGCATTAGGACTGTTTCAATATTATTTCTAATATCCTCTGAAGTTGTGCTTAAGATTTTGAATAACCATACCATTTCTGTTTCGCTCATCAATAGGTGATCGAATGGCTCCACCGTTCAGAATACAAGAGCTGACATGGTTCCACTGGATTTCATCAGCATATTTAATGTTATTATGAATCTGAAACACAAGCAAAGAGGGTGTCCTATGGGTTTAAGGGCAAGATTAACAGCAAATCTAACACTTGGTTTTATCTTCAAAAAAATCAGTTCTGTTCTGGGTTGACAGCGCTCTAATTTACCATTTACTTTAAATTTCTATAAGTAGGTGGTCCTTACAAATGTGATGTACAGTACATGCCTCCAAATGTGGTTTGGGTGATCACAAAATGCTTTGGACACCTAGATTTAGCTTGGATCACCTGAAACTAATGTTAATACCAGGTGTAAATGGGGCCTATAGGATTAACATCTGCCTTATCACTGAATACATTTGCAGGCGTTGAGGTTTGTACTCAATGTTTGTTCATCGTTTTTGTACAGAGCAAATGTAGTGTTTGTCCCATGTAGAGTAGAACAAAATAATGCCATCAGAAAATTGCACCAAACTTTAAAGGCAAATTTGTTTAAAATCATAATTCACTCACCATTGCATCACAGATTAAATTTCCCAAATTACATTCACGAAATCGACATTCCTCAAAAGTTCCATTGAGATAGACGAGGGTCTGTCCTACATACTGAGAAGAGTAATTGGCCAGATTCTTCCTCCAATTGTCCACTTCAGTCTGAATGTCTGGATCTAGACAAAGTCAGATCACAGGTTGAAAATGACATATCAAAAGTAGGGATGCACCAAAATGAAAATTCTGGATACACTTGGCCGAAAACCGAAACAAAAAAATTACTTTTTTTAAAATAATTATTCATTTATTTTAAATTTGTTTTTTGTATAATTGTATTATTATTAGATGTTTTAATTAAATTCAATAATTTTACTGAATCTGAATTTTAAAAATACAAGCCAATAAAATAAAATAACCACACTTTTATTTAAAGTAACACACAATAATTAGACAGAAAATAGGCCTATATTCAAATAATATTAAATATCAATATATTAATACTAGTGCTAGGGAAAAATTAATCGCATCCGAAATTAAAAGTTTGTGTTTACATAATCTATGTGTGTGTACTGTGTATAATTATTATGTATATATAAATACACACACATGCATGTATATAAGAAAAATGTTATTTTTTTTATAAAAAAAGTTATATTTATATATAAGATAAATTATATATACACTCACCTAAAGGATTATTAGGAACACCATACTAATACTGTGTTTGACCCCCTTTCGCCTTCAGAACTGCCTTAATTCTACGTGGCATTGATTCAACAAGGTGCTGAAAGCATTCTTTAGAAATGTTGGCCCATATTGATAGGATAGCATCTTGCAGTTGATGGAGATTTGTGGGATGCACATCCAGGGCACGAAGCTCCCGTTCCACCACATCCCAAAGATGCTCTATTGGGTTGAGATCTGGTGACTGTGGGGGCCATTTTAGTACAGTGAACTCATTGTCATGTTCAAGAAACCAATTTGAAATGATTGGAGCTTTGTGACATGGTGCATTATCCTGCTGGAAGTAGCCATCAGAGGATGGGTACATGGTGGTCATAAAGGGATGGACATGGTCAGAAACAATGCTCAGGTAGGCCGTGGCATTTAAACGATGCCCAATTGGCACTAAGGGGCCTAAAGTGTGCCAAGAAAACATCCCCCACACCATTACACCACCACCACCAGCCTGCACAGTGGTAACAAGGCATGATGGATCCATGTTCTCATTCTGTTTACGCCAAATTCTGACTCTACCATCTGAATGTCTCAACAGAAATCGAGACTCATCAGACCAGGCAACATTTTTCCAGTCTTCAACTGTCCAATTTTGGTGAGCTCGTGCAAATTGTAGCCTCTTTTTCCTATTTGTAGTGGAGATGAGTGGTACCCGGTGGGGTCTTCTGCTGTTGTAGCCCATCCGCCTCAAGGTTGTGCGTGTTGTGGCTTCACAAATGCTTTGCTGCATACCTCGGTTGTAACGAGTGGTTATTTCAGTCAAAGTTGCTCTTCTATCAGCTTGAATCAGTCGGCCCATTCTCCTCTGACCTCTAGCATCAACAAGGCATTTTCGCCCACAGGACTGCCGCATACTGGATGTTTTTCCCTTTTCACACCATTCTTTGTAAACTCTAGAAATGGTTGTGCGTGAAAATCCCAGTAACTGAGAAGATTGTGAAATACTCAGACCGGCCCGTCTGGCACCAACAACCATGCCACGCTCAAAATTGCTTAAATCACCTTTCTTTCCCATTCTGACATTCAGTTTGGAGTTCAGGAGATTGTCTTGACCAGGACCACACCCCTAAATGCATTGAAGCAACTGCCATGTGATTGGTTGATTAGATAATTGCATTAATGAGAAATTGAACAGGTGTTCCTAATAATCCTTTAGGTGAGTGTATATACAGTGTATACATGCAAATATTTCTTAAATATATACATGCATGTGTGTGTATTTATATATACATAATTATACACAGTACACACACATATATTAATGTAAACACAAACTTTTTTTTTGGATGCGATTAATCATGATAAATTTTTCCCCAGCACTAATTAATATCAGTATATTAATAACAATATATTATTCTTCATTCAGTTCTATGAACAGAATCAGATTTAACAGATTTATTTTTTGACCAATTATCAAAATAATGTATAGTCCTAGAAAACTATTATTATCAGAGCATGTGAGCAGAGAGCGAGGAGCGGGTCAGTGAATGAGAGGGTAGCGTCATTTTACCCCCGCACGGCTATAACAACCCATATTACAGCACAGGCTATACCATACCATATTACAGCACAGGCTATACCATACCATATTACAGCACAGGCTATACCACACCATATTACAGCACAGGCTATAACAACCCATATTACAGCACAGGCTATACCACACCATATTACAGCACAGGCTATACCATACCATATTACAGCACAGGCTATACCATACCATATTACAGCACAGGCTATACCATACCATATTACAGCACAGGCTATACCATACCATATTACAGCACAGGCTATACCACACCATATTACAGCACAGGCTATAACAACCCATATTACAGCACAGGCTATACCATACCATATTACAGCACAGGCTATACCATACCATATTACAGCACAGGCTATACCATACCATATTACAGCACAGGCTATACCACACCATATTACAGCACAGGCTATAACAACCCATATTACAGCACAGGCTATACCATACCATATTACAGCACAGGCTATACCATACCATATTACAGCACAGGCTATACCATACCATATTACAGCACAGGCTATACCATACCATATTACAGCACAGGCTATACCACACCATATTACAGCACAGGCTATAACAACCCATATTACAGCACAGGCTATACCATACCATATTACAGCACAGGCTATACCATACCATATTACAGCACATGCTATACCACACCATATTACAGCACATGCTAGTGCAAACAGAAACAAGTCTAGAGAAATGTCATGTCTGCACGCGGCACACACACGGAGCGGAACACGGAGCAGTCGTTTCGAAGCTGTGCATCTTCGGAAGCGGAGCCGCTCGCAAAGTTACAAAACATGCTGCGAGAGAGTGAAACCTGATCGCCGAACACGGATGGGTGGGGCGGCATATTTTCGGCCTTTTTTCTCTTTCGGCCAAAAACCGAAAATACCATTTCCGGCGGCCGAAATTTCGGTGCATCCCTAATCAAAAGGGCCATTCACAACAGCAATGCATCACATCTGATAGGTACAGTTTAATACAGGGGTGTCCAATCCTTCTCCTGGACGGCTAACATCCAACACACCACCCTGGAAGTTTCTAGTAATCCTTAGAAGGCCTTGATTGGCTAGTTCAGGTGTGTTTAATTAGGATTGGAGGTAAAATCTTGCCCTGTCCAAATACCCACACTTGCGGTCTTGGCTAACGAGAGCGCGTGCATGCGACAGGAAGTAAGTGCGCAAGACTGTCCCATGGCTTAAAAATGCCAAAGTGCAGTGCCCTTAATGCACACTAAACCCACAATATCCCGCTTCGGAGCGATATTCGAGGCTAAGCGTATCCCATCATGCATTATATTCAGGAACTCACCTGCCCCAAAATCACGAGATGTCGAGGAAAACATTCCACTGTAAGTTAAATTAATTAGATATTACAAATAATTTGGTAGTAAAACATAATGTGTTGCACATTTTATTGGTGCAAAGATGAGTGGGCTATGTGTACGTTGTACAACATTTGCAACTGTTTTTTATCATTTAATTAGAAGCGCCACAATTTAAAAAAAAAAAAAAAATTGTCTTCTGTTATTTACATAGCGACTACTGAACAGACATTTAGACGTTTATTTTAAAATGCAAAGTATTGAAAATAAAACTTAAAAAGCTCTGTAAAGACTTGCATTTTTTTGCAACACTACAAGTGTGTCCCATCGGGTAATCAAAAGTTCTATACACACTTGCGGTCTTCACGCCTACTTGAACACTTGGGCCAAATACAGGAAATACATCATATAAGTAGACAAGTGGTCAAGTGCAAAGACTGCGAGTGTGGGTATTCAGACAGGGCATCTGAACGACAGGATTGGACATGCCTCTTATAGTAGTTTACAGCGGTTCCCAACTCCGGTCCTCGGGACCCACCGCTCTGCACATTTTATTTGTCTCTCTTATCTGACACCCTCGGTTCTGTTTATGGAGCTCTTCCCTAAGGAGCTGATGATCTCAATCGATGTGTTAAATAAGGGAGACACAAAATGTGCAGAGCGGTGGGTCTCAGGAGTTTAGAGCCACTGGTTCCAGTGAGTGCCCACATTTGCAGTGGTCCCGGTTCAGAAGTCAGGTGAATTCAGGGTGACTGGGACATCTCAATGGCAAAATGTGTCCGAATCACCCTGAATTCACCCTACCATAAATTTCCTGTTCATGTTCTCCATATGGATTTTGAAAAATTCTTCAATCAAGAGTTCTAAGACTTGAACTAAACCAACCAGCTCTAAGGGTGCTTTCACACCTGAGCGTTTGTTTCAGAACTTGGTGTGTTTTCTCCCTTGGATCGGTTCCTTCAGGCATATGTGAACACGGCAATCACACTCGGATCCGCACCAAAACAATCCCTCCGAGACCACCTGAATGAGGAACAGTTCTGGTTCTGGACTCTGGGACGGTTTGCTTGAGGTGTGAAAGCAATCCAACCCAACGGACCAATGAACCAAATGGTATTATAATTCATAACAGGGAAATGTGCTTTATAAAGCACTAGTGTCTGATTCTGTGAGTGAGCACATTAGTTATCACAGCACCTCTTCATCTTAAAATGTTGTGTAATTGTGCTTCTCCGTGGGAGAATGCTGTCCAGATGAAGCCTTGATTCCTGCTTCAGCGCATTTGAATTTGCTGCAGTATTAATTCGAATGTAGTATATAATGACGGCTACATTCGTATAGTGTTTGCGTGTGTCTCAACAGTTACAAATAAAGCCACAATAATCTCAAGAAGCGAACTTGTCAATCATCTTGATGGATGACACAGAGGAAACCCTGACCAATAAGAGGACAGCTATACTCGCATGTGACTTGCGAGAACAAATTTTGGTACGCTTTGAACGGTTGCCTTGTGAAAGCGAACCGAACCAAGAAGAAAATGCAACATTGTAACAAATAACGTCCCTGTGTCAGAACAAAACAAACGATCTATAGGTGTGAAACTGAAAACGCCCTAAGATGAATCACAACATAAATTTGAAGCAAATCTGAAAAAACAAGAGATTTCTTTTATGAGGTCATGAAGTTCTCTTCCTATGAAGCACTGCAAATGAGGAAGGGGTTCCCAAACACATTCCTGGAGCCTCCCCAACACTGCATGTTTTCCATGTCTCCTTAATCAAACACACCTGATTCAGATCATCAGCTCAATAGTAGAGACTCCAAGACCTGAAATGGGTGTGTGTCAGGCCCTGTCCACACGAACACGGGTATTTTCAAAACCGCATCTTTTTCCATATGCAAACGCAGTATCCGGACACTGAAACCGATCTTTTTTGTAAACTCCTGCCAGGGTGAACATTTTTAGAAACTCCGGTTGCAGTGTTGTCGTGTGGAATTTTGGCTTGTTGCGTCAGAACCGGAACCGGCAATAACCTTTTTTCCAGGCTTCTGATTGGCCAACATGGCTTTACGGTTAGGGTTATAGTGCCACCTGTTGTTTTGGCATGCTCTTGACAGCGCTTCATAGCGTGTTTAGCGTTTTCATGTGGACGCAATTTTTTTTTTTTTTTTTTTTTTTTTTTTTTTAAATGGAGGGAAAATCTCCGTTTATAAAAATACCCGTGTACGTGTGGATATATCTGTGGGTAAAGACTGACTCAATGACATCTTCGGCAAAGCTTCGTTGGCGTGGGAGGCTGCTGCTCAACTCCTTTGTTACAATTTTGATTTTCATGGTAACAGCAAATTCTTAGCTCGGAATTTGACCTTTCTACATGGTAGAACAAGTTTAATGTCTTGAAAGGATCATTGCTAACAAGATAATTTCTTGTTCAGCGGTAGATCATTTCTACTTCGAAGATGGGATTTTTACTTCTGGAAGCCTACTGTCCTATACCCTCTATTGACTTACAAATTCCCCAGCCTGTTTCCTAGTTTAGCGTTTCCTTACCTGGTGCTATTGAGCCATTCAGAAGAATTGGGTTGCCAAATGATTTCACCACATTCCCATTTGAATCAAAAGTCACTTTTAGGAATCCCAGATATTTTCCAAATGCGTAGGCCTGGACCACGGGAACCTGACGGCCATCCTCAGAATCGACCATGAGTGGGTATGGTCCTGCGGGAACCTCTGTAGATGGTGGCTCTCCTAAAGAGATCGGCACACAAAATGGATGAGTAAATAAGTACAAACCCGATTCCAAAAAAGTTGGGACACTGTACAAATTGTGAATAAAAACAGAATGCAATGATGTGGAAGTTTCAAATTTCAATATTTTATTCAGAATACAACATAGATGACATATCAAATGTTTAAACTGAGAAAATGTATCATTTTAAGGGAAAAATAAGTTGATTTTAAATTTCATGGCATCAACACATCTCAAAAAAGTTGGGACAAGGCCATGTTTCCCACTGTGTGGCATCCCCTCTTCTTTTTATAACAGTCTGCAAACGTCTGGGGACTGAGGAGACAAGTTGCTCAAGTTTAGGAATAGGAATGTTGTCCCATTCTTGTCTAATACAGGCTTCTAGTTGCTCAACTGTCTTAGGTCTTCTTTGTCGCATCTTCCTCTTTATGATGCGCCAAATGTTTTCTATGGGTGAAAGATCTGGACTGCAGGCTGGCCATTTCAGTACCCGGATCCTTCTTCTACGCAGCCATGATGTTGTAATTGATGCAGTATGTGGTCTGGCATTGTCATGTTGGAAAATGCAAGGTCTTCCCTGAAAGAGACGACGTCTGGATGGGAGCATATGTTGTTCTAGAACTTGGATATACCTTTCAGCATTGATGGTGCCTTTCCAGATGTGTAAGCTGCCCATGCCACACGCACTCATGCAACCCCATACCATCAGAGATGCAGGCTTCTGAACTGAGCGCTGATAACAACTTGGGTTGTCCTTGTCCTCTTTAGTCCGGATGACATGGCGTCCCAGTTTTCCAAAAAGAACTTCAAATTTTGATTCGTCTGACCACAGAACCGTTTTCCACTTTGTCACAGTCCGTTTTAAATGAGCCTTGGCCCAGAGAAAACGCCTGCGCTTCTGGATCATGTTTAGATATGGCTTCTTTTTTGACCTATAGAGTTTTAGCCGGTAACGGCGAATGGCACGGTGGTTTGTGTTCACCGACAATGTTTTCTGGAAGTATTCCTGAGCCCATGTTGTGATTTCCATTACAGTAGCATTCCTGTATGTGATGCAGTGCCGTCTAAGGGCCCGAAGATCACGGGCATCCAGTATGGTTTTCCGGCCTTGACCCTTACGCACAGAGATTGTTCCAGATTCTCTGAATCTTTGGATGATATTATGCACTGTAGATGATGATAACTTCAAACTCTTTGCAATTTTTCTCTGAGAAACTCCTTTCTGATATTGCTCCACTATTTTTCGCCGCAGCATTGGGGGAATTGGTGATCCTCTGCCCATCTTGACTTCTGAGAGACACTGCCACTCTGAGAGGCTCTTTTTATACCCAATCATGTTGCCAATTGACCTAATAAGTTGCAAATTGGTCCTCCAGCTGTTCCTTATATGTACATTTAACTTTTCCGGCCTCTTATTGCTACCTGTCCCAACTTTTTTGGAATGTGTAGCTCTCATGAAATCCAAAATGAGCCAATATTTGGCATGACATTTCAAAATGTCTCACTTTCAACATTTGATATGTTATCTATATTCTATTGTGAATAAAATATAAGTTTATGAGATTTGTAAATTATTGCATTCCTTTTTTATTCACAATTTGTACAGTGTCCCAACTTTTTTGGAATCGGGTTTGTAAATCAAGTACAGTATTGGTACTGTGCAAACGTCTAAGGCACATTAGATGGTTCACAAAAACATTTGTTTCAAGATTGTTATTTATATCTTTTGCTTTTGCTTTAGTTGACTTATTTAAGGTGTCCTCGTCACAATGAAATTATACATTTAAGTACTAATATTGTTGTAATATACTATGTCCACCCATACTTTCAAGCAATATGGTTTGTAGATTGAAATGTGAAGATTATTTGTTAAATTTCATGTGTTAACCACATGAAAAAAAATTGTATTCTCACTAACACTTCACTTTCCCTCTGTACAGATAAAAATCAAAATGATTCCCGTTCACATGGATCCGCGGAAATGACTAAAAACGCTGTATTATGCAAGTAATTTGGCGGTCATTTTGTAAAGAAAAACTACGCGCCTGCGCACATACGTATTCAAACGCGCTTGCCTACAGACTAAACACGTAATGCTTATGTGCATGCCATCACCATTCTCACAGATTCACGGTTTTTGAAGTTTACACGAAGATATTATTATATACTATTTCAAAGTTTGCGTTCTCAAGCCACCAAACACTGTTGCCATGCAAATGAACGACCAGAACGCATTAAAAGTTTTCTATTTTAGTTGAAAATGGTGTTGTGTAAGCGGCCCCAAAGTAAATAACTAATGATTTTTTTACAACGAAAATGAATCAATCAAAAATTTACTTTAGCTGGACAATAACTTTTCTCTAGATCTGATGTTCAGCCAAAACAATCTTTCTTCCATTCATTTCCTCTTATCACTGTAAACAATCTATATTGTAAAAAGCGCTATATAAATGACTTGATTGACTAACAAGAACAACAAAAGTCTCCAACTCCAAGTCTATTATATTGTGCTGTGAAGATATGGCTCGGGTCTCTACTTTTATGTAAGTCTTTTTTGCCCATCTTATCATAAACCAGGTGAAAGTCTGATCACTTAAAAATATAAAACAATAACGCCTCTCCTCAGCAAATCACATGATTTGTGGCATCATTCATGCCCAAAGGACAAACATGAACACCCAGGTTTAATACTTAGGGTTAGTGGTTCATTCAGTATGATCAGTGGTAATGGTGATGCTTGCCTAGACAACACAAAGGCTGCAACAGGGCTGAGTAAAATGCTAATGAGCATTACTTGGCAACCTGACCAGTTTCTGGAGCCAAAGGAAACTTTCATGTCACTGTTGTCCTGGTTAGCTGTTTGGATCGAAATAAAGCATAAAAACTTTAATTTTTAATCCATTATGGTTGCAAAGTTCATGTCTTTTATCAATGCACAGATTAATTACATTTAATGACAGTGGAAATAGGGGCGTATGGGTGTCACTTTCTTTGTGGTGAGATCAGCACAGTCCTTTAGCAAATTCAACTGTGCATACACCATAACCACTTAATTGTATTTGTGAGGAGCTGTGCAGAAATGCAAGATCCAAGAGACTGCAGCCCTGATCCCAGCTACTGTAATATGCAGAATTCACTTACTTAGAGCACATTTAAGAGACTGGAAATAGAGTTCTTGTTCTAATCATGAGTGGGAATACAAACAGTCTCATGCCTTTAACGAATAAAATTATGCACAAATTATCCTCTAATTTGTGGATCTGCACTGTAAAAAAATATGGTAGCAACCTTTTATGTTTTACAGGACTTAGATTTACGGCAAAAAGCATCAGCGGGACTTAAATTAATGGTAAAAAAAATGTGATCAGATGTGGTTCCTAGTACTTAACCATAAAAATAAAGTAAACTGTAAAAAAAAAAAAAAAAAAAGTTTATGTTTTACGAGACTTAAATTTACGGTACAAAAACATCAGCTGTGGTTGCCAATATTTTACAGTAAAAAAAATACGATAGCAACCTTTTATGTTTTACAGGACTTAAATTTCCAACAAAAAACATTAGCGAGACTTAAATTAACGGTAAAAAACATCAGCTCTGGTTCCCAGTACTTAACCGTAAAAATAAAGTAAACTGTAATAAAAAAATTAAATTAAAATAAAAAAAAGCAACCTTTACGTTTTACGTGACTTAAATTTACGGTAAAAAAAAACATCAGCGGTGGTTCCCAGTACTTTACCATAAAAATACAGTACACTGTAAAAAAAAACCCTGTGAAATTTACAGTAAAAAATGGCAGCTGTGGTTGCCAGTATTTTACAGTAAAAAAAAACGGTAGCAACCTTTTATGTTTTACAGGACTTAAATTAACAGTAAAAAAAAAACCTCAGATGTGGTTCCCAGTACTTTACTGTAAAAATACAGTACACTGTAGTACTGTATTTACTGCCAGTATTTTACAGTAAAAAATACGGTAGCAACATTTCATGTTTTACAGGACTTAAATTTATGGTAAAAAAAAACATTAGTGAGACTTAAATTAACGGTAAAAAAACATCAGCTCTGGTTCCCAGTACTTTACTGTAAAAAATACAGTAGTAACCTTTTAGTTAAGACTTAAATTTAGGGTAAAAAAAACCCTTATATTTCATTAACTGATAAAACGTTATTATTCCATTTCACTAACGTACTAAAATTTGTATAGCTTTGTAATATACTGATAACCACCATAATAATACAGCTGGTAAAAGTCAATGTTCAATGTTCAATACAAACATAAATATATTTTTTCTGCAATCATACACTTTGGGAGTATTGAAAAGCACATTTTCCTTAAGGTGTGCCTTTAGTCCTGCTGTACCCTATTATTGTGCTCCGCGGAAGAAGAAAAAACATGAGTGCAAGTAAATGATAAGAAAATGGTCTTATTCAGAAATAGTAATGAACTTGGTTAAATCATCACCTGAGTGTAAACTGGCGTTTTTGGATGAGAAATAATTATACATATAACTCATGCACATTGCGGCAATTATATAATACATACCTGTGAACAAGAATGTATTAGTGTGCCCTCCAATCACAACATCCACTCCCCGAACTTTCTTTGCAATCTTTTTGTCCACTGCAAAGCCAGAATGTCCAAGGGCAATGATCTTATTAACACCCAAAGCAGTGAGTTTGTCCACTTGAAGCTGTAAAGCAGTAACCTCATCCTCAAACTGGAGATGGGGGCCTGTAAAACCATAAAAATATGGAAAAACACTGTCATATTACTGCAGGTAATATGTAATAACCTGTGTCCATCTATCCACCCTAATCCATTTAAATGTGCCACCAGGCAGGTCAGTCACTCTCAATTGAAAGTGATCAACAGATATGGACTGGATTAGAGGATGTAGAATGTTAGTAGCACAAAGAGACTAAACGTGGGGTTGGAAGAGGAGATTAAAGCCATTCCATTCTGCAAAAACAACTAGACTTTGTATGTGTGTGTCAGTGTATTTCTTTATGTGTATGATATAAGGCAGCATAGCATCCTAGAGTAGCCTGTTCGATGTGGTCGTGTATGATTTGAAAATAGGGGAGGAGCCTGTTAGATTACACACAGAGTGGGGAATTTTCCATCTGAAATTTACTCCCAGAAAATTCAGGTAGTTACAACTGCATTTATAAAAAAAATCCACATAATTTAACAATAGTTGTTAATGTAGTGAGGTCACTTACTTTAGGATGCTCTCAAAGATTGTCAATTTGTAACTGAAAAATGACTTTGACTTTGAAATTTAGTTAGAGAAATCATATAGGCTACATAGAGTAATATTATACAAATGAGTACCTTTACAATAAGAATTATACCCACTGTGCTTATAAAACAATTATTTTCAAGAATTTAAAGGCACAATATGTAAGATTTATGGATTAAAATATCCAAAAACCACTAGAACAATGTTATATATTTTGTTGACTTGTGTACTTACATTATCTCAAATGTTTCCAAGAATGTTTAAACCCAGAGGAATAAGCTATTTTAACCAGGACACGGACCGTGTGTCGCCTCTCAATGACATCATACCCGCGTTACCCTACGGTTTTATTTTGTAGAAACCATGGAAACACCAAAGACGCTTTAATATATGATGTGTTTTATTAGACAGGTGAGCAACTTTTTGGATCATTCATGGACAGAAAACTAATCATTGTTATACAGATTTTCTTGATTTACCACGAGTACCATGTTTTACCATGCCTAATATGGATCTCTTACTGCAGTGTGAACAAGTGTCTCATAGTAGCGCCGAGCGAACGCACAGAGTAGCATTATAACATAACTTTAACACACTCAGATATGTGTAATATGATAAAACAGCGCTGCGTTCCCCCACATACACATGAGCGGAAGAAGCGGAAGTGCTCGTCTGCAGCAGAATAAAAGCTCCACTGCTCTCGAGCCGTGTGTCGCACTCGTCTCTCATTAGCAATCGCTCCACCGCCTCGTTCAGCTCCTCCCTGCTTCATACTACAGTAACGTTCATAAATCTTTAATACATTAGCTCATCCATGAATATGATTTCTGCCCAAGTCCCATCGGATTCTTTTCCACCCATGATTCCACGAAATCAAGGCGTCATCAAGCTACGCCTTTGTTTTGAATAAGCGACCTCTAGTGGTGAAAATTACATTGTGCCTTTAATCAAGAATCTGTTCTACCTGCTGTACCAAAATCCGACTGAATCATAACCGAGGTAATGTTCTGAATCATTGCTTCCCCTAACTATTAATAATTTCTGGAAGATAATTCATCTCAGATCCCTATATTACTTTGGGTAAAAACAGCTCCAGCCAAACGAGTTAATTTGCTGACATCCATTTCTGTCAGGACCACTATCGTCAAAGACTATTAGCATTAGTTTGGATTGGCGGTATGGTTCTGTTCTGGGCAAGAACTCCCTGCGCATTGTGGTGGAAAAATTTAATCATAGAAGAAAATTCATTTTAATCATTATGCATGAGAATTTATTGTACACATATTTCCATATATGAAAGAATATTATGCATACAGAGAAGCATAATGGCCCGTCCATGACCCTAGGGGTCACTGTCTAAATCTGAGGGCCTAGGGGTTAAGATGGATAAAACATGGGGTTATTTGTGTATGTTGTGGAAAACGATAGACACGGTGGGTGTGGCGTCAGGCCTGGAAGAGGTGTTTATTAGCATAAATAAACATAAAATGTCCAAAACGGGGAATAAAGTGTAAAACAAACAGGGGATCTGGTGTCCTCTGCGTGCCAGGGAATCGTGAAGGAAGGGTAGTGATCAGATAGGATGGGTCCATGTAAGGGGCGGGACCCGCTTCTCTCTTCGGTCCGAGGCGCGAGGGCCGGCGGCTTCTACCCGGCGGCTCGTCCTCTTTAGGCCACGGTAACTGAGGGGAATAGCGGCCCGGCATCCTTGCCTGTCAGCGGCGTTACGCATGCTTCTCCATTCCGGACCGCGGGTCTGGCGACTCACATCTAAGGCGGCGCGGGAGTCCCTCCGCGCTCCCTTCCTGGACCCACGAGGACACCAGCGTTCATGCACGGAGAGAGAGAGACTAGTCCCCTGAGGAGAGGCGCGCTCGGCAGTTAATAGCGGCGGTGATGAGGCTTCATGATATTCAGGTGTGCCTCATCACTCGCCGCCACTTCACGTAATTTCAGCGCCCCTCCTCTCTCTTTCACCCACACCAGTCGGGAACCTGGCGAAGGGCGACGATTTCAGGGACGGGGTGGCGCTGATCATAAGGGAGAGGCAGCCGTTCCGTCATAATGTGCTCCGACTTTTACCATGTGTGTGGAAAACTACAGAAGAAGCTAGTGCTGACCTTGGAGGTCAGGGGAGGTATAAGAATGGAAAGGATTGCTTTGTGTGTCAGTGAACACTCTGCAGACATTGAGATGGCTGCCGACTGTTAGCTCCCTTTGCAAAGGAAATAAACCATTTATTATAAATATAAAGATTTGTCTCTTATTTAAAGTGATAGTTGAAATTTGCCACAACAGCATCCATTCAGCTTAGCATGGATAAGAGCAGGGAGAGCAGCGATTAAACCCCCCTTAGGGTAAACAGAACAGAACCAACATAATGTATTACAGATAGCATTAATGTCAATATTAAATGTACAAAATAATTTGTGAATTTAGTCTGATTCAAGGCGAGTCAGAATACCAAATCCTGACTGACGAGAGGAGGAGCTGGGGATGGAGGAGGGTAAATGAGCTCTGGAGAACGTGACAGCTGCTGATAGCACTGAAGGAGCTTATATATGTATGCTGTGAGAGACGTCGTATTCCTATAGGTAGACGTGATCAGCTGACAGTCAGCTGATGTGAGCTTGACTAACGTGACCTGCCAAGTTTCCAGTTGCGGGAACAAGTTTCAAGTTGTTTAGTTGCACGTGGGATTTGTTTTTTATGTCTTTTAAGGCAGCAGTCTGAAGAAAGTAACACTAAAGGAATATACAAGGATCGGTTGATGAACTGGTTGATGTTTTTGGGAGACAAACATGGAGCTGATGGCTTTTCTGTTTTTGTGGATGGCGTGTTTTTTGGCGAACTCTCTTGGTGCACTGTCTAATCAACCAATAATCAGATATAGTAGAGATGTTCCACTGCAGCAGAATATTCCTCAGGTTAACAAGCCACCTGATCTTGTTTTTCCCAACTTGGACTGTTACAAAGACCTGCGGCGTGGAGAGAGTAAACCGACGGGTGATTATCCACGGAGGAGTTTGTATAAGGCTGAGGAAACAATCTCTCTCCCGTATTCCCCTACCATCCGTTATTTTAATGAATGTACAATCTCTTCAGAATAAAACGGATGAGTTGCAAGCTCATGTGCGGTTCCAGCAAGAGTTCAGAAATGCATGTCTGTTGGCCATTACGGAGACATGGCTCTCTGACAGAGACTCAGACCCGGACATTACCATGGACGGGTTTGGAGCCCCTGTTCGTCTGGATAGAGTTTGCCTCTGTGAATCAAAGGTACTGCAAGAATGTTAGTGTGAGAGAAAGGCTATGTACTCAAGATGTTGAACTGCTGTCGGTATCGTTACGCCCCTTATTTCTACCACGCAAGTGGTAGATATAAGTTTCCTCAAATATTTGTTACTGTTGTTTACATTCATCCCAGAGCAAATGCGGATAAAGCCTCAGAGAGTATACAGCAAGTAACCCAGAGACTGCAACTTATCTCTCCTGATGCACCAATATTAGTCATGGGTGATTTTAACCATTGTTTGTTGGATTAGACTCTGAGAGACTTCCATCAATATGCCACATGTCTAACTAGACATAACAGGACTATAGATTTGTGTTATGGTTCGATAAAGGGTGCATATAAATCTCTCCCTTTTCCCCTGTTAGGTGGGGCTGACCATAATTGTATCCAGCTATATCGTATATCTATACGATATCTATATCGTACAGTCCTAAAGAGGGGAAAAACTCTAATCTAAGAACTGGATTGAAGATTAAATTTCGAGTATGTTTCGATTTGTACTGATTGGGAAATATTTAAAGAGTCCTGTGTTGATACAGATGATCTCACTGATGTTGTTAGCTGCTATGTGACCTACTGTGTCGATAATATTATTCCTGTAAGATCTGTGAAAGTGTATCCAAATGATAAACCATGGATAACTAAATCACTTAAGATGCTGTTAAAAAAAATGACAGAGTGCATTTTAGGAAGGTTGGATCGTCTGAAAAAGGAAGTGAAACTGGAAATAACTAAAGCAAAGTTGCAGTATAAAGGAAAGATAGAATGGGAGTTAAAAAATAATCATTTGGGCTCAGTCTGGGATGGCTTGAAAACCATTGTTGGTAGTAAGCATAGTAGACATTCTAAGGTGGTATTGGAAGGAAATAGTGATGAAAAAGATGTAATTAACATGTTTAAACATTCAAAAGCCAGGAAAAGCCCTGGCCCTGATAACATTGAGGTTCGGACGCTTATTTCCTGTGCAGAACAACTGGGACCCATTTTTTATTACATCTTTGAACTGTCACTCATTCAACAAAAGGTGCCGAGATTATGGAAAACCTCTACTGTCATTCCTGTGGCAAAAATTACTCACCCAGTTACATTAAATGATTTTAGGCTAGTCGCTTTAACTTCCCTGGTAATGAAACATTTATTTATTAAAGAGCAGAATGTTGAGTTGGTGGAATCGTACAAGTATTTGGGGTGTGTGATTGATAATATGTTGAATTTTAATTCCAATGTGGAGATGATATGTAAAAAGGGCCATCAACGCCTGTTTTGTTTTATGGAAATTATCTAAGTTTATTGATAGGTCGTTGATGACCTTGTTTTATAAGTCTCACATTGAGTGGGTTATAACTTTCTCTTTATTATGCTGGTATGGTGGTCTTAGTGTTAAATCAAAGAGTGCGGTGGTGAAAATAGTTAATACCAGTAGTAAAATTATAGGAGCTCATCAGAGCCACCCTATACTGACTTGTATAATTGTCAGGTCGTAAGGAAAGCCCAATCCATTTTAATGAATAACTCCCATCCCATTAATTTTCTACCTTCTGGACTTAGATTTAGATTTCCCACTGTTAGAAGCAACAGGTATAAACATTCATTTATTCCTACTGCGGTTTCTTTGTTAAATTCGGGCATGGGAGGAGTTGTGGGAAGTAGGTAGACGTTTGTGCTGCTGCGGTCTTGTGTTGTTTTTAAGCGTTTTAATGTTTGTCTTGTATGTATGTATGCTGGTCTTGATGCAAAACAAACTCACCATCGGGGACATAAACAAATAAAATGAAAGGATAAACAATGCAGAATTATTTTCACAGCCGCTTTTGCTCATATTTACCAAGGATGCCAATATTAGTGGAGGGCACTATCTAAGCCATTCAAAATGACACATTTCACCTTTATACTTAATAACAAACCGTCAGCATGCTGGTTTTGGAAACATTTGTTTCTCCTTCGTAAAGCATGGGAAATTTAAGATGTTTTTAAGAGTGTGAATTGCAACATTATGTGTAAACCTTGATATAATTGAGTGTAATAAAGTATCTTACCTGGTAGAGACAAAGCAGGGGTCTCCACTGATGTGTAGCCAACAACACCTACTTTCTCTGAGGTAAAATTGAAGATTTTATATGGGAGATAGTAGCCGCTGATCCGAGGAGCAACTGTCTGATCAGCTTTAATATTTGCGCTAAGAACAGAGCACTTCACTTCCTGAAGGAAAGGTTTCACGAGGCCGTCCACTCCATTGTCAAACTCATGATTTCCTAAGGCCTAAAGCATCACACACACAAACAATGTTTTATGCAGTAAAATGTCATATATGTCATGAACATAACATCAGCTTAAAGGCATGGGTAAGTATTTATATTTTTTGTACAGTTTGTATGCATGCACCAGTAATTAAAACTATTTTTTATTTTACGGCGGAAGTGTAACTGCAGTTAGGTAAGGACAGGTTAAAACAGCGTTGAACTGTAAGGTGCAGAGTCCAATAATGTCATTAACCATAAGAAAAAACTTACTGTAGAATTTAATAAATAACCACAAAGGCTAATGTTTTAAGAGTTAAGAGAATTAAGCATTAAATAAAGACAAAATTTAAATTGCAATAACTGTAGACATAGTAAATTCAGAATGCAAGATTGTATTCCTGTAAAAACGTGGCCTAATTTTTAAAGTTAGAAATTTTACTGTAAATTCTTTGCAATTTATGTATTTAAATGTGAACATATTTAGGGTACAACGGAAGGCGCACTGGGGTAAAAGACACATTTGACTTTATTCTCTTTTAAACCACTAGATGGAACAAAAATTCAGCTCAACACTTTTCCTAACGACCGCTTTTGATGATGCACGTGGAAATTTGCCTGATCCTTGAGCGCTAATTTGATTTAATATTTGATGGGTTTTTTTAAATGTTGTAGATTTATGTAGCAAATGAGATTGGATAAAATTAATGTCTATATTTTGAGACAAAGGTGTTGTTAATGATTTTCAGTTTTGTTCAAGGTAAATAAAGCAACAGTTTTTCAATAATGGAAGAATATGTAAAAGTATGGTATTTGGGGTAAAAGGCGCACCTGCTGTTGGGGCGAAAGACACAATAATTAACATGATAATAAACAGCGGCTGACTTTAACATTTTGTTGACATGACATGGTTAGATTCAGATGGTAAATATCATACGTGGTCAGAATTATTGGCACCCCTGGTAAATATTGAGCAAAGAAGCCTGTAAAAATAAATCTGCATTGTTAATCCTTTTGATCTTTTATTAAAAAAAAATATTATTAATAATTATTATTATTTGCACAAATCGAACCTTTCATTGAAGTAAAAGAATTGAAAATGTGGGGAAAATTTCTTTATGAAATAAATGTTTTTCTCCAAAACACGTTTGCCACAATTATTGGCACCCTTTTATTAAATACTTTTTGCAACGTCCTTTCCCCAAGATACCAGCTCTGAGTCTTCTTCTGTAATGTCTGATGAGTTTGGAGATCAGAGCCCATTCCTTCACACAGAATCTCTCCAGATCCTTCAGATTCCCAGCTCTTCTCTTCAGTTCATCACTCATTGTCTAAAGGGTTCAGGTCAGGGAACTGGGACGGCATGGCAGAAGCTTCATTTTGTGCTCAGTCACACATTTTTGTGTTGATTTTGATGTTTGTTTCGGATCATTGTCCTGATGGAAGATTCAACCACGGCCCGTTATAAGATTTCTAGAAGAAGCGTCAGGTTTTGCTTTTTATCTGTCGATATTTGCTAGAATCCATGATACCATGAATTTGAACAAAATGTGCAGGACCTCCATCTAAAAAATAGGCCCACAACATTAAAGATCCAGCAGTGTATTTAACCGTGGACATGGGTACTTTATCCCATGTGGTGTGTTTGCTGCCAAAAAGCTCTTTTTTTTAGTTTGATCTGACCACAGAACCAGGTCCCGTCTGAAGCTCCAGTCGTGTCTGAACTGAATCTGCTGGAGTTTGTTTCTGGATGAGCGAGGAGGATTTTTCTTCAAACCCTCCCAAACAATATGTGGTGATGTTGGGGCTGTTTGATACATTTTTTTAGGCTTTCTGAGCCCAAGACTCAACTAATCTCTGCAATTCTCCAGCCGTGATCTTGGAGAGTCTTTGTCCACTCAAACTCTCCTCCTCACCGTGCATTGACAATATAGACACCACATCCTCTTTTCCCCCCACTTTCAATTGTTTTACTTCAATGAAAGGTTAGATTTTTGTGAATTTTTTAAATGAAAGATCAAAAGGATAAACAATGCAGATTTATTTTTACAGCCATTTTTGATCATATTTACCAGGGGTGCCAATAATTCTGGCCATGACTGTATATCAAATTGGGTGTCCACCTTAGAGATAATCACCATATTTATAATGAAAACATCATAGTTAAAAATATTATATTAATAAAATATATTTTGAAAATTAATTCTTTTATTTATCAAAATAAACCAAAAATAGTGCAAACTTTGCTAAAGTGATTGTTTTGAACAAGTATTAACTTAGACATTATTAAAAACATATTATTTTATCGACATTATTTGTATCAATACTGTGTGTCTTTTGCCCCATGCAGGTTTTACCCTGTGTGTCTGTGGGGTCCTTGCCACCTCATACATGATTTTTAATTGAACACACTACTTTTATGATTTATTTTTACACAAAATCTGTTGCTCCATCAATGTTCAATAAAAACATTTTTCTGTATGATACATTATGGGGGTAGTGAAAAGCACATTTTTCTTACGCAGCAAAATCCCCAGTGTTAAATGAACACCCCTCAGTGTCCACACTACAGGGTGTTAAAATAACACTGAAGCAGTGTTAAAGTCAATGAGATAATTAAGTGATTAATTAAGTGATGATTGACAATTAGTAGTGACACCTGATGATAATAAGCAGAATCAACGAAGGAAAGAGAAACAACAAGAACAGAAAAAGAGACCCACAGAAACATAACAACTGACTTCCAGCCATTACACATTATTACAATTATTATTAACCGTTTTTTTTAAAACTTTATTTCTGTCATACATATACAAAGGTAATTATTGAGAATTAACAGAAGTTTAGATGTTAATGTTTTGATGAAAGTTTTGTTTAAAGTCACCATTATGGAGATCAGTGTTTGCTTTGGTTGGACTTTAGTTGACTTTTTAACATTGATTTTTCTCTGGTTACTGGAACTTTGTGTTTACAAAGCACATATGTTATGGCAAGAGAAACTATGACCAGGTCATAACAGTTATGTTTTGATGAACTTACATTATCATCAAGTAGTGGCCTGATTCACTGGTCTCATCCAGCATTATTAACTGGTTCTTTAAATAATGTTTTATTAATTTTTCATTATAGTAAGTATAGTATTTGCTCTTGCCATAACAAATGTGCTTTACAAACACAAATTTGGAGCAGCCAGAGAAAAAATAATATTAAAAAGTAAAGGGCCAAGAGCTCAACTAGAGCAAACACTGATCACCATCATGGTGACTTGAAATGAAAAATTTCATAAATCATCAAAATCTAAACCTCTGTTAATTCTCAATAAGAACTTTTGTAGACATATGACAGAAATAAAGTCAAACTGGTTAATAATAAGTGCAATAATGTGTAATGGCTGGAGGTCAGTTGTAGTTTATGGCTGCATCCGAAATCGCATACTTCCCTACTATATGGTTAGCGAAAAACAGTTTGTGACAAAAGAAGTACGTCTGAATTCACAGTACTCATAAAAGAGTAGGCAAAAAGTACCCAGATGACCTACTACTTCCGGCGAGATTCTGAAGTGTGCATACGATGAGCACTTTACTATCCCATGAGGCCACGGGAGAGGATTTGTGAATGGCAGTGAAGCGACTCAACTGATGCTGGTAGGTCATGTGATAATGACAACATGGCGAAAGTAGTACCTCCAGATTACATTCATGCTACACATATTCATACTATATGTGACCCGTGCTGGCAAAAGGAGTCGGAATGCACACAGGATAATTTCAAGCTACAGGCAAAACAAATGAAAAATTTTGGCCGACCACAATGCTCCAAATAGCAATTAAACATGTAAAAGTATCTTTATTTGTACGTTTTCTGAGAGGAGTACCTTTCCCTTGTCTCACTCGTGCTGACTGACAGATCTGATGTGTGCGCAAAGACGCGATCCCGATATACACAGAATTATAGTATTTCAAAATATCTGTCTTGGCGAGTATTCACGCAAACATTATCTGTTATGTCTTAAGTGAACGTTTGGTTAACTGTTGGGGAAAAACATCTGATGTGTGTGTCAAATTTGGTGTTATTACAAGGGATTTTAAGATATGGTTGCTAGGTGATTTTGTTTTGGAACCTTCAGAAAACATTAACTCAATTTTTCTCAAAATTGACTTTGCTGACTCCAACAATAGATCAGAACAATAATGCTGTCTGATTCCAACAAATTGGATTAAGATTAAGATTACATTATTTTTTATTTTAAGATTATTATTTTAAGAGTATCCGTTAGTTGTTTATTCTGTTATTTATATCTAACTTGGATGGGTTCAATGCAGAGAAATTCTGAGTATAGGTTGCCATACTTGGCCTTCACATGTCACTTCACTTTTGAAGGGCTGTGTCCATACATCCCAAAATAGTGACTTTGTTTTGAAAGCACAACAAACCCACAATGGTTACACTCTTCAGGAAATAATTTATTTTCTTATAGTTGACTCTCAACATTAGCCAAAGTTTACCAGAGTAAAAAAAACAGTTTTCACTGTTATACGGTAGGGGGCGCTATTATGCATCTTCTGAAATAGTACAGAATCTCCTGATCAAAACACAGGCAATAAAGAAGCAGAAACCAGTGATAGAAGCGTTGTTTATGCACATGTAAAATATTGCGGTCATCAAACATTAAACAGCATATGTGACCCGTGCTGGAAAAAGGAGTCGGAAAGCGCACGGGATAATTTCGAGCTACAGGCAAAACAAGTGAAAAATGACGATGTTAGTCGATTTTCAGGTTTTCACAAAAATGAGTTCATTAAGCCCTCGTCTAGCGATCCCAATGCTCCAAATAGCAATTAAACATCTAAAAGTATCTCTATTTGTACGTTTTCTGAGAGGAGTACCTTTCATTCGTCCATGAAAACGATCTCACTCGCGCTGAATGACAGATCCGATGCACGCGCAAAGACGCGATCCCGATATACACGGAATTATAGTATTTCAAAATATCTGTCTTGGCGAGTATTCATGCAGACATTATCTGTTATGTCTTAAGTGAACGTTTGGTTAACTGTTGGGGAAAAACATCTGATGTGTGACATTATTAGATCTGTGCGGTACAGTAGGTTTTAATATATAGGCTGTCTGTTTCATTAATGTTAATCAAACAATTGGTATCATGGAGAAAAAAAAAAGTTTTTTTTAAAGATATTTGGTTTTGACTTTATGTGTGCCAAATTATGTGTTATTACCAGGGATTTTAAGGTGTGGTTGCTAGGAGATTTTGTTTTGGAACCTTCAGAAAACTTTAACTTGACTTTGCTGACTCTATCGACTTCAAAAGGGTGTAGATCAGTCATATTTTGTCTGATTCAAACAAATCATACATCATTTTTAAAGTTTTGTAATAGAGAATGTGAAAATAACAATAACTAATTTGCTCATTTTTGCGACTCATTTTGCCAGCACGGGTCACAAATACATCATACTTTTTTAGCAGTCGTGAAGTAATTACTTATTCAAAATAAGTACCTACTCAAGAGAGTATTTCGGACGCAGCCGTTGTGTCTAAGTCCAAAATTATCTCTTTTTTTGCCATCAAACACTCTCCATTTAATATAGGGGAGAGCGGGGCACAACCTAACGCTTTTTGACTTTCTCAGTTTGTGTAAATACACTTGGGGTTCAGAGTATTTATTTTTTCCCACATTAATTTCACACACGTCTAGTACAAATATGTGGTTTTGTTTCATTAATACAGTGTATACTTTTTTCTTGATTTACCCCGGAAGAATGGACGTGTGACAACATGCCCCATAGGTGGGGTTCATTGTAACATGTGAGGGGCACATTGTAACATGACCATATGACATCTTAAAATATTACCTGATATAATCCAAAAAATATCCAAGACAAACTAAAATATTTTGTCAATAAAATACAATTATTAACTTTTTCAAATAAAATAATGGCATTTTTTAATAATTAAAAATAAACTAATTTTTGAGTTTGACTACAAACACACTGAAAAACACAGTTAAACAGCATAGTTAAAAACATAATAATAATTAATAACTTCTGAACATTGACTCTGAGTCTTTATTCACCCTTTTCTCATGGTTTCTCAATAGAATTCATAAAAGTATAGAATATAATATCATAGTTCTAATAGGGGCTCATTGTAACGCAGTGTGACAACATGCCCCACCTGCACAACTGGGATTTAAACCCGGCTCGTGTCTTCTGCTGAAAAGAACTATCTCAACTGTTAAATAACAGATATTAAAATAATATCAGATTTGTCTTATTTTAAATAAACACAAAAAACAGAGATGAAAAATTAACTTAAGTAAGAAATGTACTTTTGCTATGGTTAAATAAATGTTCAGTGATATCTTCCAAAGATTTTTTAATTTTGGTGCAATTTTTTTCTCTAAATAGTGTTGATATGGCAACTAGTAAATCCACTAAGTTTCCATCCTGGCATGTGTGGAAAGTTAATCCACGTGTGTTACAACTAACCCCGCTCTCCCCTACTCCTCGTCTACAGCACTTTAAATGAATCATAGAATGAGAATAGAAGAATTCACCCAACCATGTCTAAACTTTATTTGACAGTGTGTGATACCATTCGGGAATCTACATTTGGGAAACACCTTTTCTGTTTATGTTCCACAAGTTTGAGTCCCACGACCCCTGAACAGGTGCTCTGTCCACTGTAATGAAGACTCCAGTGGCTCATGGACACCTGTCCAGTACGTTCTGTCCACTTCTACTCTACATTACGTCAATAATAATATGAGGAATACATCCCTTTGGCCTTATAATGATGGAAAAACTGTCAACACTTCTGATACCTAGATGAATCCCACATGAGTCATTGTGATGAGCAACTAACTAAAGTTTTATGTTATCTCTGTATACAGGAATGGTTAACCCTTAAAAAAACTGAACTGGAACTAATTTAACATGAATACAACACACTTTTAGAAGCTGTTGCTTTTGGCCCCATGACCTGTATACAAGCTTGCATAGTGACTTTCTTTAAATATATGAAATACAGTACCTGGCAAAAGTTTGGAAACATTAAAAATTGAAAGAAGTCTCTAATGCTCACCAATCAAAAATACAGTAAAAACAGCAATATTGCAAAATATTATTACAAATTAAAAGAACTATTTTCTATTTGAATATATTATAAAATGTAATTTATTCCTGTGATCAAAGCTGAATTTTCAGCATCATTACTCAGTGTCACATGATCCTTCAGAAATCATTCTGATATGATGATTTGCTGATCAAGAAACATTTATTATTATTACTATCATCAATGTTGATAACAGGTGTGCTGCTTAACATTTTTCAGAATTTCTGATGAATCAAACAAATTCAATGAACAGCATTTATTTGCATTTATTAATTTTTTAGTAACATTATAAATGTCTTCACTGTTACTTTTGATCAATTTAATGCATCCTTGATGAATAAAAGTATACATTTTTTGTATCATTGTTTCCGACAAAAATGTCAAGCAGCAAAAACTGTTGTCAACATTGATAATAATAATCATAAATGTTTCTTGAGCAGCAAATCATCATATTAGAATGATTTCTGAAGGATCATGTGACACTGAAGACTGGAGTAATGATGCTGAAAATTCAGCTTTGATCACAGGAATAAAATACATTTTACAATATATTCACATAGAAAACAGATATATTATATTAGTCTGTTTTTACTTGTTTCTTTTTACTGTATTAAACGCAGCCTTGCATTTACTTTTTCACGGCATGCTCAAATGCGTACTTTTTTAATATTTGCTGGACATATTGATTTTTCACACACAAGACGCGTTGTGAAAAATATTTAAACTTTAAAACGTTATTTTGTCCCATTCCCGTACACTCCGTCCAGGCGTTTTTGAACGGCCCCTAATAAATCCGCGGCTGTTCGATGCAAATTAATGATTAAATGTAAGCCATTTTCCCTAAATTGAACCAGATAATTAATGTGGACATAATAATTTCTTACCATCGCATTGTATCCGAGTTTATTCATGAAATACGCCGCTTCTGAGCCTTTGTAAAAGTTAAACCAGACGGTCCCTTGAAACTGATCGCCCGCGTCCAGCAGCAGAACATTTTTCTCCTGGGCACGAACTTCTTTAATCTTCGTAAACCTCCGTGCGACTCCAGCGAAACAAGGAGCTTTACTGCATTTGCCCGAGTCTTTATTGGTCTCCTCCACTCGTGCGTGGACATCATTAGTGTGGAGTAAAGTCAGCTCAAACTCCGTCCTGCACATCTGACAGTGAATCCAGACGAAAAATATTGAATTGAGCCACTGTATCATCATCTTCTCTGCCTTCGCTGTACTGAGAGTCTTCATCAGTGGCTCAGCAGGCTTCAGTCAGTCTATGGAGGCGGGGTAACCAAGGGTGTCCCATTTCAGAGAAAATTGCATGTATAGCTACATTATAAATAGCTGCAAAATCAGTCACTTGTTCACACGTTTACTATTTTACCAATTTACTATTTTCTACATGGTGAATGGCACACAGAGCACTATATAGGGGTTAGGGAACGATTCAGACAGTGTACATATGCTTTACATTGGGCGGAATGAAGTCTGATTTCACATTAGTGTCAAGCGATCCGCTGCAGATCCGGTCCAGAGTCACGATAGCACAGGGCGGATCACATGCACGAGTCTGTGCAAAACACAAAACGTGTCGGACCCGTTTGAATTCTGCACAGAATGCTGTATTTTAAAGCGATATGGAGGATATTAGGAGGAGAAAGGATTAGAGATTAGGAGGAAACTGCGGCTTTACCTAGCTCAACGGCTCTGGCTGAGCTGTGATACAAACTAAAGTCCTGTTCACACTAAGAACAATAATTATAAAGATAACTATATTAGCGTCCACACCAGCGGATGATATCGTTCTGTTTATTCACTTTAAATGCTCGAGCTCCTTACAGCAGGATGGTTTCTGATTGGTTGTCAATGTTTTTATCGTTCATCAGCTGGATAAAATCGTTCTGAAAGTGATTCCAGCCATATCGTTTCTCTGTGCCGTTATCGTTGTAGCTGTGGTGTGAACTCTTCTTTAACACTGAGAACGATTTTTAGAACTATGGGCCCTATCATACACCCAGCGTAATGCGGTACCAGGCGTGACTCAAGTGTTTTTTGCTAGTTTCAGCCCGACGCAGTTATAATTTTCCCGTCCAGCGCCACGTTGTTTAAATAGCAAATGCACTCGCGTCCATCTGTTCGCTCATGGTGTGTTCAGGCGCATTGTTGGCGCGTTGCTATTTTGAGGAATTGAAAAGGACTGCGCCATTGACCAACAAAAACCTGGTCTAAAGTCACTAGCACAGTATTTTTTGTGTTATTTAAAGGGCGCGTTAGTAATATGCGCCTATAGGCGGGTGCACAACGCACGTAACACTCTGATTATTACACACACAGGGTGTGCAATAACACATTTGTGTAAAAACACATTTTTATTAAAAAATTAAAGGATTCCTCTCTGGAGAAGCGTTCAGTCTTTCCGCTTGCAAATACCACCATGTAAATAGCGAATCCGCCATGGTGCAAGCGCAGCTGGCTTTTAAAGGGAATGGGAGATGAGACTCTGATTGGTTTATTGCACGTTACGGCCAAAACACACCATTAAGAGTAGACTCATTAGACTCATTAAGAGACAAGGTACAACTCTTTTGGACCATGCGCCTGGTGCGCAGACCATTTTTTCCGTCATTAAACTAGCAAAAGTGGATTCGGACATGCCCTGAGTTCGTTAGAATAGGGCCCTGTATCTTTATCGTTATCTTTATAGTTATCATCCTTGGTGTGAACGGGCCTGAATATAGCTGAACAAGATGATGAAATCAAACTATGACAACAAATTACTAACTCAGACAGAAGGTGGAGAAACACAAGTCCAAACTAACATAATCGTGACATAATGCCCCCTCCCGGAAGGCGCGTCCACTAGGGTGGCCCTTATTTTTGGACTTTTGGAATCTTCTGCTCTCACCTGCCCAGTCAACTCCCCTTCATGAGAAATTAGAGATCTAATTTCAACAAGAGATCTGACACAAGCGATGCAGCACCAGAGAATCAGTAAATAAATATATTTAAAAAAAAAATTTTCAAATTATTTTTATATTTCTAGTGAAAATGAGCCAGTCATTAATTATTCACCTGGTCATGTCTACAGCTCACTAGAATTTGTTATTAGATATGACATTGTGGTGCCCTGAAAGCTGGTCTGATAAATAGTTACCAGAAGCTCAATCTCTCCTCCCACTGATATATTTATACAGTGTTTTGAGAGCTCACTGACTGTCTTCTTAATGACCATCATCATCTCTCTGCTCCTGCTGACCTCTCTGCTGCCACACCTGACCTTCACTGGTGAGACTAATTGACTGAACTGCATATTGATTAATCTGGTTAATAATATAACTAACCCTATCTCTCTCAGCTCGTGTGAATGTGAATATAGTGAATGGCACAAAAGTAAAACCCCACTCCAGACCTTACATGGTTTCTCTTCAGAAGAATGTCTAGGTTATTAATGTAACCCCTGTTCCCTGAAGGAGGGAATGGAGATGGCCGCTCAGCGGTAGTCACAGGGATTGTGGCAACAGGACATAACGTCTCCATTCCCTCCTTCAGGCAATGGGGGTTACATTAGTACTGACGAATTGGAATCCCTAAGAAAAATGGCACAATCGCTGCACCATCCCAGCGCCCAATGCAAGCCGCCTAATCCCTCCGCACCTGCTGAGGCGAAAAAAAGGACAGGGCTGTTCCTTCTTACCCTACACAGTACGACTAATTGGATAACACTGGGGAAGCGTGCCTATTCCAAACGGAAAGGAACGCTACGGAGGGTGTATCCTGCCCGTAGGGAGGTAACGTGGAGTTACACATATGGACTGGCCATTAGGGTAGATCAGTCAATACCATTACAGAGATGGACACGGGCTCGCCAAGAGGGAAGCCGTACCATGTAAAAATACACATATGGGATCACCCAAAGAGGAAACACAACATATGGGCACCTAGTCTAGCACAGGGGTCATACACACAAGTGGTAGACCTGGTATCCGACACCTCCGCCGCATCTGACTGCTGAAGGGTGCTGGAGGAACTTCATGCAGGGTTCGCCAGGTGGGGAACTCACCTGGGGAGCAAGATAGGTGCTCGTATTTCATCCTTTGGAGGGAAATGGCGCTGCAAGCGAGACACCAAAACAGCCGCCCCGTATATTAGCTGTTTGCAGCCAACACACGGGAAGAAACCGGCTCTACACTGAGAATGTGGAATCTCGCTGTGGCAAGCAGGGCCAGGCTGAGAGCCGTGGAAGAACCCCCACTTTATGTTTTTATGGGAAGAAGGAGGCGAGAACTGGCGAACGTTCAACAATACTTTAATCATAAAATAAACAAACAACAAAACAAAAGTAAAAGCAGCAGCCCCTCACGGATGACTGCCACACATACAGTCAAACCAAAATTTATTCAGACACCTTCAACATTTTCTCACATTATCACAGTTTATTCACTTTAGTTTAGAAAATGGTAATAAAATATGATAAGAACTCAGAGTTAAACTGTGTCAGAACAAATTCATCTTGATAATGTCAGATAACTTTGATAAAAAGGTATGTAATGGATTACAATCAACCAATCAGCTGTTAAATTTAAGAACACAATTAGATAATACCAATTTAGGTCAACCATTGACCAAGCAATGGTTCATTTTGTTCAGTCTGTGGTGTAAAAGGTTGCATTAGCAATTAAAGAAAAAACACTTCAGCAAAACATGGTCAGGTCAAAGTGTCTGAATAATTTTGGTCCCAATTTTTTATCAGTTTTACTGGTAGTCACTGTATGAAGAATTTTTGTGTATAATGTCATAGTTTACTTTATTTTGCTATCCTCACTTACATAAATTAACTAGACTGTCCTGCACCCACTAGTAAAAAATGATATCTGGTGTCTGAATAATTTTTGGTTTGACCGTACATAAACAAAACATAAAGTAAACGTCCAGGCCTGGTCCTCTCTCGTCCTTCACTGAATTCGCTCCTCCTTTTATGCTTCCGTAGCTCCACCCTGCTTGCCACACTCGTGAATGTGTCGCCCAGATTCCAGCTCTACAGATGTCTGCCAGAGAGGCGCCAACGCCCAGAAGGAGGCAACACTCCGAGTGGACTGAGCTCTCACCCCAAGGGGGCACGGCTCGCCTTGGAATTGGTACACCAATATGATGGCATCCACTATCCAGTGGGCCAGCCTCTGCTTGGAGACAGCCTTTCCCTTCTGATGGCCTCCAAAGCAGACAAAGAGCTGTTCTGAAGCTCTGCGTGTGGTCCACGTACAAACTCAGGGACACATCAATGTCTTCTCCGGGGGCAGCGCTTGCAAGTTCACCACTGGTCCCTGAAGGGAGTGGTGGGAACTTTGGGCACATACTGTATCCAGGCCGGGGTCTCAGGATTACTTGAGAGTTGGCCGGCCCGAATTCCAGGCACGTTTCATTGACTGAAAATTTCATTGACCTGCTGGTCCCATATCCACTTAATGGATGTGAGCGCAGTTGGGAGCACTGTCTTAAGAGACAGGATCTTAATCTTAACTGACTGCAGAGGCTCAAAGGGTGCTCTCTGTAGGGCCATTAAGACCAGAGAGAGGTCCCAAGAGGGGATGAGGCGAGGCCAAGGAAGATTTAACCTCCTCACGCCCCTCAGGAACCTGATGATCAGGTCGTGCTTTCCCACAGACTTACCGTCTACTGCATCGTGATGAGTGGCCATAGCGGCAACATACACTTTCAGGGTGGAGGGAGACAGCCTTGAAAAGAAAGCATGGCTCTGATCAGGCATTTACGGGTGAGAAGAACACCAATCAACAAACAGGTTCCACTTCAAAGCATAAGCGCACTGAAGTGATAGTGTCTACCACTGCTGGGAGTAGGCCACTTAAGTCCTACGCGCCATGTCCAGAGAAGGTTCCAGAGGTCTAAATGCAGGTGTCATATGGTGCCCCGTCCCTGAAAAAATCAGGTCCTTCCTCAGGGGAATCCACCAGGGTGGGGCTGACGTGAGGAGCATCAGGTCCAAGAACCAGGTCCGGGTGGGCCAGTAAGGCGCAACCATCAAGACCTTCTCCTCGTTCTCCCTGACCTTGTAAAGCGTCTGTGCGAGCAGGCTCACTGGGGGAAACACTTATTTGTGTAGGCACAGTGTGCAATGCTCTCTTAAGGCCCGGTTATACTTCATTTTCCACATCCGGACACGTCTTGCACGCAGTCGTGTCCGCACAGCTTTCAAAGTATACTCAACCGCGGATGAGCGCAGATGGCCGGGTTCGACACATGCACAGTGCAATTGTTGTGACTTCTGTGTCTGTGTAACAGGATTAAAAAGAACATTTAATTTAAAGAGTATTGTTGTGTGAATTTCATAAAATAAGGCATTTGGCTGTATTCATTGGTGTTCGAAGGCTCCCCTCCTGTGGCTATTAATGGTACTGCAGATATTGTATTTTGTCGCTCTTCTCTTGCCGTACCTCAGCAGATTCAAGTGTGGATGCTGTGGTCTTTTATGAATGTCTGCAGTCTCTTCAGCCAATGTAAACCGTTTTCTTCTTTTTCTTTCTAAAAAAAGATAAATTCAAGTTGAACCCCATTTGTGAGTGTGTCCTTCCACATCCGTTACACTGGTGCCATGACTCCTTGGATCCTTTGATCAGCTTGATGCAGATCGACCGCGGTTGCTGTGCGCAGGTCAAGTTCATCGGTGGATCGAGTCTTCAATGCTGTGAGCAGGTCAAGTTCGTCAGTGGGTCAAGTCTTCAATGCTTTGGATGAGGACAGTAAATACATACTCACACATTGTTATTGGGACTGTGCATTAATCTATCACATACACAACGCATGGACACATGGAACGTAGTTCGTCACGTTCAAGATATAATTTCAAGTAGTGAGTTTTCTCATTATCAATATCGTTGATATTTTTCTTGTTTTATTTTTTTTTTTTACTATTTTTCATGCAAAATTTTTGATATCATTATGGCTGAAAAACATGAATATGATGGTGACCTGGATGCATCATGTTATGGTAACATGGGTTTCCCTAGAGGAAGGGGTACATGGTTACTTGGTAACACCGAGGGGGGTATTTTCAGAGAAGACGTCAGCCGGGGGGTTGGACGACCACAGTTACATGCTAACAATGGTAGGGGTATTGGGTTGAGTCAGACCCTGGATGGTACTCCTGTTGGTCGGGTTCCTGGTGAGGGTCCATACACCTCGACACCTGGTGTTGATAGAGTTGCTTTCGACCACCTCACAGACATGGTAGGCCAGTTAGGTTCGCAAATTGGCGAGTCAATAGTTGCAAAACTAGTATCTGCTGGCTATTTAATGCAAATGCTGATTGCCAAACCAATTCACTCAGTTACACTCAGACACACTCAGACACGTACAGAACAGTGTACACATACACAAATGATGGCACCACAAGTTACAGTGCACATGAAGTCTGAGCATGACACATTTAGGGGTGATGGCTCTGATAAGTATGGCATTGAGGAGTGGGTGGACAGGACAAAAGCTTACTTAAGAAAGCAAATGTTCCCTGTTCAAGAGCAAGCCGAAGAGATAATGAGTAGACTGGCTGGAAAGGCAAGGGATGTTGTCAAAGTCAGTCTTCGCAGTGATGATATGCGCAACGTCAGACAGGACCCTGAGTTAATTTATGGCATTCTTATGCAGTACTTCAGTGAAGCGACCTCTTGCCTGCCACTCGCAGATTTTTATGCCACTCTCCCCAGAGCCAAAGAGAATCCTGTGGACTACTGGATTCGAATTAACAAAGCGGCTGATCTGGCAGATGAGGGACTGCGAAGACAAGGCAAACGTTTTGACAACATAGGAGAGGAGGTAACATGGATGTTTGTTAAATTCTGTCCTGACCCCAGTTTGGCGAGTATGTTCCGATGCAAGCCTGTTCAAGAATGGAGTGCAAAAGAAATACAGAGCAGGATTGATGATTATCAGAGGGAATTTAGGAGCCAAGGAAATAGTACAGTGAATCTACGGAGCCACACGACTGCAGTGTTCAGCAGTGAACATGTTATGCACGATCGCCCCAAGACTGAGTCGCCTTCTGTTCCAGTCCAATCATTCAGTTCTTTGCCTGATACTCAGGCACGTCGCCAGCCAGAGCCTACACCAGCACCCAGTCAGGCACAGCTTCAGCCCTCCTCCTGCTCAACTCCAGCCCCAGTGATATCTCAACACACACAACAGGCTAAGAGCCAGTTGCTCACTTGTATGAAGGAGATGATGGAGCAGCTCATGGGCAGGGTGCAATTTCGTGATGTTTCCAACCCCAGGCGTGGCTCTAGACAGCAGCGCAGTTTTGTCAGAAGTGCCTGTCGAGTCTGTAATGACAGCAAACACACCACAG